>CM051624.1:30480661-31040661 GCA_028020825.1 Podargus strigoides
CATTCTTAGATATGTATTTGTGGTTACTGTTTCAGCTGCACTGGGGTTTTTTTACCAATTACTGCTTAGTCTTGACAAATCCTCTAACCCACTGGTAAAACAGAATTAAAACATGAAAATAAAATAATAATTTGATAAACAAAGGTGAGAAGAAAAACATGAAGTACTTTCAGTAAAAATACAGAGCTACTGTCAATGACAAGCACAAACTGGGCTGGCGCCCACTGCAGAACAAAGCTCTGGAGGAAGGTAAATCATGTATCATCACATATTCCTCAGCTGAATGGCCTAGAGTAGGCCTAGTAGTCTTTGGTACTACTATTAGAAGGACTTAAACAGAACACTTGCTATACATCACTGAGATCAATAGTATAGCCTTTACAATAACTCTGACATAGCTTGCACTCCAGGTGCTGAAATAGACATTAAGATTGGCAGAGGTTTCTGCACCAATAAAACAGGTGCAACAAGAAAATACATTAAATGATCTCAGGTTTCTCTTAATTATAAGAAAGTCAGTCATAGTGTAACATATAACAGTTGATGTCTACTTCTTACGTGTAGAAAAACTGAAGTTGCTTTCAAAGACTATTAATCCCAAAAGAGGAAGAATGTTTGATTTTTACTATAAATAATTTTAAAATCCTAATTTCATTCTGCTACTGTTGTTTGGTGCCTATCAGACTGAGGTCATGACGTTCTCATGGTAAATTTCAAATTTTCATGTTTTGTCCTCATAGCACTATCGGCAGGATACTGCAAGGTCCCTATAGAATTAAACTGATGGTCTGCTGAGTGATTTCTTGAGCCTCAAGCATGAATTCCTTAGTTTGCATGAACTACCTACACCTTTCTGCTGCCAGCTCCACTCTTATATGCCACTGCACAGCAATCACAACTTGCAATACCCTGAATATTACAGTCCTTGGCCTATTCTGAACTGAAGAAAAAACACTGTGCAAAAATACATGATGATTCCCCAGTGACCACAAAACTTCATATTGGACTGAAAAGACAATTTAATTGTCCAATTGTTGTCAAGCAAATTACAAAAAAAATCTTCATGAGGGTAATAATCATTTACTGTTTTAAGATCATCAAGCTTCTGTTCCTCAAACATTGAAAACTGATCAACATCTAATCATAAAATTATTATAATTTCACATAATTTTTGTTGACTTGCTTGCTTTATAAAGCAAACCTCAAATATCCTTAGATGTTCCTAAATTGTATTTATATTCCAGGCAGATTATAAAACCGTATGTGTGACACAATTATTTGGTCTAATTATGATATACAACACAAGTAGGCTGTTCTTGAGATTCTCTGCAAAGAATAATTAAACCTGTTTTATGATCACAAAATGAAAGACTTATTGGGGGCTAAGTTTTAAAAATATAAATTCAAAATGCTCATTTAAAATTTATCTTCTTTTGCACATTCAGATGGCAGAGAAGAAGACTAACTGTACTCATTTCAGTAAACTGACATGTAGTTCACATGAAGTAACAAAGATTCCCTACCTTGACGGACTGACTGTAAGGTCCTATGCTAGCAGGTGCCCAGTGGGAAATGCTCTGTACATGCATGAACAGTTTATCATCATGTAACACATCATCCGTTGTAACGTCATGCTTATGTGCAAGGCAGTCAATGCAAAACAGTACTTCATCAGGTAACACCGTTTCCACACATACTCTGGAAAAACAAGACAATTACTACTTTCAAACAGAAAGTTTGCTTGCACCAACTTTCAGCATTTATTTTCCATGGGTTTTTCTTTTGGATACTATGGTATGAAATTTTGTCAGGCACATAAAACAACACTACAGTATTGCATTAACCTGCTAGCACTTACACTGTTATCTCATCTCCAAGTAATGATCAACTTCAGACTTCCAGCAAGATAATTTCCATTGGCAAGCAAAAACTAGCACCATAGCTATGGCTCATTTCCATTTGGTTATTTTTATGATATGTATCACTTTGTTAAGAATACGTGAGTTTTTATTAAAAAACCTTGACCACACAACTCTGGAAATGCAAGATAAGTTAAGCCAAACAGCCTGCAGACAGAGTACTGTCATATTCTTACCTCCACGCATTTTTCACTGAATCTCCTTCCAATGGTTGGACTACAGGTTCAGGTTTCTAAGAAGCAGCACCTTATTGTACCTTTATATCCTTCACACATGTCATCATGCAATACTGCACATACTTTTCTGTTACACTTCAAGCTGCACAACAGATACACATTTATGATAGGACTGAAAACCTACTTAAGTATTCACTTTAAAAGTTCACTTTTGTTTGCTGCATGGAAGACTGAGTGCCTGGATGGACAGACAGATGAACTGTTGCATGTGGCCAGTGAAAAAGCAGGGGGTGGCAGGGTGAGGGAAATCAACATTTCAAAGCCTAAAATATAATTATATTTGCAGTCCATGCATAAAAAAGTCATTTAGCTCTCAGCAGGAATTCAACAAAAAATTACTTGTTCTCTTTACATATCATATAACATAACCTTTCAAAATCCTTCTCATCTTGCTTATTTCTTCCAAGAAAACTATTTTTCTCCCCTCCTCCCACATGCAAATACAGTATTTTTCCTCATTACTAACATCATAAGCATGGATGAATGGATTTTCTGCTTGGACTGGTAAATTTTCAAGACAATTTTGCAAATTTAGTGCAGATCCACACCCTTAAGTCAGTGCTTCTAGCATATTGCTTGTGAGAACTACCACAACCAGGTCTCTGTGCATAATGCAATGATGCAGCCATGCAAACTGCTGTATAATTTTTCTTCTGGACAAAACACAACATAAATCTATTTGTTCCATAAAAATAATCACAAAAAGCCATTTTCCTGCAACTTCCTAACCTTTCTACCTGTTATTTTAGCGATGGAAGACTATGTGGCTGGCTATGCAAATGTGGAGGCTTAAAACATGAACCAGCACGAGAAATGAAGGAAACTAAATCAGGAGAAGGGCAAGCGTCACAAAGAGAACTTAAGACACATAGGAGTGGAGATCCATTTTTGTGTAGTTTACAGATGGGACCAGATCCCTCCTGTTAAGGAACACACAGCCAACTGACCAATCCTCTGTGATTTAGTAATTCTGGCCTACAGTCAGCATCTCAAAGCCGCCTCTTCCTGCTCTCTTTTAGGCTCTTCTAACACCCAGACAGTGTAGGAGAATGTGAATCTATCATGATATACATTATCTTAACAATATCTTTTAACTATTTATCATTCTATACTTAAAATTCACATGCCTATACTACATATTCTGTAATAAGAGTATAAAATTCAGTACTTTACATCAGAAAATTGCTAAACAGATGGTTTTAAAAATAAGAACAAGACATGAGGCCTGACCTCATAGTTGACCATATTTTGAGCAGAGGGCTGGACCAGATGAGCTCCAGAAGTCCCTTCCAACATGTATTAACCTATTGTCCAAGTTGAATTTTTCAAGCTATAGCAGTTAGGCACACTGAGCATATTATCTCAGATGCTTAAGAACATGAATCACTGAAATAAGAAATAAGTTTTTGACAAAAGAAATAAAGAATTTAGAAATGGAAAATACAACTTTAAAAAAAAAAAAAAAAACGGAAAAAATTTCATGGGATAGGTGTTTGTTATCCAATTTCCAATTAAAAAACCCAACAATCCAACAAACCGGCACACCCAAATAGCATAGGAGCCAGAGCTTGGATGGAACATTGAAGATTCTGTACAACAAATACCAAAAAGCTATGAATGAAAGTGTTAGCATCAGTGTTTTCAGAATTCTGAAATAATTTCTTTTCATAACTTGAACTCTTACTTGAATAAACAACAAAAGCTAAGCTTCCCACTAACAATCATTATCTGACAGAAACATAAGACATTAAGAACAATCACACTGGATCAAGCCACAGTTCCATCTAATCCAGTATTCATCTTCAACCACAGCCAAGTGCATATAAGCAGGGGAAGAAAAGGAACAGAAAAATTATATATTGCTCTTGTCTTGAAATATCCCCAGCATCTCATGATGTGCATCTTGGGCATCTCTTCAGCTAACAATTTTGTTTTTATATTTAACAAACTAAACATTTGTCACAAGGACTTCGAAGGTTGCAAACCTCATCATTTTTAGGAAGACTTAATAATCATTGATAGTAAGGCTTCAGCAAGGTTTTTGACACTGTCTCCCATAACATCCTCATAGAGAAGCTGTTGATGAATGGGCTGGAGGAGTAGACAGTGAGGTGGATTGAAAACTGATGGAATGGCCAGGCCCAGAGGGTGGAGATAAGTGGCACAAGGTCTTGCAGGTGGCCAGTAACTAGTGGTGTACCCCAGGAGTCAACATTGGGTCCAATCCTGTCCAACACATTCATTAATAATCTGGAAGATGGGGCAGAAGGCCGTAGATGATACAAAACTGGGAAGAATGGCCACTACACCAGAGGTTTGTGTTGCCAACCAGATGGACTTCAACAGGCTGGAGAAACAGGCACACAGTAGTCTCATGAAGTTCAGTAAGGGGAAGCTGAAAGTCCTGCACCTGAGGAGGAACAAACCCATGCTCCAGTATATTCTGGGGGACAACTGGCTGGAAAGCAGCTTTGCAGAAAAGGACCTGGACGTTTCTGACAGACACCAAGTTGAACGTGAACCAACAATGTGCCTTTGTGGCAAAGACGGCTGATGATATCCTGGGCTGCATTCAGAGGAGTGTTCCCAGCAGGTCAAAGGAGGCACACAAATAAGAGAAGCAAATAAAATCCCAGCAATACAAAAGACTTGTCAGTTCAACCAAGTCACAGAGAAGAACTGAGACTTGCAAAAAATTCCTCTGTAAGACCACATGGTAGGGGGAGCAGGCATTTATAAACCTTATGGTAAATATTAAGGCAAGAATTTCCAAACCTAGTGTTTTTGAGTTGAGCAGCCCTGATGTGATTACTCTGAAAGGCAGCAAAAGTCTACTTCTGTGAGGCACACACATTTGGACAAAAGCTTCATAAATATGGTAACAATAAGTCAGTACATTACAGTGTATCATAAATATACTATAGCAGTAGTCTCATCCTACCTTGCTGGTGGACACAAATCAAATTCTGTCAGGTAAACTGAATTTATAACATTGAAATCTTTCATGCTCTTCAAGTACAGATGAACCAAAATAATATCCTTCAGTTTGAATCCCTCTGAAGTCATATTAGCTGCAGGATAAAAATAATACAGCTGTTAAAGACAGAATATTTTAAATGTGTGTAGAAAGACAGCATAGGCATCCTGTTTTTAGTTCAGTAAAGCGAACCAGTAATAATCTAATAGTTGTCTAAACATGACTGAAGGTTTTGCAACATACTACCTTTCCCCACATAATACCTATTTTTTTCATGAAATTCTCATATTAGTTTTCGAAATATACAGAAACAGAATACAAATAAATTTTATCCACCTTGAGCAGTGGTAAATTTTTGCCCCAAGAAAACATATCATGCATTAATGCATGTAGATATGTTACAGTCCAAGTTCCTTGTATCCACAAGTTTTATTATCTCGTATTTTTTTATTTTCAGTCTATGACAGCTAGTAATCTGTAAAGGACTTTGAATCACAAAAGTACAGAACTGGAAGGGAGAATAAGAGGTCCTTTAGTGCATCACTGTCTTGAAAGAAGAGATCAAATATTTATATGCTATTCCAGAGGGATGCTTGTCTAAGCTGTTTTTTAAAACCCTCACTGCAATAATCACTTCTGCATAAACAAAGAGTCATAAATGGCAAGATAGACAATAGGAAACAGAAGTGGCTGCAAGAGAAATGAAGGAAAGATAAGAACAGAGAAAAGTTCAAGCAGACAGTTGAAGAAAAGATACTGGGACATCAAGATCAACTCAATGTGTATGTATAGAAGATTCTAGTCATAGCAGTTAAGAAGAATGTATTACTCTTACATAGTCAATCCCACAAAAAAGATATGTGAATTAGCTCACGAGCAATAGAAACTAAATGAAGAACAAAATCTTCTTTGAATATAGAACATATTTAACAACAGAGTCCCATGTGACCTAACAAATGAGCTATGTAAAGCTCTTAGTGTAACTTTGGGGATCTTGTCCTTTAATGTTACAGCGTATACCTGTATATACCTATATATTCATTTTCCAGTGGAAAAGCACAAGAGTGTAAAGACAATCTCTGTTGGCTGTTGCCTTAGTGAGAAACGAATAGTTTTTGTGCAAAACATTTCTGTGCTTTAAAGTTCAGGAGTTGGCACACTTCCATAAAGGCTAGTTCGGTCACACCAATACTGAATCTTGCTCTGAATGTCTCAGCTTTTCTTAGTCATACTGCCATTCATGTTGGCAATCTGAAAAGGGGAATTCTCACTGTCAGAAAAGGAAGTGTGCACCAAGTGATATCAGAGATTATGTAGCAATTGACATAGAACTCCTATGAAGTCAAGATACATCTCCAGAAGTATCAGCTGAGAAATTAACACACAATGATAATTCTGTCCAGAAATATAAAAATATTTGAAGGCTACCTGAATGCAATCACTAGGCCAATACCAGAAGCTATTTCATCAGTCAAAGAGGAAACAAGGACATTTTTCAGATTTCCAGCCAGCACTTTAGTCAAGAAGAGTGAGTTTTGGCCTGCAGTTACAAGTTCTGCAGCATTATATGAAATACTGGGGGGTGGGGGGGTGGGAGGATCAAACCAAACAATAAACCTCCTGCCCCCCAGGCCTAAATTTAAAATGCATAAGCCAAGAAACTAACTGATTTGTGGACATGTAACAGTATCACTGCAAGTTGAAGGCAAAGAGATTTGGATAAATTTATCTTTATTTTTAAAAAGTAAATAGAAGTACAATCCCCTTTTCCTCTGCATGAATTAGAGCAATGATTTGTAAAGAGCAATAGAGCAATTAGAGCAATTTTGCTTGTAAACAAAATAAAATTGACCTCCCAAAGCACCGTATCTAATAGAAAGGCATAAATGATGAACCAGTTACAAATCCACCACTTCAGTTCTTGACAAGTTCTGTTTCCCAAGGCAGAACTCTTACACAGCACATCTCCAGGATGTACAGGGAAACCATACAGTCTTTCTGTTGAATTTCACTGTTACAAATAATTTATAAAACAGGGTCAGGTGAGACTCATCCTTACTTAGGCAGAACTGCCTAAAAAGAACTGACCCAAAAGATAACGTTGGGTAAAGTACAGCTTGATTTTTAAAATGGGTTACCCAGGATCCTTAGGCTGAGAGTCACAAAAGACAGCATTAAAACTGTCTACAGGAAGTAGCATTTTGGACTAAATTTCCATATAATAGAAAAATCTAGTTCCTTTCAAGCCTATCGAGCTTTGCCATGGTACAAGTGCACCAGAGCTGCTTTATAAAGTACTGCAATCTTTGTCATCTCTCAATCATATCTAAAGAGAAATTTAACAAAAGAGTTTAAGAAAATAAATATAAACAGTAATTAGTTCTTGGCTTCATGGGAGAATTCCATCCACTTTACAAAACAACCACATGTTTCATAATGCTTAGTAATAAATTTGCATTTCTGAATCCTTTTGGCAGCACTTATCCTCTTTAGAAGTGATTAAATCAGCTAACCCAGCATAGAGAAGGTTAAAAGGACTGTGCTTACTCTATTCTCATAGCACTGAAGACTGAACTGCTGTATAGATCATGTATGAGTTTAGAAAAAGCCTTGTGCATATTTGCAGATCAGTTAAGTTCTCAGAAACAATTTTTTTCTTTTGCCATGACAGAACTGTAAGTCACTGAGTCTTCCACACCCACTTCCAAAAAGAGAAAAATAAAAGGAAATGCAAGAACTGACATTTTCTACCAAGGATCAAAAAATTACTATTTTTCTTGACTATAATACAGCTAATGCAAGTAATTTGCTGAAAGCAATAGGCTACTATACTAGTCAGAGACACAATCTTTTTTGACAGATGATAAGGCAAAAATATATAAAGTTTTTAGTGGCAGATTTTCATTCAAATATAATGAGAACAAAATTAAACATTACACAACCCTTTTACATCAATTTAAAGATTATGCCCAGAATACTATTGTCTTTCAACTAAAAGTTTGATCTCATCCACCTTGCTGAATTCAAATCTATCAAAAACTAGCTTAAGGACATTCTACAAAGCATAACTTCTTTGCTTCTGAAAAAAAACTCAAGGGTTTCTTTATAATCCTATATTCAATCATGAACATTTAGCTGCAGGTGCAAAAAATAAGATTTTATAGGACAATACCTCAAGCAAATTCACGAACAAGAATACGAGCCTACCCACTTAGATATTAAAAGTTATGTCCATTTTTACAAATGAAAAGCCTGTATAAACATGCTTTACTTAAAATTTAGAATAAAAAAACCAACAAATAAACCAACAAACCAAAAAGGTGAACATTGTACTTTGTATGTCAGTGTCTTGTAAGAAGTAGATAGTAAGGAATCTAGATTTCATTATTCCCAAGGTAACAATTTCTCCTTTACATTAAGAATATAAATCAGATTTACTGCTACTGACCTAATCCTAGATGCCAAAATGTACAACAGCTTTCTATAAAACTTAATTTACAATTATGGTAGCCACAAAAGTGCTTTAGCAAGTAGACAACATCCATAGCACACAGGCATACTCACACACCAAGTATATACTGCAAGAAAGCTATAAAGCAAGTTATAAAGCAAGCAAGTACTGTGGAAATAGTGTTACAGTAATACAATCTCTACTCCGGCTTTCTAGGATCTTCAAAGGCCAGTCAAATTATGTGTTGAATATTAAAGCCAGTAGTCTTGGTATCAATGATTCCAATCAAATGCAAAATGAGATGGCAAACTGACATCCACATTTAAAGTTATAAAACTATATGACAACACAAATTCTTACTTAATATTATATTTTAAAAATTATAATTACCAGCAGAGAATAGATTAACAGAATAAAGCACCTTGGAGAGAAGAAAATGCTTCCCTTGCTGCCTCTTGAGCATTTTTGCCTTTTGAAGGAAGGAAGTAGGCAGTGACACCTGAAAACCACCGGTAACCACTCGGGGATTTTCCTGAACTTCCAAACGTCTTAGCTATGGGAAATGAAGAACAGCACCCTGATTATAATAATGAAATATTTCAGATTATCCTAGAATATATTTTAAATTGTTTAAGTAAGAAGAACTTCTACAGAAAAAAAAAATAAATCACAAACTGCAAACACATCTTCAAAACGTATTTACAGACAAACAGATATAAACCAAAAACTTAAAAGTAAATGTGCTGGTGACAAAGATCCCAAATGCTGCTTGACAAATCTTTCTCCAACACTGCCTTCAGAAAATATGTCTGCAAGTAGTATATAGCTGAGAATTTCAGTACTTTCTCTCCTCCTTTCCATTTTTACTGACCTTTTACAATTTACCTGTTTTGACACAGACTTGGCATAAAACATGACACTGAAAAGCCAACATTTTCAACAGCATCCAAGTGACAAAGGAACAGACTTTCAAATTTACATGACAAATTTTATCAGAAGTTAGGTGTTTAACCAGGTTCTGATCATCTTAGCAAATGCATAATGTGTTTAGGCATTTTTTTAACATCCCACCAGGCACTTACCCATATTAAAGAGCCTAAATATCATTCAATATCAAACACTGTTGCACTATGAAACTTATTTTTCAGGAAAAGTTTACTAATCTTTGGGTGCAAAGGTAACAGTGATGCTGTGGTACGTCAGTGAGGCACCGATCTATGAACTCAAGTTTATCTTGCATTAAACACCTCATGTTTGAGGCTTGCTTATATCAGGCATACGATTAGTTACTGAAGCTCACCTAAGAGACAGTAACTTGCCAAGCTGCTAAACTTGATCATGTTTGCTACCCTGAGGTTGCTTGGGTGGGGACAGACTCATTACATTATGTAAGCAAGTTGAACGGTTGTGCTTTGTACTTCATTTTAGAGGTTGCTTTTCTACCTTCAATTTAAAAACAGTAGAGTATGGGTACAGGTGTGGTTAGACCTTTTAAATAAAACTCAATCCCTCCACTTGAATGATTATGTTACAGTAATGTCATTCAGACAAATAGAACACATTAATGTGTGTTTTCTGAAAGACAGAAAAAGAAAAAAAAAATACTTATGCTCCTTCTGTAGAATAACTTGGAATGCTTCATTACTATAGATCTACTGATTCCTATTAGAAAACTGCATTGTAGGAGGATCTCTTTTCTTTTCCAGACTGGTTATTAAAGTTTACGAACATTCTTTTCAGAAGTGTTCTTATAGTAATGAACAATGTATTCCAGCAGGTCATGAAATACTCAGTATTACTTTTCTAGTGAAATTTGTGCAAGACTCACTGAAATCCAAAGGATTATGTTTCAAAGACTTCCAGATGACTGGAATGTTTTTCTGTGGTTCATCCTCTTCCAATGAAGGGAAAACGTCGTCATCGTTACAGCTTACCTCACAAGAACAGCTATTGACCATAAATCCACCTGAAGATTCCCCCTGCTTGAGACAAATATTATAAAATATGCGAGTAAACAGCATGCGAGTAAACAGTATGAAATCAGCACATTTTATCATTCAAATTTCAGGTTTTAATTACAAAAAAACACCATAGTTCAATGGGTACTCAAGCTTAGGACAATTCATGGAAGAACACCATTAGGATTTCCTACTATTTAGATCGCAGAAACTGACAGAATACGATGTGTTTCTGTTGACATATATGGAATAAGAATGCAGACTTAGTAGTAAACAAGAACAGCAGATAGGAAAAACGATGAGACTCAAGATGAGAGACAGAATGAACACTATGATGAAGAAATGCTATTCCACAATTATATGCAGGACAACTATGTTTTCCAAAAATAGTAGAAATTAAGTGGAAAAAAAGGAATAAAATTACAAAAGTAAGAGTTTGATAATTAACACTGTCACTAATCAGAGCAAAAGACTAACAAGATGGTTTTAAAACTTTGTTAAACCTTGAATAAACACATTCCATGTGAAAAAAAATAATCATTATTCATCTCACAAAGACTATCCCTTCCATCAAACTCACCACACTTTGGGCTGCTCAGGGTTTTGAGATACAGAAAAGAGCATTTACCAAGACTTATACATTGAAGTAATTTCTCGACAAGGAAGGAAAATAATTCACTGAACCTTCTCTTCTTGCCAAATGCTTTCTTAGTCCTAGTAAGAGACAGGCAGAGTGCGTACTGACCAGTCTTCCAAAATTCTGTATATTTTCAACAAGTCATGTAATTAAAACATGCATATATATATATATATATATGCGCCTAATTTTAGAGCAATCAGAACCCCTACTCTCCTCCATCTGATTTTCCAAGGCAGCCTAATCTGCCGAGCATGTTGACTTTGAGATCACTAGCCTGGCTAATACTACATATCTTCATCTAAAAACCAGTATAAATTATGACAGAATTTATCCATAAACCTTAATGAAACACCACTGTATGCTGTAACTCCAGATTCTATCGATTAATTTTCTGCTCAAAGGTCTGGAATTTCATAGTGTCTGAACTCTTCATTTTACTGCAGGCTTCTTAAATACTAAATTCACAAAAATTATGATAAAGCCAAATAAAGCGAGATAGAAAGTTGACAAAATATGAAGCTTTTGGCAATTCTTAAATACGGATTATAAACTGTTGAATATTCTTTCATCTCATGAATTAGCATCCTATCTCCGGAATTTTCATGCAAAATGTCTTATGAAAAAGAATATTAACATTATACAGTGAAGTACTCATAAGGTCATCTGAAGTTTGACCCTCTGCATTCTCTTTTTAATAATTTCTCTGCTTTTTAACAATTAAGTCTCATCAAGCTGTCAAATAAAATGTGATATATTAAAAATTACTAATCAAATTTGAATATAGACTTTTTTCAAAAAAGTAATTTTGCTGATTTTTTTTCTTTCCTTTGGAAAATAAAACATAACTTATTGCAACTTAAAATGTTTGCTCTTAATGTTAGCCAAAAATTGAGGAAAAAAAGGCAGAAAACTATAGAAGGCATCAGAAGTCTGCAATGAGAACTCAGCATTTACATTGATATTTAACTTCACTGGAGTGAAAAAGGATCCAGTTAAGTTAAAGCAGTGTATTTGGAAATTCTCAGGAAAGGCTAAATTACAAAAAGGTCATTACCTATGAGGGGAAACTCAGCTCTGCAGCCACTAAAAGGGCTCAAGGGGAGCTTTATAAGCATTGTAAACACTATATCTGTGCTCTAAGAGGGGCTGATGTTTCTTGATTGGACCTCATTTTATTCATTCCTCCAAGAAAGGCATGAAAGTCAAGGCAATAACCTACTTTATGTGAATCAGTTGTACATGAGAGGTTCAAAGTCAACTAAATGTAACATAATAGCAGAAAGATGAAAAGTGCAATTTAGCACAAGCATGATGTGCATTCCAACATTACAATATACAAGCATCCAATAGCATCTATACCTTTTCACACTCATTGAATTACACCTTCAACTACTATCAGTTGATATATTCTGCTGCTACCCAGAGGGCTCCCTGACAGCCCTGACTCCTCAGGTATGACTTAGAAAATAAAGAAACAGGAACGCAAATCTGTAATTGAAATAGATCTTAAGTTGGACTATGCTAGAAGAACAAAGAAAATTCCTTTTTTTTCTATTTTTTTCTTAAAGTTTTCATTTTTTATTCATGAGAAGTTGCTTCATAGAAATATACAGATTGTATAGTGGCATGAAGTGCTAAAAGTGTCACCATTTCCTTCTTGAAAATTGTTGGTTTATTAAATAAGTTGCTTTCACTGGCTAATTTGTAATGTCTATCATGACACAATCAATTTACGCTGTAGCACAGGCATTCACTGAAGACTAATGTAACATACAGCCATTACAGAGTTTACACCTCTTGGTCCTACCTCCTGAGTAAGCATGAATAGACATGGTGAGATGAATAATATTTGCACAATGCTGTCGTGGGTTTTGTTTTTACATCATCTAGATTTTAGCTTCAATATGGTATAACAATCCAACACTAGGCAAAAAAAATACATTAACTGGAAAGTGAAAAGTTCCAGCTTGCTAGTATGACAGCCACTTTGTTTCTCACTTTTGTTAAGCTTTATGTAATTACCTTTTAAGAGATCTAGAGCTACAAATATCTTGAGTAGTTACTATTAGAATCCTGTAACTTCTCTCCGTTCCCCAACCAACAGGACTGAATTTATATGCTCTGCAAGTGAACATGAAAAGAGCACCTATTCCATTTTTATGCCATCTGTGAAAACTGTGCTTTCAACTATGTTTCTAAACATGTTTTCTGCAAAATGTGTTTCATAAAAAATTCATAGGGATGTAGCGAGACTCACAGACTGTATCACAACTGGTTTGATCTAACTAGCAGAACTCTGTAGCTTTGTAATTTGTTAATATTACAAATATCCAAAATTGATGCCACATTTTTGTATCGTCCACAGTCACATCCCTTTTTCCTAAATATGCCAATATTTTATAAACTGTTAAGCTTGCATCAATATTGCTTCACAGATATAAATAAATCATATATCTACGTTTGCATACGTACACAAACAGCTGGTCAGTTGTACAATTTTTGGAAATTACTAAGAAGTACTAGAAATTCTATGATGTTTCTTACATACACCAAAGACTGTAAAAATAATTATAGACTAGTGTTGATTTCAATGCCTATGATACATCACAATGATTCATTCAAGGCTGACTCCCACAATACTCCAAAAACATAGGTAATCAATCACTTTTCAAAGCAGCACAGGTGCAGGCTACAGCAGAAGTATTAGGTGTGGAACCTGGCACCAGAAGAACAACAGGCTCAATGCCAGCCTAAGCAGAGCTGCCAGACTCTGTTTAGTAGCTATATTCAAATTTCATACAAATGTTGGTCTTCCATTCCTGTCGACAGAGAAAGTAATCTAAGAATTTAAAACTTAAAGTTATAGACTGCCACAAACAGACTAACTTTCCCTGAATAATACTCTCATCACTTTAAAAACAAAAAATCAAACTTGCTATAATGGCATTTTAATTAAATCTTAGAGAACCTATTTTATCACATAACATTTTCATGTTACTTCACAGAAGCAATATATTTTCCCATTTGTTACACTGTTTCTCCCACACCCACTGTACATTGTGATACCAACCTAATTTTGGATCAGAGCCTGCATGCATGCATATGCTTAACTATATTCACATAACTCATGTCATTGATGCAAGTGTGCTCAGAATGAAGTTAAGCAAATGCACGAGTGTTCCAAGATCCAAATTCTCCTGTTGAAAAAGCCTTGGAGCTAGGACTTTGACTGATATAGCTGAAATTCCATGCAGTGGTCTTTTATGAAAACAACAGATTGCCTTCTTATAAAGCTTACATTCTCCACTACAGAAACTGGTATAAAAACCTATCACAACACAATTCCAAAACTGATAGTTCTCCCCCTGAGCAGCAATGAGAATACAGTGGGGCAGAGAGCTCAAAAGACATAAGGAAAGACTGTGATAATCTCTTCATTTTTTGTGCTGTATCTTGATAACAGAAATCCTTAAAATAAATGAGAGAGGCCACATACATCTCCTTACCATATTTCAAGTGCAACACAGACACATAGGAAAAAGTCCATTACTTTGAAAGACTTTCAAATAAAGTCTCTTCATTATGAAAAGAAAAAATTCTCTTTTCTCAGAGAACTGGACTGAATCTGCAATCAAAGGGAGTAAGAAAGAATATCCTTTATTTATTATCTTAGTGTTTGAAACAAATCAGTTTGCAAAAAAAAAACCTCTGCAGTATTTGTTAGAAAGTTTTCAAAACATAACTATAAGGGTTATCTATATCTTATGGTGCAGAACGGAAACTAAAGGTTGTCTAGAAGTATCACTGAAGTACTCCAAAAATGCCACCCACAATGCCATCAACAAAACTTATTTTGCAACTTGAAATTCCTTCCTGTTCACCCTGACATCACTTACAAAGTCTAATTCCACAGTTGAAGTCCTCAGTGGAGATCAGATAAAATAATTCAGGCCAGAAAGAACTACACAGAAACAGGCTACAAAATTAAATAAAATCTAACCTGTAGGATCATGCTCCTTTAGTACACAAGGCATGTAGGAGGTTGTAACAATGTGGGGCTCGGTCTTTTCTCCCTAGTAACAAGTGATAAGACAAGAGGAAATGGCCTCAAGTTGTACCAGAGGAGGTTTAGATTGGATATTAGGGAAAATTTTTTCACTGAAAGAGTTATCAAGCACTGACACAGGCTGCCCAGGGCAGTGGCTCAGTCCCCATCCCTGGAGGGATTTAAGAGATGCATAACTGTGGTGCTGAGGGACATGGTGTAGTGGTGACATGGAAGTACTGGGTTAATGGTTGGACTTGATGATCTTTAAGGTCTTTTCCAACCAAAATGATTCTATGATTCAAAATATCTCCCAAACACCTTTTCTAACTTTGACAAGTGTCTTTAAAATAATCTCCAAACTGACTTGTGAAATAGATTTGCTGATGTTTAACAGGAGCATAACTGCTTGCACTTGTGTTCCACCCAAATAGGCCAAGATCTTTTATAAACAGGAAAAAAAATAAGCCTCACAATTTCAATTTATGATAGGTAAATATAATGCAACAGTACGCTACAAGAAAGAGCAGCAGAAGGCATGATTCTTGTATCTGTTACAGGCAAACAGGCTCCTTCCTTCTGACAAAGTGTAGAAAGAAAACTACACGACTCCCTCTAATTCTGGACTATCCCTAACTTTAAGGGACTGCAGTTTCACAGCTTGTATTGTTTGATGGATGTGTGCTCCTACTCACTGGAACTCAAGGAACAAATTATTCATTATTAAATATGGGAAAGAGAAAAATCTTAAAGCATGAATGATAGCTAATATGTTCACTACTGTCATCAGATGCATGTTCACAAAGAATTACCACATTAGCAGAAGCTCCAACAGCTTTAATTTCTATTTCTGATCATCTAAAAGTCAACACAACTTAACATAGTAACAGAATAGTATAATATGGGGAAAATAAAAATGTTTTGCAAGTTCATTGTGCTGTCAAAGTAAAAGAATTGTTTCACAGTTGTATTTTTTCCTAATTGAAAATATCCAAAATTAAATTTGTATTGAACAGAAAAGCCAATACACTTGATTTAAAGATACTGGAGTATGCTTCAGAAATTGCTGCCTTCTCAACAAAAAACAACCTACATTTTAAATGTACAAAGCGATAGTCTTATTGGCAAAGTAAAATAGAGATGAAGCTCGGTATTTGTATTATGTACATCACAGTGGTGAATGACCTTGTTTTTTTACAGTGAAGTAAATGAGGCATTCCCAAATTTTAAGCATTAGTGTTTTATTAGCATTAATATTTATTCTTAATGTTTTTGTAAAATGCCTAAAAAAAAGTTATCTTAAGCCATGTTTACCGAAGTTTTAATAATAAAAACTTGTATTTATCTCTTTAGCCTTTTATGCATCACTGGTAATGAAAGAAGAGAGGGTGTGTTAAAAAAAAAAAGCTTCAATTATTATGCAAAAACACATCTTGAAGTTGCACAGTAATGTATTAAACCAGAAGAGTGAGTAAAATGTTATTTTCCCCCAGGCACAAGGGCTCATTTTGCTGCCAGAAACAATCTAAAACAAATTTCTACACAGGCTTTGTAGTTAAACATGAAGAGATTTAGCTGAAGAAAATGCATTATAGAGGAGGGAAGACAGCAGAGACTAAGGTACACTAGCTATAATTGCATAATGATTATAAAAGTAAATTCAAAGAATGTAAAATTAACACCTGTGGCATGTAACTAAGATAAAATGAATACACAAAGTTAAAAATATGTATCTCTCTTGAAACGATAACAAAACTGACATGATAACACTAAGAATTACACATCACAGTGCAGTCTATTAATGGTTTCTACAAAGTGCTTACATAAGTGGCTACTTTTATACGTTGTTCATAATGGAGTATTTTTTGCCCAATTTTCAGTAAGCCCTTGAAAGCCTGAAACTAAAATTAGTTCTCCTTCTAAAGCAGTTTTTCCCTGCAGTGATTTGTTATTGTAGGATTGACTTTTAAGTGCTGAATTACTGACTGATATTTAAATTTTTTTGTAGGGCTTGTAAGCAAGCACCAAATAGTGAGAAAAAGTACAGTACTACAGGCATATCAATCTTGAAGGCATCTCTTTATCATTATGCAGTTAAACCATGCTAACTTAATAACAAGTTATACTCCGAAAGACTGACTGGTGCTCCATATTCACAACTTCTTGAAAAACTTGCTTATTTTATCATGACATAAAATAATCTATAGCCAAAAGATTCCAATGCTTTTCCTTATGAGACATCCACTGCAGAAAATAGACTAGTACCCTTTTAACTATACAAGACATTAGTTTATACACCAAAATCCAGGGTAAGCCTCTGTAAACCTTACCCCTTTGAGAGTGTGACAGCTTTGTCTACAATGAATTTGAAATATGATTTACTACAACACTGCTTTAAACTGTGAGGCTTTAACCAAATCTAAACCATCTACATAAGAAGGGGAAAAGAGCTTCTGAACAGATAAAAGTAAAATCTTGATTCTTATATAAAATGTTATGCATTTTAATACGATTTTTTGCCTGATTTATGTAAAGCTTTGTGTTTTTCATTTTCCCTAGTCTGTCACATTGTAATGATGTATGGTGCATTTTAGCATCAAGTTTGCCATGAGCAATAAAGTCAGTGCCCTCAAAGAAATATTAATATATTATCACTTTTCCCCACCATGCTCCGCTCCCAAATTTTCCTTTATTCAGACTATTTGGTTTTGCTTCACATTGTTAGTCGATAACCTTTTCACAATCTCCCATACAAATATTTAATGTTTTATTTTTAAAAGAAATCCCAAACTAGAAATTGACAGGATGACATACAATTTACTTCCCAAGGCAAGAATGAGGCCATCATGGAAGAAAAATGTAGAGGTATTTTATCTGTTTGGAACAATAAAAGTAAAAAAGAGGGGGGAAAAAAAGGCATGATCTATTGAAAGAAATTCAGGAAATGTAGTTGCTCAAGAGACATGAAATGTAAAATACCAATATAATAACATTCTATAACAATCCCTGCACCTAGAAGAGGTTTCGTGATCTTCAAAGTGTAGAAATAAGAAGGAAGACCTATAAAAAGATGACTGCAACAGTAGTAGGAAGATCATGAGGCTCTCTCTTCAACAAAATACTAGCACTTATAGATGTTCAGGAGGGAAAAAAAATAATTTTACTCACAAAATAATGAAAAGAAAAATAGAAAAGTGCTGACAAATACCAAGAAAAATAACTTCTGTTTTGACCTTAGCTCTGCTCACATAAGTCTGCAATATTTAAACCACTAGAGCTCCTATTCCTGTTCTGCTGTTTCCATGGAATTGTAAACTAAAAGACTGAATCCCAGTGAACTACTAATGATTCCCTTAAGAGCTCTGGCCATAATAATCTCTCTCCTCCTAATCTGAAGTCACTCATTAGATGTATCTGTTGTACGGTAAAGATAAACTAAAAACCAGTATGTTTAAAACTCAAGCACTTGAGGGTCAGCAAGTTTTTAAATCAGCCACTTTACATCAGAAACAGCAAAGAGATACCACCTCCCTGCAAATCAACACTGTTCATAGTTTCCTAATACAGCTGTGTTCCACACCGTGGCTAACTGTACTACACAGGTTACACATGCACTTGACTGAACCACCTTTGCTGAGCACCTTGAGGTTTCAACATGAAATATGCTACACAAATATACTACCTCCATTCATTCAACACAAGGTAGCATTTGTGTTGAGTTTTTGCTTATGGCAAGTTCTGAAATTCAACTTAATATGTACCTTGTTATTTGAAAGTACACCCACATGAGAATATGTAGCTTCACTCCAAACTGTGACAAAGCAATATAAAAATAGAACGCATGTATATAGATATAGCTTTAAAGGAAGATGACATTTGCAATCTACTTGCCTTATCCTCCAGGTGTAATTTTAAAAAATGAAGGTAGGCCACTGGTGCAAATGCATCAGCGGAATGCACAACCACCTTGGCTGAATCTCTGAAATACAAAATTATTAACATCAAGTATTAGTATATAATTTTACATATAGGCAATACTTAGTCACTGTATAACACAGACTCCAAGGTAACTTACTGAAAATCTTTTTATTTCTGATTTATTTTTAATATCAATTAAGAAAATGTAGTTTGTTACATAAAATCATATGGTTGAACAACACATTATCTTCATTAATTTTCAATTTTCAAACAGAACAAACTATACTTCCAGACCAGTACTGAGAGATTCAGTTAGCTATAGTCTATGAAAGCATAAATGACATTATTTTTTACATTCTAGGGACTAATAAGTAAAGCAATCTTTTAATTTCATGAACAAGAGATTTTTTAAAAGTCCATTCTCTTTGACTAATTCTCCAGGGATTAGTTCTTGAGTTATTAACAACATACAATATTTCACGCTGAGAAACTGACTGATTCAACCATCTTGCATCTGATATTGAAGACTACCAGACACAACTTTTTAATGCCAAATGTGTTGGTAACAATGATGAATTTCCTGTGTGCTGATTCAAATTAGTTAATTTTAGTTTTCATTTTTACAGACACAATCTGTCACACTTTGATTCACAAGAGGCAGTATCTGTTATATCCATCTGCATGGTTTTACTACTTAAGAAAAAGGTAGCTCTAGGAAACAAACATCAGAAGGTGAGAAACCCAAAGAAAACATTACAGAAACTCAGACACAGTACAAGAAAATCTGAACATTGTTATAAGTAAGGCTAAGGACACAGATCATTTTCTTGAAACCACAGTGCCCTTGATACCTTCACAGTATTCAATGAGATGAGACAGATAGATTTCTAGTAGTGCCATGCAAACGGAACAGTTGAAGTCTTGGCCAGATTCCACTGACTTAACGAAAGTGTAAAATTAACAGAAATATCTGTTCTATAAAATGTGTTTTGTGATTTAAAACAAAAAAACCCCTAAGATAATCATCATTGCTACATTGCATGATAATGATAAGTACCTTTAGCATAAGAAGCTGCTTCCCATTTAGTAAACTTTTTAAGTAACAATAAATAAGGCTTCAGTTTCATTCTTAAGAGTTATTATCAAGATTCTTTACAATTGAAATATCACTTATTTCTTTAAGATATCTTTAAAATAGTCCTTTAAGATTAAAGTCATTCTTTTCAAATGATCATGATTTCTTCTAATTCTAAGAGGAACAGGCGGAAAATAACTTTGGAAATCTTTAGTAATAGGAATACATGATTAGAAAGAACAAAAAACAGACACCAAGACTCCAGTAGCACCTGGTACCTGGGTGTCTGAGGATATTCTCAATTAACATTTCTTGCTTGCTGTTCAAGCCCTACATGGGGAAGTCTAGTACTTTTCAGTGATGCAGTAACTACTTAAAACTAATTTAACAGAAAAGCTTATATCAGAAAGGAAAAACAAAACTGTAGGGTTATTAAAATGTATCTGTCTGATGAACTTAAAGAATACCTAGTAACTTTAAAAAAATATATTTAACTTCAAAGTAAAAGAAGTTCTACTTCTATCCCTGCATGTACAACCCGTTTACACTACTACAGCAGAACAGATCCTAAGCATTGATAGGCTGTTCAATAACTTTAGAGTTTTTGAGTTCTTATTTGTTGCAAGAAGTATTTGTTGCAAGAAGTATTGCAAATATTGAGAGATCATAAATACTTCTTCTCAGTATGAAGTACATTCCTATGACATACAGCTAACACAGGGGTAATTGATGGGACCATAATAGATATCTAGTTTAATATGTCAGTATTTCTCAGCTAACGGGCCACAATAGGTAGATTATGTGGTGCTGAAAATAGTATTACAATACATATAAAAAGAAAACATTTTTTACTATTTCATTTTCTATCAGCCTCTCCAAACATACATCATTGTTCTAACTGATAAAATTTACAGTCCTGTTCAATAGTAAATGTAACAAATAGGTGGAAAGCAGAACAGTTTTGTTTGCATCCAATGGTGAGTCAACAATTAAAAGAATAGGAAGTCCTGAACTTACATGTCACACACAGCTCAGGAAATAGTGGAAAACAAAAAACCAACCAAACAAACAGAACAACAAACCAAACCACATGAAAAGCAGAGATTAAAATGAAAAACAGAGATCTGAGAGACCCTGATAATTATATAAAGGCCAATTCATGCTGCAAGTCTGAATTTTGAGTAGGAACATGACTACATAAGGCAATTCACATTGGATTATGACAGAAAACAGGAATTTTATTGAGGAACATTTTCAGAAGACTGGAAAATTATGAAGAATAGTTGAAAAACTGCCCTAATTATCTATTTTTTAAAATCATAATCATCCAATCTATCAAGTCTCCTTGAAGAGCTAGGAAATAACTAATCTATCATCCTCACAGGACAAATATGACAAGTTAGAGCAAGTCTGAGAGTACAAACAGTGCTCTCAGTACTTGATTATCTTTTCATGTTTACAGATTTGCTTTTAACTCCAAACCTAGAATTACAAACCTAAACCCAGAGCTAATGGTAAGGTATATAAATGCAAAATTATACTTCCCAAATATTTCAAATATGCCAATTTACCTGAAAAAAACCCTCAAACTATTCTGTGTTCCATAAATACAAATTGGCCTTTATCGTAAGAGTAAATATTAGTGGCATTCACATAGATAAGAAATATATCTTTATGATTTGAAGAGGTGTCAATCAATTGCACTTTAAATACCAGCGTAAGGAGGACAGGAAACTCTTGATACATCTCAAATGCTGAGCATAAGAAAGCTGACAACTGGATTACAGTAGTCTACCTAGGAAACCAGATAAAAACTCATCTGACTCTTGGTTGAATATTTGATTGTAAGATCTTGCTTTCACTGCTAAATCTTGTTTATTCTCAAATATTTCACTCAATCTGCCATGCTTCCTTTTGTGAGGCATATTTTTTAATGGAGATTGAGAAGAATAGCAAGAATTCAATTTAATATTCAAAAGCAAAATTCATCATATAAGTAACACAATAAGGTAAAATTTTTATTTTCCTGAACTAGCAGATTTCCTTCTTTTTCAAAGGATATACTGTAGAAACATTTTGTCACAAGTTTCACGTGACAAAAACACTGACCAGTGAAAACACTACCTGAAAGTAGTGTTACTAATGTCAGATGGTTTAGATTTTGTCCTGTTATACTGGGTTTATGTGGCAAGGTTTTGGTAGTGGGGAGCAGGCTGCAGGGGCAGCCTCTATGAGAGAAGACCAGGAGCTGCTGAGCCCATCAGCAACACTGGTGGTGCCTCTGTGACAATATATTTTAAAAAGGGTAAAAATGGCCTTTTTAAAAAGGCCAGTGGAAAGGAAACCAAGCAGGAGCAGATTTTCTGACAGAAACTGTGACCCCATGGGGTACTCATGCTGGAGCAGTCTGTTCCTTAAGAACTGTATCCCATGGAAAGGACCTGCACTGGAGCAGTTCTTGAAGAACTGCCCCATGGAAAAGACCCACGCTGGAGCAGTTTGTGAAGGACTGTAGCCCATGGAACAGACTCAGATGAAGCAGGGGAAAAGCGTGAAGAGGAAGGAGCAGCAGAGACAGTGTTATGAAATGACTGCACCCTCACTTCCCATCCCTTTGCACTTTTCAGTGGGGAGGATGTAGAAGAGTCAGGAACAAAGGAGTGAAGTTAAACCTCTGAAGAACAGGTGGGGAGATAAGGTGTTTTGAGTTTTGTCTTTGTTTCTCACTATCCTCTTTTTTCTTTATATATATATATATATAATCAACAAATTAAATTAATTTTTCCCAAGTTGAGTCTCATTTGCCCATTACAGTAATTGGTAGTCACCCTGTCCTTATCTTGACCTACAAGCTTCTTCACTTTATTTTCTCCCCCTGTCTTGATGAAGAGGAGGGGTGAGAGCAGCTTGCTGGGCACCTGGCAGCCAAGTAAGGTTAATCCATCACATCTGTTTTGTAGGCAAAAGTAATCTTCAATGTCTTCCTCAGGAACTTTCTCTAGGAAGACTTATGGGAGGAGTTCAGGTATTTAGGGACCTTAAAAATCCTTACAGGTTTTTACCTCTAAACTGTAATTCTTACAACTCCATTTAAGATTCAAAAATTGCATTAGGACATATACGAGAACCATGGCTATCTAAACATTTGGCAACCATACTACCTGACCATTAAGTAATAGATATCACATGAATGGCCCCTCAAAAGGCAGGTCTTTACAACATGAATTATGTAATAGCTAAGCAGGGCTAATCAAGTCAGAGACACAATGCCAATGTCGCTATTCAGTCACCATTATGGAAATGTATATTTAGATCTAGTCAAGTAACCGTTTAACAGTCTGCTGTGCCATATATTTATTACTAAATACCCACTGATTTATATATTTGTATTTTCCTGTATTTTTTGTGAATTTATTGTTAACTTGTACTATTGTTTGGAGTGTTGCCAAGAGAAACGAAGACAAATCAGCCAGACCACCTCGGTTTTAGCTTTTCCTAGTTGCGTGAATGGTCATTAAACCACTGATAGCCAGAAATACATTTAGAATATATTATAAGATATTCCTACTTAAACTGGTATTAGGCTGATCCCAAACCAAGTGCACAATGTACCTTCCTAAAAGTCTTCTTCAAATTTGGGTGTGGTGGGGGGCGGCAGAACATCTCTCCACACTACACCAACCAAGAATTTTTCAAGAGATTTGACATAGTTTTCTCCAATCTGTTGAATGTATGCAAAGAGAGTTTTGAAAAGGAGCACTAGGCAATTATGTATCCAATTCCAACAAACTTTCAGACTTAATGTGTAACATAGGAAGCTTCAAAATAAATAGAAAGAATGCAAATAATGAAACAAATTTAAGTGCAGAAACTGACACAAGCACATCTTAAAATCTAGCTAACCTTCTTCTGAAGTATAGTTTTTGTTCCAAGTGTTGCAATATAAGTGCTGAATAGGCCACATTTTTATGGTAATGGGTAGTATTAGTCTGAATGACAAAGTTTCACAAAATTCTGCCTCTGACACCTACTGGAATTGATAAGAATTTGTCAGTTTAAGATAAATCATATCAGACTTTAAATGCAAAAATGAACCAGGCTCTCGCAATGATCTCACAATATTTTCCTTTTTGCTAGAAGAAACTGATCTGATTCTATCTGAGGGCATATTGGTGTGTTTTGTCCTTTGTTCCCAAGTTTACTTGTGATAAGATGCACTCAAACATCATACACATTTTATCCTAACTTCTTGATTAACTTTTCAACTTCTACTAGTCAGCAGGTTCTACAGCTTCTACCTAGCACTGGGTTCCCCTCAGATAATCTTCCCCAAGAGCCTCACTTCCTGGCTCATACATGCATAATTCCATCAATGAACTTAAATCCAGTTTAAAGATTCTACATTGTTACTTTCTGAATCTTCTTGCTAAATAATTACATAGCTTTCCTGCATGCAGGTGTCTTCACACTCAAATTATGTAGTTTTTTAGTTCACTCCAAAGGACATATCTTCTAGTCAGCTAATAGTTCATCAGGTATCTGCCAGAGTAGCTGCCATCCATTTTACCAGTTTGTCTATTGCTCTTCTCTCAAATGCCATGCAATGAAACAGAGTTAATGGCTCTTGGTTCTCTGTTCCGTATATGGACAGATTCAAGTCTTACAGAAAAATGAAACAAATAGACCTTCAACATGAAAGCTTTAACCATGTCTATATGCTGCATAATCTTGACCTTCCCTAAGATGACTGAGTATCACCAATACACGATTACTAGTCTGCTTACTTGGCTAAGAAAAGGAACAGCAGTCAAAACATCTCACTCAAAGCACACAGGCTTAGCTATTTAACAGACTGATAAGAAACTTGCAACAGGACACAAATATTTTCCATAACCCACTACACAGATTTTAGCAATTTATGTCAAAGGAATAAACTACTCAGTGTAAATGAGATGGATTCATGCAAAGTTTGTATTTAAAATATCCTCTAATAATTGAAGAAAAACATTTACCGTTAGCATTCAAAGCTGCTAAAGTTAAAACACACACACACAGTTAATGGAACCCACAGGCTACTGATGTGGCAGTTTATCAAATGTAGCTGTAATGAAAGATAAATATTACAGGCAATTCGCACTTCATGAAAGGATAAAAGTGTCAGTGTGTAGGTACCAGTTTTACTGCAGGCCATAATCAGCAAGTAAACGAAAGTGCAAATGTCTAAAAAGTTTATAGCCCTCTATGAAGGCCTCGTCTTGTCAGGTATTGATTTAGGTTTTCAGAGGACTTTGCCAATGTTAGACAAAGTGAGTGTTTGTAAACTTAGAGGACATGTTTTACCTCTGCCTACAAAAGTTGCCTCAAGCTAAATGTGAACATGTTACCATTGCTTTAATATAAGGAAATGGAAGAAACTGTTCCTTACACAACAATTTTCTTCTTAAACAGAGGGCAGTCCAGAGTGAATGTTTCATATTCTCCACCTTCTCCACAAACATGGACTCCATATTTCTCAGAAAGCTAACACAAAAGGGAAATTAAAATACATAAGTATTACATTAAAGCAGTCTATTAAATATATTTTGCTAAAAATTTCAGTGTGCACTTTCTAAAAGACTACCCATTAAAAGCATCATACAGAGGGCTCTTGATTTCTTCATATGCATATTACAATAATCTAAAAATTACCAATGTGTTATACTTTAAGTAGAACTTGCACTGAAACATTCAAGTAAATAAATGAATTCCTAGTCCTTCTTCCTCAGTGGACATGAAAGGTTGTTCAGACTCCTGTATTTGTCTGTCTTAGCTCATAGGAGGTTCACTTTTGTAAGAAACTTGTACTGTAAATCAATGCAAGAAGTAGCACTTCACATAGCAGTAAGCAACGAACACAATTTTTGGCAACAGATTCAACAACTGCATTCTATATTTTGATAAATGCCAATTCTTTCAAAAATTCTAACAAATAGAACGAACAAGAGTTTTCTAAGTCAAAAGCAAAAAGCTAAAGCAAGAACTAAAGAGGTAGCAACATGCTGTTTCCTTTATATATTGTACTAAATATACTTTCTAAATCAACATACACATATAAGAATATTCCTGAAGCTCTGGATATCCCATGAAAACACACAACTATATAAACCAATACATTCAAAATAAAATATATAACTATTTTAATTATTCCCTGCTTTATAAATGAGAGGCTGTGAAGCAGGAACCAAAGTCCTTTTGCTGGAGTAAGGACGACACAACTGCTGAATAGCTCACTCTAAATCTGTATTCATGTACTGTATTGATAAGTAGTAATCAAGCACCTGTACCATGGTGGAGCATGGGGACACTCTCCCTTTTTTGGCAGGAGAAATTCACATCCTCATCAGCATCTTATGTCACCTTCTAAAGAGTCCCAGCACTAGTTGCTTCAAGCCAAGTCCTGTTCATATTTTTGCACATTAAGCAAGCATTAGTATTCCGCTTCAGGCAGTCCATGAGAAGCTGAACTGCAGTCCTCAACTCCACTGCTAAGATCGATGCTACTATTGGGAATATTTATTTAACCCCTTTATGCCTTCCCTTTGAGGAACAGATGCCCACCCTTGATGCTTCTGCAGTCAAAGTAGCAATGCAGTTGTCCACAACATGTAGGGCACAGTTAGAAAAAGTCTGTCTGGGGGCTAGAAAATGATTCCAAATCTGTTGTTTGTTTATTTTTATGCAAGCATGAAACTGAGTTATTTATACATTGTAGGTTCCATTTTTAATACGGTTACCAGAATATTTGTGTAGCAAGTCTATTTGATATATGATACCGTATTTTTATTGTTGAAGCTGAATGTAGTTTGCGTTCATTTACAGTTCTCTTTCAAAGTTTTTTTTATTTTAAAATTTTGAAGAACGTCTACAACTTCAGCCATCATTTAGCTAAAAAAATAATTCAAAATTAGGTATGAAAGAAGAAATACACAGAACTTGAATATTTTCATAAAATCAAAGACCCCATTTTAAATTTAAAATCCCATTAGTTAAAAGTCCTGAATCCTCTTCAGCCTTTATTTTGGAGAAAAGTATAAATGCTCTGAGAAAACAGTATCTTGGTAATGCTCTATGTGACCATTTAGTTGCCTGGTGGTATAAAACCTAACTCTCTTTTGGCATATATATTAAATCATTTTTCAATGCCTTGTTATGAGAGACATTTTTCATTTTTCCTTTCACATTTTCCTTTAAAGAAAAGGAGCAGAAGAAAACCTTTAATCAAGTGCTCATTAAAAAATTACACTCCTGACATAAAAGAGAACTCCATCTGTCAACAATGGCAATAAGGTTTCTATAGTACAAATACATCAAGAATAATTAATGTTGATGAAACAAGAATGGACAACCTATAAAACAGTTAGTCAAAACCTTTTATTCTTCCTCTCATTGTAGCTCCCACTGAAAAAAAACCTGAACAAAACTATTAAAAAAAATGAAAGAGAAAAAAACAGAAAAGATCTTTGTAACCTTTCCACAGTGAATACAAGGATTGACTGTTTACAAGTCTTTCAAAATTGGTAGCTCTGCTTGTAACCATCAGTGCCTAGAATAATTATTGGCAATTAACAACGAACACTCAAAACATGTGAGACTATTTCCTATCTCTGTTGTGGGAAATCCTCATTTTCAGTGTCACTGGCTTCAAGATCATTCTTGACACCAATTACACAAGGTGCTAAAGGATTTTCAGTTCCTGCTAATGTCAACAGGAACTGAGGATATTCAGCAGCTCATAGAACAGGTCCTTAATGTTCATTTAACAAAGTCAGCAATATTTTAAAAATGTCATCAATGACATCAGAACTTCGCCTTTTAGTCATTTAGAATATTAACATTTTTTTTAAAGACAAATTATTTTGCACACTGGATGTTCTTAACAATACAACAGCTTAGAGTCCAATTGAAACTTTATGATTGCTAAATCTGCCTTCTAGTTCAGATGAGCCAGAAAACAGCAATTTTACAAATTACACAATTAAAAATGCAAGTCCAATTCAATATCCAAAAGATATATGAAGTCATCTTCTAGACTACACAAAATTCATCTTAACACAAAATTCATCTTAACTCAAATACACAATGAGACACAAGGTATATAAATGATCAGCCCAAATGCTACCTGCAGAACAGTCTCTTCCTACCTTGGGAATGAAACACAAGGATTAAAGCTGACTTCCTCATTTAAGTTTAGTAATCAAGGATAAAAGAGACGAATTCAAATGTTTCCTATTTCAATTGAAGACTGTTCCCAGACAGAAATTTTAACACTTAGTAAATTCTCTATAACTACAGAAACTCTCTTTACATTAAGAAGTACTCATCAACTTCTAAGGGAAGCATGCAAAAGATGAAACATTTTTTTATTGTCTATTAGCAGAGACAGAAGTACAGATGAACATAACCATAATATACATTTACCATTCTATTAATAAATTCTAAGGAGAGTGTAAGCAGCCCCTGAGATTTGGCAAGTTGAAGTGTAAAAAAGCTAGGACTCCTGGTATATAGGAAACAATGGGACATGAGAGCGATTTAATAATTTATCTATTAAGAAGCAACCATTCATCAATAATTAATCACAGGCCTATCATTTAGAAAAAAGTAATAATTCAAGAACTTTCCTTGCCACAGTGCCAATGTCCTGAGCCAGTAAAATTCACCCCTGATAAAAGTATGGCTTGCAGATCATCATTGTACTCATAAGTTCAACCTTCTGTATGTCAAGTAAAAAAAAAGCCTGCAAAATTAAATCAAAGTTTTTCCCATGCAATCCTCCTTTTTCTGCTGCTACAGCAACAAAATCACCTCACTTTTATGTCAGTAACTATCATCATTTCTATTGTACACATGAACTAAAGTAAATCAGAAGACTACAAATTTAAATAGTGTATTTATCCTAAGTTAAATAATTCAGTGGATGAAATCAGAGCTGGGTTGTAGGTTTGTTTGTTTGTTGAGGTTATTTTCCAATTAACATTGACACATCTCTTATAATGTCTTAACAAGAGAATTTTTTCTAAAAAGAAAATGACTGCTTCATGCTTATTTCTGTATGTCCAAAAGACAAATTATAACAGGCACATTATAGTAATACACGTTGATTTTTATTTTATTACCTGTTCCTTAAGGCAAAGTTTTAGTACAAAAAGAATTTGTTCGTGAATATATGCTAAAATGTAAAGCAGGATATTCCCTACCAATCCCAAATGACTCTACATGTCATACATATTGCGGTTCAATATCAAAGATCCTCTTACATTCAACATTGGCATTTTTCTGGGCACTGAACTTCTGAAGATATAAACTGGTTTTCAACAAAACTGAAGAACACGTAGAACACTATTTAATTAATTTTAAACGGAACTGCAAAAATTCTCACAAACTTGCACACTACACTATGGAAAATGCTGTAATGAAAAACCCTGCACCTAGCTGAATAAGCAACTATGTAAAGGAACATTAAATATCAATAGAGAACCCAAAAGAGAATCCCACAAGAATAGGAGCAAAACCATAAAATTGCAAAAAACAAGAACAACAAATTCCAAGGAATTTGAAATTTGAAATAACTGGTAAGATGATTCAACACAAATCAAAGATCCAAGAGTATATAAAGCTGCGGTAGTTTGGGGGATGTGCAATGTTAAAAATTAACTTTCTATGGTGTTTGCTTTGGTATGGTCAGAATATTAAATTTTATCTTTCCTCCTTATTGAAAACTGTGAACTCCTTGCTCTTACAGTGTGTCAGCCAGAACTTCTGATGCTGAAGACTTCATTGGTTTGAAAAAGAGTATTTTTCACATCATAAACCTAAGTATTTCTCTTCAGTTTATAGTTAATGATTTGGTTTTATTAGGCCTTAAAGCCGACTAAGTATACAGTAAAAACAATTTATTTGTACTGACTTTGACATTCATAGCATGCATACCCACAAGAAGCAGCTATATGAGCAAGTAATCACGTGTGCAATCTCCCCCTACAATGGCTTGACAACCAGTTCAAGTAGGGTCAGAATGCCCTACTAGTTCTACACCTTAAGCTATCCAGTCGTTGCTCTGTTTATTGTTGTATCAATAAAAGATAAAACCTGCAAGTGTGGGTTTCAAGAAGACGCTCTTAATAGCTGAACACATAAATCATTGTGGGTTTTTAATAGGCTCGAGGAAAGGGAACTGTGGTAAACTGGTTTTGTCACGGACAATATATGTAAATGCACTTTCAGAGCTGTTATTCTTAAACTGTACTTAGCTTGATGTTTAATGCTTCTGCCTCAAACTCAGTGAAGACTCATGCACAAAATCTGGTTGGTTTCTTTTTTTCCACCATTTAAATTATTTTTTAAAAATAAATGTATTAGCTCTGCGTACAAGCATTTTCCTGCTTTGAGGACTACATAACCCTTTGCACCAAATTAAGTATATCCTCTGGAATAAACTTCTTATTCCATTTTTGAAAGGTCCTACTTTATGCAGTCTGACTGTGTAGGAAATGTTTAGAAACCTTCAAATCAAATTTTTGATTAAGTTAATTTTAATGTTACTTTTTAATTGCAAATTTACTTGTATGCGCATCATTTAACTAATACTCACCTCCAAAAGATACGGCTCCATTTGATTCAAAGTTTTTCCTAGATGTTTATCTGGATCTAAACCTGAAAAAAAAAAAAAAGTTTAGAAATATTTTTTTATAAAGTACTGTTACAACAGAAAGACGCTATTTTTTTTTTTTTTTTTTTAATATATCATGTCTCCCTTAGAAACCAGTCCCAGTTTATCTAAAATCATTTCTATCCTAATGAAAACACACTTATTCAGATTTTCTCTTATTCCCTCTGGGCAACTGGTTTCCATGTTTGTGGAAGAATAAGGCCAATTACCTTTTCACTGCATATCAACTTGAAAAACTGTTGTTTTCCTTTTTCAGAAATTTCACTAACTAGTGAAGAAAACATGTAGGTCCACATAATATATACTATATTATATACTATAATATATAATTATAATATATACTATATTATATACATTACATATAATAAAAATACTATACATAAATTACCTCTGAGTCAGACATTCCCTTGTTGATACCTATTAAATTAAAATATAAGGGTTTTTTTATAATACCTGCTAATTACTGGAAGGAAGACAGACTGTTTTACAAAATAAAGATTTTTTTGCTACATCGTATTCTGTGTTTGTGTGACCCACAGAAAAAAAAATGTAGAGAATTATAAAGGATGGAGATCTAATGAAAAATCAAACTTGCAGAATATATTTAATGATGTACCTTCTGATCCATCACAAAATATTCTGTAGGTGTCTACATTTTGATTTATTTTTCTTGGTAAAAAAGTAAGCCCTATTAACATTGAATAACACCTTTAACTTATTTCTCTGTGTTCCTGTTTTAGCTTTTTGACTTTATGAATTTTGCCAATTCATGGCTGCTAAATGGTCCCTTCTCAGGGATAAATCAAGTAACTGGCAGAAATCAGTACTGGGATAAAAAACATCCAGGAACAACTGTTTCAAGAGTTGGCATCTTCTTCAACCAAATAATTATCCTAGTTGAATTTGAGAGGTCTTAGCTTACAAAGTAAACAAGAAAAAAACAAAAATATAACTTCTGAAAGTGAAGGAACACTTGAAAATTTTCAGTGATCACATTTTTTACTACTTTTAATTATTGTGGTTTGAGGGGGTTTTTGTACTGATTGCAACACTTGTCTATTTTTTCCTAATCTACTGCTTTATACAATAATGGGTATCATTCAACAGCTGCCACCAGAATGACTCCATTTAGAAGCAATTTCTGAAGTATGTACCTTGCCAAGCACTTTGTATCACTGATGATGAAAGCTGGTATATAAATGTATGGTATACTATCATATAAAGTTGCTGCTGAGTTCAAATAACTGATAAGCCTTTTAATTTTTACAGTGACGGTCTTGGTATATTTAAATTCCTGTGAAACTAAAACAATTTAGAGTGAATGAGATCTCAAAACATTAATAAAGTTTTTAAATATTTCATTAAAGCACATTAAAAATTCCCTTACTATCTAGGGGAACACTTTAAAGACTGCTTAATAATTAAAGTGAAAGAGGACTGAGGTTTTTTCCTCCCACTATTGTTTTTTGGTATTGGTTTATTGCCCTTTATTAAAAGACTGAAAATGTGTGTTGCTAGATATAAGATAAGGATAATTTATGAGTGTAGAAATAATTTTGAAATATATTCATTTCATTTCAATAGTTCCAATAATTCTGGTGATGTCTTCCAACTTACAGCAGTTTAGCATTATGTCCTTGATTTTAATAGGACAGGTATTAAGAGAAAATGCTTATTTAGCCTAAAATAAACAAGTAATAATGAATACCATATTTCAGTACTCACTTCACACATTTACACTACCGTTCTTCATTAACATAATTATTTCTCAACGAAAAGCAACCACTCTCCATGATAAAACCAAATTGGTTTCCATTAAATCTAAGCCAAGGGATATATTACAAACATGTGAGAAGAGAAAAGATTGTTAGAACCAGACACACTAAAATATTATTTCTTTCGCAGCTTCTCTTTGATGTTAACAACGACATACCTACTCTTCTGCCCCCTAATGAAACATAAGCCAATAATTTAAAAGAAACTATTACACAAAATTCTGTAAATAGTATACAAAATACAAATAAATTGCCTATGTGTACACTATGGGTAAACTCTTTAGTAGTATCCTACAACTACATGAAAATCTGTGAAAGTGCAATGTATCCTTTAAGTTTCTCAGTAGAATTCTATTTTTAGATATCTTGTCTTTCTTCGGAAAAACATTATTTCCTTTAGTTTCCAACAGGTTTGTATTGTGAGTGAACAGAGGCCGTCTGCTAAAAGCATCAAGAACCAACGTAACCTGTAATTTCCAGAACCAGTAATCCACATCTCAAATCTCTAATGGTACGCACGTATAGATAAAGCTGTATGTCTACTGCTACCGTCAGTATAATAAAGTATCTATAACCATAGTTATAAAACAGTTAATACAAACCTATACTTCTATTTGGTATGCTTTTCTTTAATCAAAGGAATAGATTGATTCAGATTCTTAAAATTATTTAAGGCAAAAAAGAAAACCAGCATAAATTCTTAGTACTTTCCATTTAACCACATCCTCCAGATTTTTCCTCCATGATACTAGATGTGAAGAAAGCTGGATGGGTGAATAAACCAACAACAAGGTCCAAGGCCTGGATGACTGTGTGTAGAATTAAGAAATTAATTAGGAAGGGAACCATAATTTGCATCACTGACATCTATTTTACTTAACTTGCACGTATCAATGGGAAGCAATTACAATTCAATTAAAATATTCACTTTTATTACTTTACTGACTGACCTTGAAGTTAATGCCTGTTTTATTTAATTGCATCATCTATGAATAAATGTTAACCCTAGAATGTTATGCCCCATTATTTTCAATGCATTTTTAACTCCCCAACTGAACTACATCAGTCAATTTATTACGTGCTGTTAAGAGAGCAAGTAGGGCTTTATTTCTTTGTGATAGACCAGTATGTGATGACAGAAACATTTCAAAAGATTTGAGAATGCTGTTTTTAACATTGCTCAGTAAAACAAATTATGCTCTCACCTCCAGTTTTGTGGCCTAGTTTTACTGTAAAATCAGTATGTGAAGGCACAAATGGTATAAGCACTTTAAAGTAATTTCTGCTCCATCTGTAATTCCTGACAGACCCACTGGCAGGAGCAGAACTCCTTCCTGTAGATACCAACAATGCTTGCCGAGCCCTGTTACGCACAGACGCAAGACAAGTGCTGTAGAGAACTGCAGCAATGTCAAAAGACTGGGGCAAAAATTCAGGGCTTTGTTCTGCAGTGTACCAAAGAACATTACTAAAGGGCACTTCACTATTGTTAAGTTATGCAAAAGAACCGTATTTTAAATGGTTCACCTTGTACACATCTATTAGTGCAGCATAAAGCCCTCACTTGAGGGGTAACTACCTGATATTACTTGCATTTATCAAGACCATTAGAAAATCAAGTGCCATTTTCATGGCATCACATTCAGCTAATAAAATCCACATTCCAAAGTCTCATCTTACTAACAAGAACATGTTTTATACATGTTCATAATTTTAAAATAGTCCTTATTTTTAAGAAAGTCTTTTTAATATTAAAAAAGAAAATACCTCTTAGTAAAATGCTGAATAAATAAAAATAAATCATAATTATTGGTGTTAAGAAATGGTGGCACATAATGTCCTTCTGAAAGTACACTGAACCAAACTCTAACCCATAATACACTAACACATTGTGAAAGAATCACTACCACACAAACACATGAATAAAATATGAGTTAGCCATTATTAGTTGATAATATAGGGAAAAAGCTCTGTCCTTTCCTGGCTAAGCAACCTTACCGTTCAAAAAGTACATCTTATTCCTCTCTGACTTCTTCCATAAAATAAGGTTAAAAATTCAAAATCACTACCTATTATCAATCTTCCTGAAATTTCTTATACATAGAATCAGCATAGACTTTCACAGAAAAAAATTTAACTTGTTATAAAGTTACAGAAACAAAGTTCCATTCATTTTCCTGACTTCTTGAGAAGTACTGTTGAGAAGATTAGTAACTGCCATTATTATGGATGTTAGGGACCGAGACTTAACTTCCGATGATGGAGAGCAGTATAACGCACAATAAGGTTTCTGGACAGATCCTAATCAGCTGCTCACCAAAGGCAGAATTATTTAGAACTTTAAATAAGAAAAGGGGAAATTAAAGACTTTAGTTTTGGTTCTAGAAAACCTGTCTCTTTCTCTCTTTTCAATTTCTTTTTCAGGAAGAAACTAGGGTTAACAAGGAGGTGATGGGACCTTTATGGTACAGAAACATGAAGAGAAAGCAAAAGAGTATTAAGGATAAATGCAACCACACATCTTAGAATTGCAATAGATAAAACAGGACTATTTCTGAAGGTAAAATCCTCTACTTTAAAGGTATGGGTTTTTTTTTTATTTCTTTCTAAGTAAACAATACAAAATCACTGATTTTCACGAAGCAGGATCAAGCACTATTCTTTAAATGAGACAGAATCATTTAAATGAACCTTTTAAATGAATCTTTAAATGAATCAAAGAGAATGTTTCTAGGAGTACAGGAAGAGCCCATTCAAAAAAGTATTAGTTAGTAAAGCACGTTTACTCTGCAGGAGTGCAGGAATGTCAGATACCCTTCATGATGTAGGTGTACACTTGCCACAGAGATATGTAAATCTATACCATAAATTGCCTTGAGGTAAATTACTCCTGGTGTCATATTTAGCTTTCATTTCTATGAAGAGTTGGGAAGTGAACTTTTTGTCTTGACAGGTTCATAGTTAATTCTCAACTTCCTCATAACTTTCACACATGAAAGGCTGTATAACAACAGTGAACTGGACAGATTCCTTGCATTTCCTTTCCCAAAACATCAAAAAATAAAAGTAAAAGCTGCTTAATCTTCATATGAAAACAAAGGGAAGTGCAATAAATACTGAATATTAATCAACCTCTAAAAGATTTGAGGTGAATATACTTCTAACCTATTGTATAAAAGAGCAGAACTCATGCAACTTATATGCCTACTTATTTTTTCTGGGTTTTTTTTTTCCCCTTTTATTTTTTTATTTTTTTTTCTTATTTTTGTATGGGGTAATTTATCCAGTATGGGAACAGTACAGAGATGGAAATTCTTTCCAAGCTAAGTGGTGAAGCTGTAAGACATTAATCCCGAAGTGGTTCTAGCATATGTTTCCAGCACAGTTTATTTAGGATCACAGTTCATCTTCTTTCTCCAAAGTTCATCAAATATTTTCTAAACTAGGTTAGTCTAATGTCATCAAATTTTAGAATTCTAAGAGGTAAAAGGCTCTAAAGCTCTTCAATACCAGCAATGTTAATTTCATCGGTAATCTCTTGTGATTTTATTTTTTTTTTAACATCAAAGTTATTTGTGTTCTAGTTACATCTAGGACTCAAAGCAACAGCTCTGCCATTTCAGGAACAGAAAGCTCATGAAGTCTTTGAAGAAATTCTGTATTGTTTCATCAAGTTACAAGGCAATATTTTTTTGCAGATACTTTTAAAACTCTAAAATGTACATATTTTAAAAAGAGGTTGTGGAAGAATTGTTCAATAACAGCATTAAACTACTTTTAATCAAATCTAAGGCTCTATACAGCAAATGGTTCAGATCATTGAAAATAATGCCCCAGTCAACTTCCTTCCAGAACTTACAACAGACATCAGAGACTTAAAACAAATAGGTTTGGTTCATACAGCTACATATGTATGCCTCTCCCTCTCCTCTGTTTTCATCATTTTCAACTTTTGCATACCAAAATGTTTTGAGTAGAATTACTTTAGAACATTATTAGTTTATTAATCTATTCAATTCAAAGAGTTCAACTATTCAAGAACCATAGTTTGAATTAAAAATGGATGTGCTGCTTTGTCCCTGTTGAAGAATTCTGGTATTTCCATGCTTCTAGTGCTATGAAGCTTTGAAGAAAAGGATTGAAATTTGACTCAGTGGCAGAGAAAAAGGCATAGTGCAAGTGGTAAAATTTGTGTCACTTCCATTAAATCCATCCCTACGCAGACAAGTTATAAACCTTTAAAAAGTCACAGTCCCCAAATGGATCAACAGAGACTTCTGACAGGGGAAATCAGTAGATCACCTGCAAAAGGGTAAAGGCCAGAGCAGAAACAAAGGATCAGATTAGGACAAGAAGTCCCATAAAACTTCAACTCAGAGACCTGAAAAGCAAGCATCTATGGTTCTAGCTACAGATATGCCTTTAAAGGTTTGAGTTTATGCTCTGTTTCAGCACATAACTCTACACAGTGAACGAGCATCCAGAACTTAAACCTTAACCAAGCATTAAAGAGCAGCAAGTGATATTCTAGTATTAACAAGACATCACTTCTCCCTCTTGATTTTCATTCTGTTAAGACTATTTCTGCTTTTGACATCTCTTACTAAGCTATTTTTCTTCCACTATTTTTTCAGCTCAAAGTTCTCTTACTATTCTTCTGTCTCCTTCACTAGAACCCTTACTTCCTTTCCTCTTTTCCTGTAAATGCCTAATATTCTATTCTTGTCCCACTACTTCCATTTCACTTTTCCTTTAGATAATCTGATCTCCCCAAATTGCAAAGAGATCTTTCCACTCCTAAGCCACCGCGCTCTGATTCTGTCTCTAACATCCCCTTAAGAAACACTGCACTCAATAATGTCAACTTCCAACTACTTTTCTGTTTTCAGGCACATTCATTTTCCCACTCCTCCTTCTAACTCCTGCCATTTGTTACTACTGAAAATACTGACATCCTTCCCAATCTCCAACCTAAAGGCTCACGAGAGAGCAAAGAGGGAACCATATTCCTCTCTGACCTGTTTCTAGATTCACTTATGCAAACTGTTAAAAAATCTCATTTCTTCTTTCTCTGTAACACACTTTATTTTCAAACATTTCTTTATACGCACACACTAAAAGCTCTTTCCAAAATCTCACCTTACACTGGTAACAAAGTATCTGTCATTCATATACAAGCATCAAGGCAAATAACATTCCAAACGCAAAGATTATTTTCTTACCTTATTTTTCTAACCTTTCACAGCTATGCTCTGAAAAAAAACCAAAACTTTTCTTCACCCAAAGTCCATTCCTAGTTCTCTTTTCTCTTACCCATCTCTTTTGCATGATCCTCTTCTTAAATCCCAAGCTAACTTTGATTAATTTCTAGACTTGCATACAATTCCCGTTTTTCCATGTTGATATTTTCTTATGTGAATCTTTTCCCTCAGGGAAAAAAAAAAAGGGGGGGGGGGGGGGGGGGCGTGCAGGGCATGGGCCTGAGCTAAAATGGCTCCTGTGGTTTTATAATTGTTCTCAAGTCTCTTCATACAACTTCTGGTGAATGAACAGGTGTGGTACTTTAGCATTCATGTAAATAACATGAATTGTGTAGATAAATGAGGTAGTAGCCAAATGTACCAGGAAACAAGACTAAGGCAAAAGTAACAAATACACTTAAACTCTAAAGGACCAACTAAGCTTTGTTTGAAAACTCAGTGACAATAACAGGTGCTAGCTAGGAAACAAGGATTAGAAGGGGGAAAAGACTGGTAAGAATATCTTTCCTGAAGTACATGATAGATGTAAATTTACAAAATTTATAATCTGAAAAAAATTGCAATAAAAATCAATTACAATCTATCGTATGGGCATACAAGATAATACTTTAACGTTGTTCAGGGATAACCTTTCTAATAAAAGTTTAAGGCTACTTTTTAGAATACACTATTCCTAACAGAATAGACAGTCATTAAAATTTGACTTGGAAAAATATTATTGGTCACTTTATGTTCCACTTCAAATTATGACAGACAAAAGTAGTCTTTTTAATATTAATAAAACCAAACATTATCAAGAGCAAAGGCTGTGAAGGCTGTCATAGATTTCATTACAGCTCCAGTGCCTGGAAACTGCCCAAGGAAAAAGCAATGGCACAATTACCTCTAAATAAGCTGTACTAGCTAAGAATAATGCCAATGTTTAGTTTATTTAGTAATAAGTAAGTAAACAAATTGTTACAACACAATATGGAAGAAAACAACTGGGATCACAAGTACAAACCGATGCCTTAAGAAAATGTTCCTCACTTCCTTCTGTTATGTTTGTGAATCATCCGATTTTTTTTTTGAAAATATTTAGAGGAAGCAGGTATGTTACCCTGTAATGATAACACAAGTTCTTTCAGCGTCCCCAATAGTGACTTTAAAAATGCTCAGTACTAAAAACTAGAGACATATTTTCAGAGAACCTTGTTCCTTTCCATTGCACAGATGATGTGCTCAGACAAAACTCACATAGCCGCCAATTTTATTTCAGGATATGATCCAATATTACAGACAAACCAATTAAGAGGTAAGCTTTCTACCGAGAGTTTTGTCCTCCATGCAGCCATAGCATCTACACAGCAAGTCCACTGCATGCACAAAAAAAGCAGTACTTCTCTGCTGGATCACCCAGCTGCAGCCACACAATCACTGAAGCTTTTACAGGGGCAAAAGCAAGTAGAGACTTATGGTTTGGGAGAGTCAGCTAGAAAGGGGAAGGAAAGATCAACCTTTTAGCAGCAACTCACTATTAGATCAAATTATCTTTTACACTAAATTACACCCTCAGGAGCTTAACCAGGAACTGTGTGGTGCTAGTTCTTTTTTAATGCACTACTTTATACGTAAATCTTACCTCCATGAAAATTTATGGGAGTCTGGCTATCGATTTCAGTCAGTCAGGATTTCACTTCTGTACACTAGTGGCATTCAAACAATAAACAATAATGCAAAAACCCAGGTGGTTAGGTTTAAATAATAAACAAAAGCTCCAGGTACTGATTTCATTATACTGAGAAATAATATTCTCTCTCTAAATTAAAATCTCATACAAAAACATACACATCCCTAAACTATCAGCTTTTCAGAGGATTCTATGTACAGCAGGAGTATGACAATCTTCTTGACCTTGTGAGGCAAGCATACTTCAGACAGGTCATTTTAGAGAAGCGACTTTGGGATTTGTTGACAGACAGGAGATGGCAATGGATCCCTAAGGACTCATTAGTCCACTGTTGGAGGGAGATAACCTGGGTAAGGAACTACGGCCCACATCATCTCAAAATTTAGGCTTCCACAGCCCCTTTCATTTCAACTCCACCGATGGCTGAGCATGCAGATTGTCCAGAAACACTGATAGCAGCCAGAACTACAAGATCAAGGATGTAGCCATGGCATAAGAGCCCCACTTCAAATGTAGACCAAGGACAAATAAGCTAATCAGCCCTGATAAAAAGTTTCAGCTTTTATTACTGTCCAGTAGTTGAACAGCTTTATGGTATCATTTCTCTCCTGTGGTCCAAAGAACAGTTAGAAGTTAGAAACATAATTTAACCATGAAAGAGTTTTTATTTTTCATCTTAGTATTTTTATTATCTGATCTCATAATTACAATGCTTTTTTCCAGTATTTAGTTAAACAAAAAATCATTAATTTACTATAAACAAACTGCAAAGAAGCTGCAATGTATAAAGCAAATAATGAATATTAATTCCGTAAAATAAAAAAAAATTGATCTTATATTCTGATTTTGACTGAAACATTGAAGAAGCAAATTTTTTTCCCCCACTTCCTCAAGCTAACGATGTGTGCACTTATGAAACTTCCCAAAGGCGAACATTACTCAAGAAAAACTAGAATCACTGAGGACAAACTGCTCTAAGTGCATGACATAAAAACAATTTTATCTATACTTTACTGTATATGAGAACTGAAGTTTGTCGTATTGTAAAATTTATAGTGGCACTTAAGTTTTAGTGTTAATTCTTAACAAGATTTAGGTATAGTTAACCATGTAAGTAAAGTAAAACTAAATAAAACTTGCTGCTCAGTTTTTACTGAGGACCATGCTGTGAGGAACCCAGAGATTCCTTCCAAATGTAGCCTTCTCTCACTTCCACCTGGGTATTACACCTTGTGCTGCAGTGGAAGCAATTTGCTTCAGAACGTGGCACAGGTAAGGCCAGTACATAAAGTTAACAAGATTAACAGTTGAATCTGTTATATGCATACTCTGCAAGTCAGATAGTATTTTAATTCATAAAATTCATCCAGAGAGCAAGGATATCAAAACCACATAATTGTGCTATATTACACTGTCTCACATGAGCAATGGATATTACTGGAGTTTCAGGCACAGACACATTAAAAATAATCAGTAACTGCTTCTATTTTAGCTATACTGAGTAACCTCATTCTGACTTTCTGGGATTTCCACTGAAGAGGTGTATATTTCAAATATAAAAGTTTAATGCATCATACAGGCATCTTTAGCAGCAACAAAGTGGCATAGAAGATAAATATACATAAGCAGCTTTTTTTTGTTGTTTTTTAAATAGCTCAGGTTTGCTGCTAGATCATAGAATATTTTTCTCTCATCATTAAAGCCTCTGAAATACACTCCAAAGGAAAGAAAGCTGATCTACTTATAGATCAACAGAAGGCATGTGAAGAAGGCTTGCTAACAATACTTTTGCATGTAAGTGAGAGCAATTGGTATCCCATCTGGAAAAGCACACTACTCTGAGACAGAAACTCTTGCTACGGGCAAAGTTTATGGTATTAATTTGTAATGGTGGATTTAGGAAAATGTATTGAACTAATGCTCATTTACTTGCATAATTATGTGTTTTCTACATAAAATGACAGGCTTTTACCTTGCCAATACTGGCACTGAGTTAATGGAAAACAGGACAAGGCGAGTGTACAAGTATGCCAGTGTTGACGAATGTCAAGCTCAGGTTACAGATTTGCTTCTTGCATTAACATCTGTACAATGTACCATCTAATGCATTACCCTTCAAACTCTTAAATCTGTTGTTTTATATATTTTCATCACAGTTAAGCTTTGATTATTAATCTAAGAGGCAAAAAGTTGAACTGTATCTTATCTTCTTCACTACTTGATATGTTAAACAGCCTTCATACCTTAAATCCACTTTAATAAGGCATGCAATTACTAAAGCATTACAGAATGGCCTCAGAGCACACAAGCTCCATTAAATTTGCTTACATCTAATTACGCCTGCCTGAGGCAGGTGAGAAATTGACTCTGATAAGATCTTTCTTTTACCTGTAGCCAAAAAAATAAAAAGGAAAAGAAATCTCAGGGTGGTTTTCTATCTAATTGCTATCTACAAATATTTATGGTATTCGCTCCTTCAACGAATAGTCCACAAAGCACTCTTTGTGTACTAACTAGTGCATTTTAAGTTTTTTTAAGACTGTAGAATAGAAATGACAAGATTATCTTGCTTCAGGCATAAGACAGGTCATCAATGGTGTCTACTTGTGACATAGTTTTATCTATTATTGAAATCATATATTTTCTTTTAAAAATAATTCTGATGTGAATAAGCATGTTACATATACTCTGTAGCCTTTTTTTGTATTTTTGCTTCATGTCAGCAGAAGCAATGAAAGCATCCTATTTTATGGAAAAATAACAAATATAAAAATGTACTTTACAAGGCCGTAAAAACTGTTCCTTTAAGAAAGATACTTAATATTTTTCCAATTTAAAAAAGATGCTGTGCTTTATAGTAGAAAACACAGCATTCAAATCCTATATATTTGTAACTGGCCTTCCAAAATTCAGGAAAACGCTATTAAATTACATTGCTTGTTTTCTATAAATGAATGAGGGAATGTGGTATTTCTAATCAAATTTCACTAGCAACCCTAGCAAGTCCTAGAGAACAATATAGTGAGACCACCATAATGATAATGTAAAAACTAGTTAGATACTATACCAGCTAAAGAGGAACAAATAAATTTAAAAAAAATAGCTAAGAAAAAAAAAATTAATGAAATTCATCCAGTCTAAAGGAATTACAATTCAATCCTTGGTTAATATTTAAGAAGAAATTACTTTGTTCTAAAGCATTCTTTAAACACAGACAGACATTAGGAATTTCATGAGAAACTTCCCCAGGTAAACCAGGCATTGAACTTCTAATGCAAGGTTATACAACACTATTTTTCAAATATACATGTTTACCCACTGACAGTCTTATATTATACTAGCCATTTTTCAGTACAACAGACTGCAAATCTATAAACCCAAAAATAAAAGGTCTTTTTGGTCAAACTTTATGCTTAAGAACTCATTTGAAACTCTTAAATGAAAATCTGCATTGAGGCCTGAAATAAATATGTTGTACCATTAACAAGTTTCTTATCTGCTTCTTGGAGTTAGACAGCACATCATTCAATAAGCCTTCCTAGAAAACGTCATTTGACCTTATTGTTACATTCAAGCAAAAACCAAAGAGGTTATCTTTCATATTGACTTGCTTCATTATAAAAACCTCATTTTACATATTTGACAATGAAAAGACATGTTGGTTTTCTGGTATACTAAACTACTACATTGTAAATAACATTTTTTTGAAGGCAATGACAAACCATTTCTGTTTGCTATATGTTTTACCAACTCAAAGACTGCTGTTACACAAAATGTTTTGGCCTCATATAATTACATCTTGTTTGATGTTAATTTGTTGCATTTCTATTAAAACTTTCACGGTTGTTTTATAATATTGTCTAGCCACCAGTCTGCATCATCTATAAATGACAATACTGTGAACCACTGAATTATGCATGCATCTTTACTGCAAATCAAAACCAAACTAGAACAAAAAAATTACAAAAGGAATGTAATGACTATGCTAGGAAGAATTACTTTCCAGCTTTTCCATGTCTCCTCTAAAAATGAATTGCATACAGGTAAATTAATTATTCAGACATCATGACTGTTATTCAGCCATGTAATTTTTAACAATTTTATTCATATTTCTTACCCTAAAACATAAAACAAAATTTCTGGTTTTCTCTCTTATATTGTGAATTTGTGCATGGGAAAATTCAACAGACAATATTGCTCAGAAGCTGAATACGTACCAAAAGCTGCCACTTTTATGATTATGGCTTGAATGTCAGATGCTATCATTTCTTTAAGCAGTATTTCCTGGTTCCGACGCCAGAGGTAAGCTAAAGGCTGAAGATTAAGCCTTCTGCATCTTAAAAACAAACAAAAAGACTGGATAAAGCCAGGCATTATGCTTTTACACATTAATTTCTCTCATTTCCTATCTTCAAATATTTTTTCTTCTACAATTTCAGTTGCAATTTCTAGATTTCAGAGCATACATTAAGTCTAATATTAAAAAAATAAAATAATGAATATAATTCATCTATGTAAGTCGAATGTAACTCACTGATGTAATTAGATTTGCATGGGAACATAAGTAAAGCCATGAGAAAACACATTCCTAAACCTTTAAGGATGCAAACCAATTAATACCTTCAGAAGTGATCACTTTTTAGGAACACAGCTACAGGAAGAGTTACCACTCTGTGATAAATATGGTATACATCAGTAGTACAATATGCTGAATTTGTTATACTCAACAAACCTGCAGTTTAGACCAACACCCAAGGAAAAGAATCATTCAGTATACAGCTTGTGATACAAAGTAACAACTTGTAAAGGTAAAGTTAATTATTTGTTTTGATACATAACATATTTAGACATTATTTGATAGACAATATTTGACTGTTTACCAAATTAGAGAATCACTAATTTGCACTATTGATAGGTAACCCTTCTGCAAATTGTCAAGAACCATCAGTTGGTGATAATATGTGTAATGCCTAGTTCCTGAAAAACTTAAAAACATTTAACTATGGGACTAGCTCAGAGCACTCAAAAGTTACATTTATTTGTCAATTATTATTGTTTGTCTAATATATGGGCTTTCTCCCATATGTTAGATAGACCACTAGTATTAGTGTCAAGATTTTACAGTTAAAGGGATGTTTAATGTTGACATGTAAATCCATAGTTAGAAACCATATAATCCGATTGGTTTTGTAATTAATGTATTTTAACAGTGCACTAAGTGCACATTTAGCAACTCTGAATGCAAAGTAGTTCATTTAGGTGCCTAACTTTAGCTAACAAATTAGCTGAAACCATGTAATCGAGATGGTTTATGTGAAACAACTTTATTGCAAGTAAATCTACAGATCCATGTAAAAATTGCTGTTTTACCACTGAGTGACCTTGGAATTAATCTGGTCTGTTTCAAATATTGTCATGTCCTGTCAATCTTTTGGCTGTGGTAAAAGATTTAAACCCCACAATCAACAAAAGCAATCTTTTCTAAAATATCTAGTAGCATGATCAGGCAGTCATTAAAATGTTTGAAGTGTATGGAAAAAGAAAAAGAAAGAGAAAGGAGCTGTTTCTGACTGTGATTTACCTATGTAAAGGGTAAAGAAAACACCCATGCTGTGTAACTTGCTGATGTGAGTCGAGTTGGCATAGCATTAACTTCACCATTCTTACAGTTCATAAAGTATTCCAGATATTTGCTTTTATCAACAACAAATAACTAATGAACTCATTAAATTATAATTAATTTTTAACACAAGGTGTTTTTATATTTCATCACACATATAGAGTGAAAAATTTTTTCCAGACCCAAAACAAATCTTGCCCTACATAACACACGCAATTCCCATTACATAATCCTTTTTAAAATTAAGACTCTTAAAAGTATCACAATCTATCTTGACTTAAAGAGTGTGCACAGTATAAATGACAAATGAAAGCTCCTGATTAATGATAACAGATTTTAGATTTTAAGGAACTAAGGGAACATATGCACATTAGGATTCTCTTGCATTAAATTCCTGATAACAAATCACAGGTTATTCCTCTGTATTAAAACTCTGCTGAAAAACAGATACTTGACTACAACACTGTAGTCACTGGAATTGAGTGAGCTTTCTGTTGAAATCAAATACCTGAACCTACTATTTTCATACCAAAACAGTATTTTCAACAGATTCAGGCCTGAAGAGTAACTCAAAAATCCAGTGTAGTCTCTACTGGATTTTCACTAATGAACACATGGTTCCATGAAAAACAAAACAAAAAACCAAAACAAATAAGGAAAAAAAGAAACAACCACACAACCCCTTATTTTAACAAATTGAATTAATTGTGTATCATAGAACAAGAGAAACAAAGTGATTGTCTCTGCTCCAGAATTTGAGTAAGAAAACAAACAAGTAAAGCACTTTCCAGAAAGTGTATATTATATATAAAGATTAATACTTTCTTACACATCTTCAACTCGAACTCTCTGGTAGTCAGAAAGAATGGCTCCCACAGATACACCCTCCACGCCTTCTGTGTCCTGAAAAAAAAAGACATAGAATACTAATGATAGCAGTATATGCTGGCCTAAGCAATAGAGATTCAGCACCTCTACTAGTAGAATCAACCAAGAATAAATCTTTTTCTCTGAGCCCAGTACATGGAACTGAATGGGCTGGAACATAGATCTTCTATCACAGTAAACTACTCAGCTCAAGTATTGTTCTACAGAGGAAATAACCAGGGTAACTGAAAAGTACTAGATTTAACAATTTATCTTCAAGTTTTCCTGATATCCTGAAAATTACTTCCAGCCCTTCACTATAACTGAGGTGTTAGCTATCCCACCTACAAATAAGTATTAGCAACATATAATCATGACAATTAATTAAACTGTTAGCATTTGTCACAATATGTAGCACAAGAGGGTGTGAGATTACTCTTTATATCCTAACACCAGAAGAAGAAAACTCACAGGTAACTTACTCAGTGTCAGCTTTTAAAAATTCAGTTTAAAAAAGTTTTCCAAGATGTATTTTCTCTGTTTAATTTCAATCACCTACGGCAATAGTACTTTATTTTTTCTTGTAAAGAGACTGAGAATGTAACATTTGAAAACGCGCATACTTGTATTTCATGAGTTCTTGCTTGTTGTGTGAGTCCCAATCAGCATCCTGCATTTACTTTCTTTCCCTAACATTTGCGTCAGCTAGACTTCAGTTAAAGTTGTTTTCATCTTTCACCAAGGTTGATCACAACTACACAGCATGACTTATCTTCTGTACCTGCTCAGTTAGACAGCAATCCTGTGAAGTGTGCAGCATGATTTCACCACAAAATTTTCAACTATATACCTAGACATGAATTTCAAAATCAAATCAGTATTTGCCTGCCATGGTAAAATTCATTTTCAGTTGCTTATCAATAAAATGAAGTGGAAAGTGTTTTGTTCATAATTATACTGTAGGAAAAAATTTCCTGGTTTATGTCTGTCTGGGATATTCTTTCTTCAATCTACTACCTTATTCTTCTTTACCTTAATTCTCAGCTCATATTTGCCTAACCAAATTCCTAAGTTATTCATACCCATGTATACCTCTGATTTAAAAGACATTGTACTTATCAAAATTCGTAGCTGAAGTAATCTAAAAATCTTATCACTGTTCAATTTATGTACTTCTACATGTTATTTATGGATATATCATTTATGAAACTTAATGCCAAATCATACAGGATTCAGGTTGATGCTTCTCGCATATCCAGAAGTAATAGCACTGATAAAAATGAATTTTAACTTTTTTGTCACTTGTTCATTATTCACTGCTAGTATTATCATTATTTTTACTATTATCTAGCCAATATTACTTCTGCTTCTCTTTGAGCTTTCTGCGAAATAATGTTTCAAAGCTCTTTTCAGAATAAAGATAAATCATAGACATTTCAATTTACTCAACTAACCCATTTAGAATTACATTTCTTAAAAAGTTAACACAGTTATGTAAGTAAGAGTTTTCTTTAAAAAAAATGATTAAATGATTCATGAAGCCTTCTTGGACCTTAGAGAACAGCTAAAATGTTTTCCCAATACTCCTTTGTTTCACGTAATTTTGATATGCAGTTTATCTGTACAGCTACAATTGCTCTTAAGTTACGTTCTTCAAAATTCTTTTTAGAAAGTAAAAAGTTGAGTCACATAACAGTCTTGGAAAAGATGACAGCTAAGTATTATTTATGTTCAGCTCTGGGGCCTCTAACACAAGAAGGACATGAACCTGGCGGAGCGAGTCCAGGGGAGGGCGACACAGATGATCACAGGACTTTACCAGGTTTAAAAAAAAATAAATAAAATCTTTTATGGTCACACAGTAAATAATTTTAACTATATTTAACTATGTGTTTATATTACATCCATCTCTGTTTACTTCATAGTTCTCTTCTTTGTAGTTGGAAGACACAAAACAAATTCTTGCAAAGCGTAGTCCTTAACTGTTAACATCCAGAAAATAGTTTTGAATTGCCTTACAATCCTCACTTAATTGCAATGCAAAGATAAGCACTCTTTTCTGATCCATGCAAAATGTCAACTCTGACTGCCATCACAGCTGCAATTAGTACTACCATCCACAGGAGTCAAAGGAATCAAATCACTTTAATATTACAGTACTTTTCTGATAGTGGGTCCATCCACAAGAACAGCCATAATAATGCATCAATGATTCTAACAATGGGGTACTTAGGAAAGAGTTGGTAGAAAATAATCTATCGGACATACTGTTCATGAAGTAGTATAGTGAGGATATGTTTAAGTAATTTTTCTAAAGTCTTTGTAAGAATGAGATGTACAGTATCTTTGATTAATAGACTTTTTTTTTTAAGAAAAAAATGTTCTGTTAACAATAAATTACTAAAAGTAACTACATTTTAAAAAAAAATAAAATAGGGACTCTTCCCTGCCACAAATTCAAAGACTGAGACATAGCTGAACTTCTGGAAACTTCTGGAAAATAAAATTTAGCAATGTAAATAATGCCTGCAGTGGCCCTGTATTTCTTATTTTTGAGCTCTGAATTTTACTCTTTGGCAACTGATAGTTACTATCACAGAAGTGAAATGATAGTTACTATCATGGCAGTAAAAACTCTGAAGTCTTATAGTCCCACAGACAATAAACAGAGGTGATCACACTTTGAAACTACTTCTGTTTAAGGACTCAGTATCAATTTAAAAATACTCTCTTAACACACATGTTTTTAAGATTTTGTTGAGCATTAGCAGCAGCAAAAATTTTTAAATGTGGAAGAGCTTGGAGCTCACCAACTAAGCACAGATTCCCAACACTGTCACTACTTAACAGAATTGTTTTATTTTTATGCATCTGTCTATTGTGTGTAGTATCATTAGGCTGTGAAGGAAAACAAATATCATACAATTTTAAGTTATTCTGAATTTGTAGTCTTACTATAATTCTGAAGAGTCAAGCTTTCAAACTTTGCCAGCATAAAATCGTAGAGTCATCTATTCTTATACACAATAGGAGGTTTTGTTTCTTGGGTTTGTTTTTTTTGCTAACAGGTTCACTTGAAATATTCAGGGCTTTTCCTGACTATTTCTGTCAAAAAGAAGTTATATATAATTAAAAGTGTCCAGCCATAGTGGCTGAATATAGAATGATATTTAAGAAACGATATTGAGTACGTTTTCAAAACACTTGAGGAAAGTTCTCGTGCAATGTTTGACAGAGCTTTTTCTGTCTATTTCTTGATTAAAACAAAACCACGTGCGCTCAGATATTCTGGAAAACCAGACACTAAAGACCATTTAATAATGACTTTCATTGTTCAGTTCTAAATTACCAGAGTCAAACTATCCCATCAACTAAGTTCAGTAAGTAATGTTTTTGAAGTATCTGACACAAATAAACACAAGTCTGTATGTCTGTTGTCTCACTACTAGATTAATCTCCATGGCTACATAAATACACATACTATACACAATTTTCCATATTCTTTTATCATAGAACCATAGAATAGTTTGAGTTGGAAGGGAACTTTAAGATCATCTAGTCCAACTCTCTCATCATGGGCAGGGATACTTTCCACTAGACCAGGTTGCTCAAAGTCCTGTCCAACCTGACCTTGAAGACTTCCAATGATGGGGCATCCACAACTTCTCTGGGCAACCTGCTTTATAAGACACATACTTCTCTTTCCTTACCAAAACAAATAATATGTCTACTGTTATCATCACATTATTTATTATAGTGCATTGCAAGTCTGTTGTTACCTTGACAGTTTCCATTATATATACTCTTCTTTCTCTAAGAACAGGAAATAAATAGTTGTAGCAGAGATATAGTACAGTAGTTCTATCACAAACTTCAAAAAAAAGATGTGATCCTCATAATAAACAAATATGCAGTTATATGAATACCTGTAGGACTTCCTTTAATGATTTCCCAAATATACAGATTCACAGAATCTCCTTTTCACCTATGATGACGGCAACTGACTTGCCCAAAACCTTTTTTAATGAGCTCACAGAGCAATAAACATGGTGGTTTTAATTCAATCCCTTTTTCAAGTTCTCACAAAATATATACATCAGCAAAGATACCTAGCAAGAAAATGCCCTCAAATTAAAAAGAAAATTACATGGAAGTAGAGACTTAAGTGTCCTGTTCTTATACAAACACAATACTACTTCTATACTAAAATGAATTGCTGCTGCTTTGCAGGCCTATTTGTTTGGGATTTTAAAAAATCCGGTCCTGAATCCTGAGATCTTTCAAAATCATTCTGTGCTAAAGGAATTAAAAAAAAACATTATAACCTTTACAGTCACAGAATTTCTATGGGGGAAACCTGAAATTTAAATATCAAGCAGATTACTCACAGATTTTGTCTTGGTTTTTTTTGTTGTGTTGGGTTTCTTTTTTCCATTATACACACCTATAACACATTTAGAGGGTCGATGTGCATGTATATGAACATATATATAGACACACACAAAAAAATACATGCATGTATATATATATAACCAGAATATATATATATATATATGTATATACGTATACAATATATCTTTCAGTCAGTAACAGAAGAGCAGAAAACTGTCATTGGCTGCTTGCTTTCAAGATACATTAAATGTGATTTAAATAATCATATACAAGATGTCCTGCACTTATTCTAGTTTATTTCCTTTGATAATACGTAAGTTTTAATCATCTTTTGAAATGGCAGCACATGGTGTCATTTTTCAGTTGTGGTTAGCATTCACATTTAAAGACTTTTGACAGGGAGCTATTCACTATCATCACTTTTCACTTAGTTCTTCTGACAGTAAAGAGCAAATATAAACTTCCATCACTGTCCAGATAGCAGCTTCCACAAGGAGAAACATAAATATACTTAATGCCTTGAAATGGGAGAACTAGTTAATATACTTAGATACCATGAAATGGAATAAATTCAATCCCGCTATTCTGTATGGTTCAACAAATCAAACTTGGAGTGGCACAAATTCAAGAAATAAGAAGATTTGAAGAGAAAAAAGGATGGAGTATGAGGTGGAACAGAAAAAAGCTACATTCTAACAGTCTTCATAAATTCCTCAACTGTACAAAGTTTACATAAAGCCTTGCCACACAAGTGTATTCAGCTCAGCCCTTGAAGCATGCAAAAAGTACCAACTGAAACCTAGCTCTTCACTGGATTCACTGTTTAGTATTGAAAGAGTTATTGGACGTTTTGCAAACAGATAGGATTTTGTTTCATTCAGAGCTGATCATGGTTAGCAGACAATCAATCCCAGAATCAACAGTGTCAGGTTTTAGGTACTACACCTTTTAATGTAGAATCTGATCAGGTTAAGTACCATAAAAAGCACGTTGCCAAAACTTCAGTGTCAGCATGGGTAAATGAGGTTGACATCTGCAGGCTAAATATCAGGAATCTGTACTGAACTCAAAAGCCAAGAAAGCAAATTTGGGGAAATTCTGGAGGAAAGATGTTGGGTGCTTGTCAAAGTTTGGGGCTTTCTCTTCCCAGAGAGGGGAACAAAAAGAAGAAAAGGGATAGAGACTGAACGGGTTAGAAAAAAACTAAAATAACTTTAATGAAACAATAAGATAGAATAATAATAACTAGTCCTCTCAGGATGCCAGCCATAGAAGAAGACAGCTTGCCCACTGTGATCCTTTTAGCTTTATACTGAGCTTGAAGTGCATGGGATGGAATATTTTGTTGTCAGTTTGGGTCACCTGTCCTGTCCACTCCTCCATGCAGTTGTGACCCTTCTACACCCTGACACTAAGGGGGCCCCAAAGCGGCACCAAAGGAATTCAGCAGTGACCTTGGTTTCTGTAAGATTAAGTATAAGCAAGAGCCTTTCTGCGTACCACTGTACTGTGAGCTCAGTACTAACTATAAATGCTGAGTGTTATCACTTCTAGGAGCAGACACTACCTGAAAAACATATTGTTAACTTCAGAAAGTACAGTCTAAGAAGAGACTTAACTGAAAAGTAAAATCACTGAAAGGAAAAATTGGTTCTGTTTCAAACCAGGACAGTGCTGTATCATATAAAAAGTAACAGAAAACAGAAAAATTCTCAAGGAAAGTTAATATGGAAGGGTGGTTTTTTTCTTGGGTTGTTTTTTTTTCGTTGTTGTTATTATTATTAAAGAAAATGTCATGTACTGTTAATTTAAGAGACTATTTGAACTATGCAAAACTTTACTAATACATTGCTAGTACAATAGGTTAGTCTAAAGTAAAAATAAATTGCTTCTCTGAAATATTTAGATATTTCAGAAAGCACTTATGTCAGTACACTGTCACAAAGCATTAAATCACAAAGGATAAAATGTATACATAAAAACAGATGTTCAACATAGATGTACACAAATGCTAACAACTTTTTATTTTCCATATGACTCTTTAAAACTTGTATTTCCCTCTCCAAACTACCAAAATTACTTATTTTAAAAGTCAGGTATAAAAGTCAACTTTTAAAAAGCACCTAAATAACACAATTTTTTTTTAGCAGCAGCATACAGCTTTTTTATGTAGATAATTATTAGTTATGTTTTAACTGTAAGTGAAATCACATCATTATTACATGTCTTGTTATAACCATTAATTTATTCCTGTTCATAACATTCATGAAGAATAATCCTCATGAACAATTGCATTGGAACAGCAAATTGATCTTTGTAACTGTACTAAAATGTACAATTTATGTTTAAAGCTTCATAGTTTTAAAGTTATATATATTTTTAAAGAGTTTAATGAATAACAATTCAAAATTGCTGCCCTCCACATGACATAAATTACTTTTAGCTGTATTTTCTATCATAACATAGTATAAAAAATTAAACAGTTTTGTGAACACTCTAAAACATCAGCGCCATGGGCATGCATATTGTTATGCTGTTGTTAAGATGGCTATGTAATATCCATGTACAAGACAGACATACTGGTTCACAGCTGAAGTAAACTATAAACAGAAATGTGAGAGCAATTTTTGCTAGCACACTGTGATTTCAAATTTTCTTCTTTTTTTTTATTTCAGCTACTGAAATTCAATTAAGGATAGTGATGGTAATTTGGGGAAATGTCTACATATGCATTCTACATATAATACTGGTAGAAATATTCTATTAGTAAGTAAAATAGTCATTGCAGTAGTATTAGTACAGAGGTTTTCTTTAATTCCATATTTTAATGTCTTTACCTGACCCTCTCAGAGTTCAGCAAAAAGAAAATTAGAGCTAATGTTTTCAATTTAATTAGCGTAGTACATGCAATGTAATTATTAGTGGGAAATGTTATATTAATGAATGTAAAAGTTAGCTGTAAATTACCTCGGAGTTATTATCAATTTCCCAAGTTACTGCTCCTTAAGATAACCCTCTCCCTATGGTCCTTCCGGTAATTTTTCTTTGCCTGATAAACATGATGATTAAACAGCACACAGTGCAAACCTTTGATACTTTTTAAATTAAATCCATGCCCAGCCTAAGGGCTGTGTCTGATTTCAACTAAATGTGTCAGTTAATCAGATAAAAAATTATCAGCAACTCAAAGAAACAGCAGCCTTAGGCTTCATCAGTGACAGAAAAAGCTAAACAAAATAAGACATACAGACAATATCACATTATGAGTAAAGGTTACTGCTAAGCGTATCACTGCACAGAACTATTCACCACCTTAATAATGTCTATCTAAAATGAAATATTGAATACAACAGCCAAAATAACATCAAAGAAAAAGGAAGTGCTAGACCTGTGCCTATATGTCTGTTCACATATATTGAAAGAAAATTTGAACACTCTCATTCAGAAAAATGCAGAACCATCCCTAAAAATTTACTGTTTAGAACAGATCTATGTAAGAAACTGAAGTTTAAGCACTTGAAGAATGGTTAAAATAGGTTTAATTTTAACATTTACTTCACAGCTTTGCCACAATAGAGTTCATTTTATGACCAAGATATAAAATACATTTTCTCTAAATGAAATTGCCTCTCCAATTAATATCCTCCTTGAAGCTTGCATGAGTAACAGAAAACTGTTACATGTGTTGAAATTAAAGCTTAAGGTAATTTGTGTCTAAATAATGATTACCAGTCATTTGCAAAACTTTAAATTAAAACACAACACATTTGCAGGTGTGTGATTGACAATACATACATTAGTAACAGAACTTTCAGGCTTCTGCAATAATTTGAGCAGGAAATTCTTAAATATGAGTTTCATCTTATAATTTGTGAAGCATTCTAAGATCACTGATCACTGATTATACAAATTTCAGAGTAGCGATTTTTCTAAGCTTCGATATTTCTGTCAGAGACAGCTGCAAGTAATCAAATACAGCATGGAAATATCTCTGAGCCATAGGTATATAGTAACTGTACTCAAATTGAAAAACCGCTGTCTGGTAAGGTTCTGCAGACTAGCTATGAATGGCTTAGACTTGTGGATCGCTACACATCATCTGGGACCTTTCTGTCTTCCACTTCGAGAGCTCAAAGCACATATATCTCATGCCTTCATTCCTTAGGAAGTAGTAGTACCAAAAACAAGGGTGGAAATCAATTTAATGTGGCTTCACATGAAATCCCTGTGTGAACACTCTCATTGAGAACTTCAGTAGTCTTCAGGGGGCTTAGCTTAACTAATTTTAAAAGTAAATAATAATATTATCTATACAAGGAGATAATAGTATGTAACTAATCCACTTTAAAAGGAAATTAGATTCATTTTTATGAATGCCCTGCATAGGGCACAGACAGACACACCACCACCTTTAAGGATAACTGATGACTTAACTTCAAGAGTTTTACAAATACAATTACTGAAATACTGCATGCACACACACACAAAATCAATTAATTCAGTGTAGCAGGGTATTCATCAACTCTCAATCACAGCTTTCAGTATCTAATCGCAATCTCATAATAACCACATTCAATTAGTATATGGTCCTCTTGCTACCTGGAAGCGCCAAAGATTCAGGGAGATGGTACAGGTTTTTGTATATACGAGAACACACACACACCACTGCAAATGATAAAGGAGAGAGAAAGAGATAGAAAGAGATACTCAAAGCCTAATATTAACAGAAGCATATTGAAATTCAAAAGGCTAGAATTCTAAATAGCAGAAACAGAAAACCAGGAAAATCTTCCACTATAGCCATGCATCAGACCATAAATGCAGGTTTTCCTGATATACTGATTGTCTGTTTAGCTGCATTTATAAAGTGAAATATTAGTCTTAGGAATTACAAATCATTCATTAATGAATGATTTTTTTAAATGTTATTTCATATATTAACTGTTTTCATAGAATACAAGCAACTTGAGATATCTTTTTAGATATATTATTTCACAAGATTTTTTTCTAAATTAATTTAGATTGACTGATTCATTTTTTGCAATTAAAAAGTCACACTAAAAACACCACAATTAGTAAAATTTAATATAGTTAGATATACCTATCCAAAAACACAGAATACTTAAATCAAAATCAACAGACTTATCCACTGTTGCTAAGGCTGCCTAAGGACTTCTCTATAGAACTGTAAATTTTTGTTTTCTTCATACAAGTCAGTCGAGTGCAGAAGAGGCCTACATGCCAGCAACAGAAGGTACCTGATAAATCATACAGTCCATCAAAATTTAACTCTCAAACTTAGCATTACAGCAACTAGCCTTGAAGAAATGGCATCTGAAGCATACTGTACTGGAACAAAATACCACATTCTATAAGAGGAAATGAACTTTCACTTAAGGTTGACCAAGATATAAAATTATTCAATGCAATATTTGAACAAGTTGTGCAAACACTGTCAAAAGTGTTCATTGCTACTTGCCTGAAATGTTGGTCACATTCAGTAATTTGAAGTACTTGAATAAAAAAATATCTAAAATGATAGACACAAACCCCAAAGTTTTAACCTGACAGTCCCTTGAAGACAAAGCTGAAATTTCATCAGGAAGTCTGAAGATTCTTAACTTGGACTTTTACAAACAGCTAATTCACATCTGCATCACTGCTGAGTCACGTCATCCAATAACATGGACATGATTTATATAACTAATGCACAATGTGCAGATTAAAAAAATTGGCAATCATTTCTGAGTTGTCACAAAAACTATAATGCTGAAGTATGTGTAGAGCAATTGACCTATTAATAAATTCAATTTTTTTAACTGTTCATAGACAATTTACAAAAAAATTCTGTTGCTTTCACTTTCTCCATAGGTTTTCTTAGCTCAAAACTGTATCTTATCTCAAAGTGTCAAAGTCTCTATTTTTAATATAAAGCAAGTATTATATCAAAGATTATTATAGTGGTGTAAGTTATTGGAATACAAAGTTATCCGTTAATGAATGTATACGAAAAAAGGTGTGCTTGAGGATGCAAGATTTACTTTATTTCATTTGATATTACTGTAATGGGAAACTGTAGGCCGCTATGGACAAAGAACAGTCAGCTGGCAGGAATTTTCACCTGAAAACATTCTAGGAGCGTATGCTTATACATATGAAAGTCATAAAACATTATATGCAAAGTTAAGGATAATTTTCCCTAAAGATTATTTGACAAATTTCATCTTCCTTGCTACTAAAAGAAACTTGAGAAACCTAAAGCTAGCCTGTTTTTAATTCTATTTGCATAATGCAATGGAGTAAGGCAGCTTGGGCCTATTGTGATACTAGCAGTACAACTTCACCGACTTTAGTAAGATTATTCTTCACTCACAGACATGTAAGAGAGTTAAAGGCAACATTTACATTACACTGATCCATTGCCTCACTAGGATACCACCCTACTCTGTAAGCATGCTAGCATTTAATTTTTTCTGCATTGAAACAATGTCACTTGTTCTGCTACATCTGCACATTTGTTTGCAAATTGTATCACTCTGTAACAATTTCTTCTGCAGGTCATATACACATTCTCAAATTACTAAATCACTAAGTTGTTTGATGTGTTACAGGATTGTTATACTCAGTACAGTAGGTCCACGTTACCTCCAAATTCCCATTTTATGCCTTATACTCAGAGCGCACTGCAATAAACAAGACTTTACAGAGCAGACACTGACTGAATTTCAGGTCTTTGAGGAGAGAACAACTTATGATACAATACTGATATCAGTCCCTGCAGCTACAGGTATGCATAACTAGACTATGAATTTCTTTAATTTCTGAAAGGAGTCTCAAAAGCTCCCAGTCTGGTCCACGCTTCAAAACACTTTCAAAAACTTTATTTTAATGCAAGAAGACAAAATTTGCCATCTCTCACAATACCTGGCAGACTAGTACGAACTCCAATGTAAGCATCAATACCAGGAAAACACTGTACCTTTACAACTTTAAACAATTTGTACAGGTCTCTGCTTGGACAAGATGTAGCATTCCTGAATGTAAGGAGGAAAAAAAAAAAAAAGAAAAAAAGAAAAAAAATATCAATAATGAAGACAAAAAGAATAGACAGGTTTTCAGCAGGGCTTACAATCTGGTTTATTCCTATACTTAAAATCCTTTGTTTGCTTTTGTAATGATTCCACTTTGACACTGTGACTAGGTATCTACAGAACTGCATGAGTTAACTTTAATGCAGTCCACTATATCATGCCTCTGAGTGTCCTGCATAGGCATTTAGTTCTTCAGAGATCATGCAATATCTACCGACAGCTCTGATGAGACTAACATCTCCTGAGTTGAACTGCCTGTATTCACTATTTTTATTTGCTGCCTTATCTTCTCATGCCCTTCCAAAGGGTTTGTGATTTAATTAAAAGGGAGAAGTCCTCACCTTTCTGTATGAGTGAAGACAACCATATTTTCACACAGTATTATAGCACACGGCAGGCATAGCACAGCCATGGTACAGACAGAATGTCTAAGTCCTGTTCACATCTAGCTGCATTAATACCATCATAATTTACTCAAAATCAATGAAAAAATCCCCAAAACTGATAGGCTTCCCTTACAGCTATCAAATTCAAATAGATACAGGATTAAAAAAAAATATTAAAAATCCTAAAGCACGTATAAAAATCATTTGGCAGATATATTAAGCACTACTGTACTTCTTCAAGTACCTCTGTTAGGTCAGTAAGATGCACAAAACGTGTACAAAAAATCAGTGTCAATGAAAAACAATGCAAAAATGGCTTCTTCCTTTCAGCACATTCACAAACAAACAGTCTCCCATTCAAACTAAGGCTGGTAACAGACCTGCTTTAGCAGTGACTACACTTTCAATTCACTCTTCAACATTTTCTAAAAAGTTGTTTTATTGATAATTTGAATTGTTAATGCCTTCAAAAGTCTGACTAAATTATTATTACTGGTTTCACTGTATTAAAGCACAGCATAGAATTAAGTTTGCATTAATTTTACCTTTTTCCAATACATAGAATATGTAATATTTTACAGTTGGGAATCCTTCTGCAACATGGCAGTAGTTCACTTATTTGAAGGCTTGCCTCCTCCTATAATAGAGTTCATGTGATCCATAAAATAAGCCACTCATTTTAATTACAAGACATGGGGCTATTTCCCACTGACAGACCCTCAATTCCTTTCCAGAACATTGTCTTTTAATTTCTAAATCACTTGTGTATTATCGTAACTAACAAGTATTCTGGGAAGATAGCCCCGCCTGGATGTTGCAGATCAAAGCAATGTGTTGATAGCAACTATTTTTTCTAATAAAACAGAAGTAGACTAAGGAGTCTGAAAAATCCTAAACCTCACAAAGAACAACTGATTTAGCTCTGTATACAAGACAGAGCTCAGACAGATTAAGAATGCAATCATTTTACTAGAAGAGTGCAAATGTCATTCAAGAAGTGCAAATGGACTGGAGCACAGAACAATTCCGTCCAGCCTGATTTTTCTGCTGGAGCCTTGGAACAGGGAAAGTTCCCATTCCCTGTCACACAGATCAACAAAAACCATGCAGATAGTCTTGGGTTTGGGAGATTTTCCAATTTCCTTGAATTTGAGGTATTTTTCAGCAGCAGGATACAAAAGACAGTACTTAATCTTTTTAACACCAGAAAAAAACCCCGTCTTTTGAATCAAAATAAAATCACTACATCATGAATGTTAATACCATTCTGTGAGAAATAATATCATATGACTAGAAAAAGACCATCCCTTTAGGGAGAAATATTGTGTTAAAGCAGATTATTCTTTTAGTAGTGTAATGGAAAGGCATTCCACCTAGTCCCAGAAGAAAAATCAAAATATACATTTGAATGGAAATATTCTGAAATGGATAGGACAAAAATAAAGCCCTCAGAATGGTAAAGAACTATGTATTTATGCACACACACACATACATATATATGTACACATACAAAGCCACATATATGACATTTTCTTTATACAAATTTTTTCTACTTAATTCTAAATATATTTATGCACACAATTTTAAATTTGAAAAGATAAGTTAGTAGCTCTAGGCTTATTTTGCAAATAACAAGATGCAGTCACATTCACATATACTAGCTTTGGCCACAATTTCAAATAATATATACAACTCAGCTCTATGCAAAAAGTTGGGAGTATTCTTTTTTAATTTTCTGCACATTTTGTGCCAGACCATATTCTAAACAGCTTTTACAAAGTGCTAATGTTTCACTGACAGTGTTTTGTGTACTTCACATAAGATTAAGTCTCAGACAAACCTTGAGAAAAAGAAAGCAGAAAGCTAAGCAATACAGCATGTTGCTCTTTTTGACCCACAAATGATTATCAGTTATTTCAGAAGTTATGACAGTTTTCTCAAGTCCTTAAGGAGTCTGACACCATTGGTATAGCTTGTAACACTGCATTTATGTTTATATTACAATACAATAAAACAGCAGGAATAGTGTTCAAATTACTTGGGTATCAGATGCTTTCTTGAAAATAACAGTTTTACCATAAAATGAAAAAATTAGTCTTCTTTGAATGTGCTAAATAATCACGTGCTATCCATGCTGCACATGAATTATGGGATGAATTTTGGAAGACATCAACAGTTGCAATGACTCGTAGGCCTGTCTCTCTAATGGAAGATTGTGTTCATTAACAGAAAACACTAATCGAATAACCAGTCTAATGTAAACACTTGAAAAGTCTTTGTGAAATCAGTGCTATGCTAATTATTTATTGTTACAATACAGATTACTTCACCATTACAGCTAATATTTACTGTTCTTTGTAAGGCATTGTCTATGGTTAGCCAGTACTCAGGGCTAAACTGTAGCAGTTAGTATCTCACTCAAGGCTCCCTCCCCAGTTGGGAAGGAGAATCGGGGGAAAAAAGGGAGAAGGCCCAGGAGCTGAAGTAGAAACAGATTTAATAGAATAAAAAACCTGGAATAAAAATCAACATAGAGCATAGAGGGTTCTACTCAGCCTGGTTCTCAATGCCAACAGCAGGGACAGAAGACCACGAGCAAGAAGCCTCAGGGAGAGGAGGAACTCCACCCTTCCTGAGCTCCCTCCTTTTACAGTGAGCATGATGAAGTGGTATGGGATACACCTGTGAGTCAGCTGCCTTGACTGGATCTCCCAGCTGACTCGGGGCTACTCATGGCCTGCCTGCATGGCTGGCCCGTGGGTCTGTGCCTGGGGAACCAGGACAGGCATGAATAAAAAGGAGAATGTAAACAACACAACCACTCTCCTCTCCTTCCTTTCCCTGCAGTGTTACCATAAACCACACTACCAATGGCACAGTAGTTAATTTATCTGACTATAGTAGTAATTTATCATTATTCTTTCATAATATGTGAATTCACAGCTACATTTTCTTATTTTCTGCCTTCACTTGTTCAGTTCATCAACCTTGATTTTGCATCACTGGGATCTTTAAAAGCCACATGGGAAAAGAGAGTCCATTTTTTAAAAGAAGTCTCAATATTTTGTAGTACTTAATTCTAGAAATGCAAGGCTGAATTACGTTAATCCTCAGGGAAATCTGAAAGCAGCTATGCTCAAACACTGGCAAACAGATTCAATATTTTCTAACCAAAAACTTCCATATTTTCAATGGCAGAAGAAGAGAAGCTTAGCAAGGTTGGCAAGAGGTGATAAAGGTTTGGAGAAGCACTGCAACCACCATCCCCACCTGTCCCTAGAGGAACCCCACTTAACAAGATAAAGGCTTCAAAAATAAAAACTTGAGGTGATTTTGTATTCACTGTCATGGTCAATCACACTAGAAATCAAAGCTCTGCAGGTAAAACAGTAATAATAAAAATCTGTTTTCCATTAAAAGAGTATTCTTATACATACTACTCAGCCTAAAAGGTTTTTTGCAAGTGTCCTATTAGAAAGATTATATAGGTGCTTAAGAAAATTCTTCGAAGACAGCAGATACTGCAATTATCACCAATGCATAGGGAAACAAACCCCAAGACAATTAGTATAAAACTAGACGCAGTTAGACGTGGTGGTTAATATTGAAACCACTATATGCACTTCGGAAAATAAAATATAAAAATAGATATTAATCCATTATAAAAGAGTTCAGCAAACTAAGTCAAATTAAAAGTGATGGGCCTACTGCTTTTAAATTATGTTCACTTCTAAGTTTAACCAGAAAATCTATTTCAAAGCAAATGCTCCAACTCCTAATGACTTGCCTTGCATGAAGTACACGCCTGGAACAATGACAGCTAAGAAATACTTTGTAACTTCTGCTGAGACTTTGAAACTCAGCGTGAATTCTATTTTAAGGGAAACCTATATAAATTGCAACATAAGCAATCACTAACTGATATGAAAGTTGTTCCTTTTTATTTTTTTTTAATCTGTTTCATGTAGCCTTGTCCCCTCTTGCATAGAAATGAAATAAAAAGGTACTTCAAGAAAACCAAGCTACAATAATGTATAGGCATGAGATGTCCAACTCAATATGATGTTCCAGATCCCAATATCCTTCAACATGTGCTTTTCTTTTTTTTAAACTCCATTTCTCTTAGTTCTTCCATTCCTATAAACCATCCTAGCCATGAGTAAACATGAAAAAAAAATAATCAAAGAAAATGCAAAAATGTTAAGTTATACATTTGATCACTCTTCCTCTTTTCAGCTTTTCTGCTTTTTCTCAAAAGATTTAATAAAATGCAAAACATTAGTTTAGCCTTAGAGTACAATCCAAACAATATTTTATTGAAGTATCACTGTATGTGCTGCTTTAATATGAAATTGATAGCAAGAAAGATAAAATCACTTATGTACAGCATCAAAGATCCCTTTGGTACCTTCTCTGCTTAAAGCCAACAGCATTTTCCTTGTACCATCCAGGTTCCACATCTTTAAAAACGTGTATCAAAGCAAGCTGAACTAAGTTTTCTGGTATTGCCAGTAGGTAACTGTGTCACAGAGAAGTGAATGCATGTCTGCCTTTGTCATCCCTTCTCACTCACTCCTCAACTGCAGGCAGATTGTTACGGTATTCTCTGAGATTAAGAACAAACTGGCTATTTAAAGTTTGAAGACAATATTGCTTAAATCAGAATTTCCCAAACTCTTTGTTGCCCAAACTAAAAAAGCATCTCCAGAATGTGTTACTGCTGAAAGGTATATGCATTAATTTTATACTGTGGGTTCTCAATCATATGCCTCTTCTCTAATTAAGGTGCTACAATTATTTCCTAAGTTTTTTTTATGCAGAAATTGAAGTTCCAGAGGACTGAGACATCTAAAATTGCAAACATGTACTTATCATGACCTGTGCCCTTGGCATAAGTGACTGTGGACTGTAGTAACAAGATAAGAGGAAAAGGAAAACAGCTTTTTATTAAGACCAGAAGTATTTTGTCCACCGAAGAATCTACCAGCCAAGGAACAGTCTCTGAGTCTAGTCCAACACAAACTGACTGTAGGACACAAAAAGACAGTTAAAAAAATCAGCCAAATAGGGACAAAGACATTAGAAATGTTTATAGACAGTTCAGGGCCATTCACATTCATTAAGGTTTCAGTTCCCTTCTAGTTCTCAGAGCAGACATTTGCACAATGGGCTGCCCAGTGATGAGCTTGCTTTCCCATTAAAAAGAAGAAAGTAATCGTGGTGTTCCCATAAATACTTTTGTCTCATTTAACAGAAACAAAATATTTATATCAGGCTTTCAACATGAATTGCTACTGTTTTATTGAGAGATGTCAGTTTTTAAATTGAGAAATTTTCACTCTCTCAATGTTTTAAACCAGTGTCTCCTGTTCACACTGCATATTATCACACAGTTGCACTGTGATTGTAGGCTTGGGAGGAAAAGGTCAAGGATCTCAAACCTATTTTCATTTGAAGTACTAAACTAACATGAGATTTGCAAGTGTGGTCTCTGTCAAGATTTGTTAATAAGATACAACTAACACATTACATAGAATGTACTTCATATCTTTTAAATGTACATACCAACAAGAATGCAACGTCCTGTCAAACGTGCCAACTACTGACACATAGCAGAAAGAGACCAAAGAGAAGGAAGAGTTCTACACTTTGCTGAAATAAGAAGTTAAGCGTTAGAGATCACCCTCGCCTGATAAAGACACAATTGCATAATTAAGGAAGTAAAAGCTTTTATTCTAATTAAGTATGGACAGAGCATCTTCTGAACAAGGAAGAAAAAACAAAAAGCTTCAGGAGAAACTAAATCTGGGTGGATTCTGTGTGGTTTCAGTTCAAAGGGGAGACTGTAAATGCTAATACTTTCCACTCAAAAGGAATCAAGATAACTTAAAACCTAACGGTCAACTTTGAGAAACACTTCTATATGGGAGGGTCTCAGTTCTTCAACAGAAGTTTGTAAATATACTTCTCAAAAAAATGCAACTAAAGGCATAATGTATGTATAACTGCCATCTTACAAGAAAACTGAAAGTTAGCTGAATGAGAGACTGGGAAGCAGGAGGAGGAAAAAAACCCAACTTTCTTATGTAATCTTAGCATAAATCACTTAAACATCGTTTACTCCTCATTTCATCAGCTAAGGTATTTTACAAACAGGTTGCAATTGTACTGTCCTCTTAGTATATCACAAATACATGCTCGGAGATCGCTAAGTGGAGCAGGAAAGAAATTCTGACAGATTTCAGAAGTGATTGAAAGGAAACTTCCCAGAAACTAGAAGTAATTGAACGACACTTGCTACAAACCTGCATGCCAGACCACTGACTGAAGACAAGCCTGGAAGCAAGGATCCTCCTGTTTCTGAATTTGTTGTAGATTTAAGGATTTTTTTTTTTTTTTTTAACATTATATATTGCTTTGATCAAAATGCAGAAAGTCTAATACCTGGAAGACTTCTTATGTTTTTGCAAATTTGACTTCATACTTAAGTTTGAAGTAGGTCAACTAATGATACAGAAAAGAGAAATAACAGCGCAGGCTACTCTAACAGTCTGCTAGCATACACTAACTTAACATGACACTATCTACAGCACTGTCTAATGCACACTTAAACACTGGAGAAGGCTACACACATCTCTGAAAATACTTCAGTATATTATTTCACATTTCTACTGCAGCAATGGCCAAGAGTAGTTCCTATTCTATAATGCACTATATGTGTATTACATAACATGGCAAACCCTCTCTTTAGCTTGTATTTCTCTGGAATATTCTTGCAGCCAAAATTCTGACAGTCTGGCAAAATAATTACTGAGAATGTGAATGTTCTGAGGCTGGAATGACACTGATATAACTGTACTGGGAGCAGCTGATAATAACACAGCACTAAGAATACCTACCAACTGATGGAGCAGCAACTACAAGGTAAAAGAACAAATGAATAGACCAAATGAAAATTCCCAATGAAGCCACCATTCATCTAATGAATACAAAAATACAGACCGTTGAAACCCATTTCCTACCTATAAAATAGCAGCAGACTGCCAAATAGATGTAGTAGTCCCTGATTTCATGTTGCAGAAGTCTCTTCTGCAAAGGAGACTCTAGGTTCCCAGCTTTCTCACACGCCTAGTTCAAAGTGTGTGTGCATGTATACAAATGTTTTAGATCTTTTTATCTTCACTTCAAAAATATTGGAAAAAAATAAAGTTGCACAATCAAGAAATAAAAAAACATGAGGAAACACCACAGACCCACGCAACTTTTTTGTTTTGTTTCTTTCTAGTGAGTTTCATGATATATTTAATATGATTACAATCTGCTTTACCAGCTTCTTTGAAGTACAGGACAATACAAAGGAGAGCACAAAACTATGCATTTGTCATTTTCAAAATCTCGGCTGTCTGAATTTGCAACTAATACAATAAATTTAGTATTATATATTCAGATAACCTTCTAGAGTAATCACCTTTCAAAAGGTGTCAATAGTCACCATATCACATGGAATTGGATGCTCTGGAAATACAACATGGGTCCTCAAGCTCTCAAAGCAATTTAGATAGGCATGGGGAGAAGGGGAATATTTTGGTTTTTTTGCAACTGATGAGGACTTCAGACAAGAGCTCTACTCTTTGTACAGTTACACAGGACAGTATCACTAAAATTGAAACAAATTTTTTCAAATGTTTATTACAGAAATGATTTACCACTTTTTCTTATGGAATAAAACTGTGTATTTTTCAGCTCAGAAGATAAGCATTCAGGAAAAGCCATTAAGTATTGAAAATTGGAAATTAGATATTAAGCAACTTAACTTCAAAAGCCATGCTGCTCCGCAAAAGTTAGTTAACGCAACGGCATCTTTCCATTTTGAGAAACAGGGTACTTAATGTCAAAATATTAAAACCATCTCATAACTAAAAGCACAGATTTAGTATTAAAAAGAAGATCTAAGTCTCAAGGTAAATCTTCCTTTGAAAGCATTTATTGATCTTCCCTTCACAGCACCGTTCGCCATTTCTGTAAAGCAATACTTTTGAGAACGGTGATGTAAGCAATGAATAAGTCACAATGACAAGCGGGTAATAAATAACAACTGACAGAGACTTTCCCCAAGAACACAGGAGCCAACTCCAAAGGATAAGGATAATCCTTCAAGGTGGCAAAACCCATCAAAATTACTGGAAAACTATAGAGGTTAAAAAAAAAAGTCAAGAAATGTGAAAGAAAAAAGAATTACTGGACTTATAAAACATGCTGTAACAGAATGAAACATGAGTATATGAATGTGAAAGACTAATAAATTAAGCCAAGCAATTGTAAACCAACAGTTATCTAGCTCTGCAAAATCACAAACATTACAGATTAAACTCAAGTTCTATAAAATATTACACATCTAGACACATGAATTTTTTTTTTTGTGCTGGTACATTGCCCAGGGAGCACAGAGGCTGAAGAAAGCCAAGACAACAATGCCAGGTAGTTTAAAGCACCTACCTGGATGACGTATTCTGTAACAAACTGTACGTTCCTGAAATACAATGGGATCACTGGTTTGGATACCAAAAAAAAGGCCAAAAAGCATCGAATATAGTATGCAGTAGAACTTATCAACAGTACAACAGAAGAAAACAGTAAAAATAGGGGGCTGTGGATAACACAGAAGACAGCAAAACAAGATGCCTAAGAAACGTAGAACAAACAGGTCCCTAAGAAAACACTTCAAAGGAAGAGCATTTATTTAGTTTTAGTCCCTAACTCCTCAGTATCTACTGACACTTCACAGTCATTTTAAGAATATCATCTATACTTCCTATAGTTATAAAAACAGGCCATCAAGTAATCAAGTAACACCTAAACACTAATTATTTTCTTTAAAAATATTATGCCATCAATGTTTCTTTCTCATGTGATCAAGTTCCACAGAAAGAAAGAATGTCTTAAAAGAAAAAAATGTCTTTAAAACAATATCATTAAAAAAAGGAGATCTTAAAATTTAAATTAAATCATAATGACCCCCTGCGGTCATAAACAAAGATTCTTATAGATATCTCCACTGAGAAAAGTCAGGGTTGGTTTTTTTTGGTTATGTCAAACAATGTTTCATTTTAGATTGCAATATTTATTTTTATTCTTATAACTAGTGTTATAGTGTAGGCAACTGTTAACTAAGTAAATCGGAGTAGGTATTTATTATTTTCTATACAACAGACATTCTCAACATTCAGTCACGGGACCTTTCCTGTAAGCTTTTGCAGTGGCTGCTCTGTCACTTTTTTGCCTGGTCTTGGTAAATTATGCCAGCTCTCAGTAGACAGAAAAGCTGCAATTCATTGTCTCCAATAATGTCATCTACATTTATCACTATTTTAATTATGTTGAATCTTAATTTGCTAGTTTTATTGCAAGAAAATACACCTTATTCATTTTCCCAAATAGACAGCATCTTAGCTGTCTCAAAGGCTGCAGTTTAAAACTAGATCCTTCTCCTATTGCCAACCAGATCACACTTACAACAAATCATTTGTTTTCTTCATGGAAGTATTATTTTAATTAAGATTTCATTTTCTAAGCAAAACTCACACTGATCTGAATCATAGACATGTCTAAAAAGAGTGAACTGCAGTGAAGTTCCACTGAAAAGATTAAAATCATATCTAAAGTAGTATTTATTTTAAAGTAGATATTTGTATCACTATTTTCTAATACTGAATTTCTGCTCTTTCTTCATGAAGTAAACCTTCAAGATCACTTTAAAAATTATAACAATCTATGGTTTGGCCATATTGTAGAAAAAAAAACAACTTCTTTTTACCATTAAAAACCCACACCCATGAAGAAGCTTATTAACAAAAATAAAATAAAAAAACTCACAATATATAAGATTAGAAACAATTATGTAAACAGTACAAGAATTAACCTCAACTCAGAGTCTCAGCTACATTTAGAGTGAAGTAAAGCTATTCTGACCACATTTAACATTACTTCTCTGCCAGTAGAATAATTGTTGCTTTACTCAAAAACCTGGCTCACCTTTTTAACTTCTGTAATCGTTTTATGTTAATGGATAGTAAATACAGAGTATTTTCTGGATTAGCCAGTGCATATTATGCCATAACAGTTGCTTCCTCCGGCAAGATTTCAGTACATAAAACCTCATGGTAAAAAGTAAAGGCGCCATACGACTAGAGGCTAGAGATTACCCATAACACAAGCAGAAAAAAATCAAAGCTTCTACACACTACACTCCTGAAGCATCTCACCTCTTACTTAGAGAGAGACATTTTAATTTAGTCTTTATCATAATTTATTACCAGATCTCAAAGACTGCAAGGAGTAGTTTGTGGTGGTTTACTCCACCAGAATTCTTAGCACACAGAAAAAAGGGTCTTCAGAAGCAGAAAGCTGGTGCGTTTATCTACTATTCCAAACAAACTCAGATGTGTGGGCAGTCATGTGTTTTACACAAATCATTAGAGATACAGGAATGTTTTGAATAGCCATCAATGGTTACATCATTAACTATAATTTACTGCAATGACTTATGATTTTCATTTCATACAAGTGCATTAAGAGTGTGTTCTACACATACATTAACACTCCCCATCATACAATAAAGCCATTTAACTTTTCATAGAGTGACTTTTATGATGCTGTTACAGAAGAAACCAATTGTAGTTAAAGCATTTTATTTTGTAAAAGGTCATGCTTTTTTATTGTCGTTTATAATATTTAAATGGCAGTGGGAATGTGCATGTATGTCAATGCAGGGAACATGTGTATTCAATACTGAACCCATCCAATGAGTTCTACAGAAAACACAGAATAAAAAGTTATTTTAAGCTATAATGAGGTAAAAGAGAAATCTAAATTGTAAAATAGTTTTGGAGACAAATGCTAATGAACAACGATTACTTTGGTCACTGTGTGAATTAAAATAATGTCATTAATAAAGCTTAGGTGCTCTGCTGGTAAGGATGTCTTTGGCCCGTGATAGATCATCCAAGACGTAGTTTAGGAGAAGCAGCAAGCACAAAGGAAGTAAATTTAAAATTATTATTTTTTCAAAGCTCCACTTCAATCAAAAAATTCAGGAAAGGGCACACAACTCAGAAAATCCCATCCAGTTTTAATGACTGCCCTAAATGCTTGATAAAATTTCAGATTTTCACTGGATAATGACAAAAGAGCTTATAAACCTAAAAGATGACTCAGAACAGTCTCTTGTTCCCTTTGTGGCATGTAAAACAGTCAGTGAAAAATCAAAATGTTCCCTTAAGAAAAAAAAAGGGCTTTTGTTTGAGCTAAAAATAAGTCTAAACATCCTGTTCTTTACCTGACTGCTCAAAACCAGCTGTAGATTGTAACCATATAGGGAGAAACTACAGAGGGCACTGTTGTATCAGTTATCAAGAATTACAATGGTGACAGGGTCGAAGAACAGAAGACTGTCAGGAAAATAAATAACTAACTAAAGAAAGAATCTGGAGTTAGGAGAGCATGCAAATGCACTAAACCTAAAACAATAATAAGGCAAAAAGACTGAAGCTGTATTTCTGAAGGAAAATGGACTGAAAAAAAACTTCACATAACAGACTGTCAAGCTGATAGGAATACTGCAGTGCACACATTTGGCATTTTCCTTTGTAGTACTTTCCATGGAAAAGGTAACTAATCATAGCGCCGCCTTATCCTTTGCAAACAGCAACCTATTACTGGAATCCCACTCATAATCAATATGAAAATGAGTGATGACTGTTATGCAATTCTTCCACAGGCAGAATTTATCAACAGAAAGAATATCTCCATACTGTACGGTCCTTTTACAGTGTAAAAGACCAGTTCTGTTTTATTCCTTTTCATAATGACAGTTACAAATCAATCATTTCTGTTTTGAAAATGGTAACATTGGTACAACATAAACCAAATGAAATCCCAGCCTTTCCAGAAGAATTACCTTGACTGATCAGAAATAGTAAGTGCCCAGTTGAAAAAAATATAACCATGCAACTGCTGGAGGTATGACATTCACATCAAAGAAGAAGGTGTTAAATAAGTCAACTTAAATAACTTAGTAATTGTATAAGAAAGCAAAATGATTTTTACACAAAGTATGAGCTTCAGAGATAAAAATATTTATGAAGACAAATTTGATAAATGTTTTACTGTTCATTTATATGAAGGCTTGCGTGTCCTTGATTGTATTTTATTAGAACCAATCCCAATTACATTTCATTAAACACCAATAAATTTTAAAACATATATTACCGCTGCCTAATGAGAAGTGTAAAATAATATAAAGCAGCCAGAGCATAGAATAAGATAATTCATTTGTTGTATTTTTCATTTTTATCCTTAAAAAGCATGATGAAGATGCTGAGTAAGAAACAAAAGTACTGAAATAAGATATATGAATTTATGGATATATGAATTTAAATGAAACTGTAGAGAAGAAAGGTGTTGCTCTTTTTCAACAATCTGGTGGCAAAACCCACAAGCAGCATGTTTGTACAGCAAAAAACATAGGACTTCTATGAACACTGACTCAAATTCACATTTAAAGATGAAAGGCTACGTAGAAGGTATTTTCAAATTAAGTTAGGCAATAACTTCATAATAAACCAAAGCACACATGTTAACAGAGAAGATGCTCAAGCAAACAAAACATCTACCAGGAAATTTCTACGGCTATATGAATGAATGAGCAAAACAAACAAAACCAAAACCACAGACGGTGCCTGCGGATACTCGCTCAAATTCACATGCATAAGAACTGTGATGATAACTGTGGAGGAATTGTGTCTCTAAGCATGCAAAGACAGAGGTACTACATGGAAGGAAACTGCCACAGAAAATGAAAATCCAGTTTGTTTTTTTTTAAATTGCAAAACCAGACAACACAAATGTATTTACCAAGCAAGACCCCAGGTCCCTCACAGGCACTGAGAGCTGGAACTCCTAAATGATTTAAGTAATTGTTTTGAGCAGCTTGTTAATAAAAGATAAATAAAATCAAAAACTAACATGCATGTCAGAAAGAGGTTTCATACAGGTTTTGCCATCTTTGGCTTCCAAACAGGACCTGTATGTGCAATGTTAAGTGGAAAAGATCACTAAATATCAAATTCATATATATTTTGTTTCTAAATCAGAATTATTTTTAAATTGCTGAACATACTACCAGTCTAACAATCTGTTTAGCTCTGGCTTTTTATTAGCCCTGTTTCTAACAATCTTGTTTTCATAAAATGAAGTTTCATCTTATTTCATTGTTTCCAGGTATTAATAAATTTTCACTGGTATTACTTTTATACTCCTTTTGAAGCATATATGATTGCAGGCAGTTATGCAGGTTGCATGCATGCAGACAAAACTAAGTTTGTTAGATACACAGTACTAATAAAATAAATGCATATTAAGCTACTAAATATACACTGTGACACTAAGCTGAAACAGGCAAAGTTCTCAAGTTAAGATACATGTTTGTTCTAAGTAACACAACTGCATTTTAACTCCAAAACGTTGTAGTTCATTCCTACAGATGTGCAATTGGATCCAAATGGGGCTATTACTGAAGCTGTTGAGTCTAGGCATGTCACTTAAATAAAACTCAAAGCATGAAAAAAAGTTTTGAAAACATTTACAAAATTGACTTAAACATTTTAATGTATTTTTCCATTTAACTACAATACTGAATGCCAAAATGTTAATAGATAACTCTCTAAATATTCAAGGTATTTAACAAGATACTTGAGGCTCCTTTCTCCCCATGCAATACAGCACATTAAAACCAATTTTACTATCGTAATTTATTCAAAGCTTGATTATGAGCAATAGCTGCGAGAAGAAACACAGCATTGTTGATTCATATACAAGCATTTCACTTAACTACATTGGATAATAGCAGTGCTCCTAAAGGAGTATAAAAGCAAAGTGATTAGAAGTCATTACTGTTAATTAGCATTCACTTTACATTGATAGGGATGAACCTCTTCTGTGTTGAACAAATGGAAAGCTTTTATCTGAAAGTCTGCCAAACCTGGTCAAGGTAGGCACTGAAATAGTGTCAATGACCAGTAAGTAGAATTCAAAACAATAACAACAAAAAAGCCAAACAAAATCTACGGATGTATCATCATCCAATTAGTGAGATTCAATTTTTAAACAGGAAAAGGTTTGAAGGGAATGAGTAAAACTGGAAACTCATACTTCACATTCTGCAATCTCACTGATAAAAGGAGGAAATGTGTGTTTATCAAACTTGCTGTGAGTGCACGGTTCATTTGGCGTCCTGTAAACAATGCCTGGCTGCCCATTTCCAAATGCATGTGAGAATCTTGCAGCCCAGAACATCATATTCAGCAGGCAAGGTCACACTAGAGATGCCCTGGAAATGGGAAATTAGGAAAACCTGGCAATCAGAGGTTTAAAGCTGACCAGAACAAGCCCTCGGGCTTGCTTACCATCTTTCACCACCAGCCTGACTGTCTCTGCTTATTCAATATTAACACAACAAGACTGAGAGTGAGTGAAAACAACTCCACACACCTAACAGGGAAAAATACAGTGACTTTTTTGTTTACATAAAGCTCAACATTTCTCACGGTAAGAAACTACCTCAAAGATGTTGCTCAAGATTCCCTTCTGGAAAAAAAATTGACCCTTCTTGAACAGTTCAGATGAGACATGGAGAATGACAGGCATCCTGTTTAAAAAATATCCTTGTTCCCATCTCATTTTAAAATTCAAACTAAAAAAAAACCAACCTAAACAAGCCCTGCCTTGTGAATGGAACAAAATACATAATTTTTACTCTGTTTAAAGCACTGCCAACTATGCAATTACTTTTTACCCTCTTCCCTTAATTCACACTCTTATTCACTGCTGATGACAATGGTCATCCCCTAGCTGAAGGAAGCTACAGAACTCCACTCCAGAATTAACTCAAAGAAAAAAATAACAAGTCAATTTAAAAAAAAAAAAAAAAAAAAGACAAACATGATGAGTGCAAAGGGATAATTCACATTCTTACAGATAAAAATCCAGTTATTATAAAAGGTAGAGGAACTTAGTCTATATCACACGAAAAAAATACAGCAAATATTTTGTCTCAAAAAACCCCCGAACTTACTTTATGAAGAAGCACAGATAATTATTTCTTGTCAGCATAGGTAGCCATTTCATACATTTTTTAAAAGTTAAATGTGAACTTTCATGTCTAAAAGCAAAAATAAATGTGCTAAGACATATGGTCTCCAAATGTTCATCTAATCAACATAAATAGAAGAGGGACCAAAAAAATAAATTCCATTGTTTTATCTATCACTGGTTCCCCCTAACAGGGCACTGAAGATGTTTCAGGATGTTTTTTCTGTACTGATGTTACAATTACACTTGTACATAAATTCTATGTTTCAATTTCTGAATTATATATAATCTATCAAAATATCAAGGGCACAGTATTCTTGATTTGCAGTATCTTAAAATATAGGGGAAAAAATTGAGGAGTGATTATTTTGGAAATTCAGCATAAAAGCAAAAACCTCTTCCTACAATTTTATCTTTTTCAAAAGTGTTGAGAAATGTACCTTTGAGGAATTAGTCTACATACCTACAAATAATTCAAATCGTAACAGGGAAAATACCAGATTTTCTTCAACTGAATACATGGGAAATGATGACTAGAACAGAATTGTTCTGTACACTTCTGAACTCTGAATCCCGTAAGTAAGAGGAGGAAGCTACCTACTTTGTCTGAACTTATAAACTGCAAAAATAGTTTGGTGAGCAGCATGATGAGGTCCTCAGATTACAAATTCTTGAAGTCAATCAGCGTTCCACAACTACTAATATTTAGAACTTTAAGACTCCTACAAAAACCTGCAATCCTTATTGGTACAAGATAAGAGTACACGATTAGTCTTTATCATGTAAATACTACCAATGAAGTCACAGGACTATGAAGAGCTGATTAAAATGGCCACCTAAAAGCTAAATGACCACTTCCAAATACTTTACTGTCTCTTTTAAGCATATTTTAGAACAGTGAAGACAGAGAAACAATGCCTGCAGTAGGACACTACATTACATTCATTCATCTATTTTTCCTGATGGGACAATCCAGAAGTCCGGCTGTACAAAAGCCACAGAAAGTCAGTCATCAGACTGAAACCAAGAACTCATTTCATCCATTGGCCCCAGCAGCTAAATTCTGGAGAAGGGCAAAGGGAAGAATCCTTCCTCAGCATGGAAGAATATTAGCAATAATGAGGAACTGAAAGCCTTATCTTCTGTGAGGGAATTAATCCCTATCCAAAGGCCACAGAATAACCTTGTATTTCAACCATTCATCTCAAACCCTGGAACTGTTTCCTGAAGAACTCCAAGGCTCAGGAAGTTTCACTGAATAATGATAGGACCTAAGTTACCTCTATTCCACCTGAACCTGCACAAAGTACTTTGTCTGAGACAAAATATCATCTTAAATAACATCTAAAATTACACAGCTATTGCAATTTTAACTCTCAGGCAGAAATACTTCCTGTCTTCAGTAAACATCAGCCTGGGTTCATTTCAAAAATCATGATCCTGTCCATAAAAAATAACTATTAAATACATGAGTCACACTGTATTAATCAGCTTTTTTTGCTGTAACTAAAAAACACATTGCTTATTCTTACTAACTGACTGAATTATAAGATCACTGCTCCAGAATCTGACAATATTTTAGAAAATAAATTTTCTTTCTTTCCCCTTCCAGGTTACTGATAAAATGAAATAGTGTCACTAGCAAAGGCTATTATTATTGAAATGTTTCACACATCAAATATATCCAACATCAATCCTTATTTTTCAGCTGATGCTCAACAGATGATATCATAATTAATAATACTTTGATTCTGAGATCCAATATATTAATTCCTTTCAAGTGTACTGTTTGTTATTTTGTAAACTTGCTGGTTCTGAACCCACAAAGTACACCACAAAAAGAACTCTGACAGAAATAATAACACATTAAGACTGAAAATGCACTGAAAACCAACCTACATGCTTTATAATACACATGTGGAAAAATATTACAAAGAAACTATAAATAGAATCAATTTTTGAAATACTAATTTAAAAAAACTCAAATACGGAAAAATGCTATTGAAAAAGAATGAAAAAACAGCTAGAAGAAAAAAAAAAGTTTTTATCAAGTTCAAGAATTCTACTAATTACTCCTGCAGTGGAAACTTACCAAATAAAGGCAAAGCCTTTACAGAGCAGAGGAGATAAGGCAAGAAACTTGGAAGAGGACAAAACTGTCTACTGAAACCCAGAAATGAAACAAATTATCTTGCATTGGTTTGTATAGTTTGGAAGATGCTACAACCACTGCCCTAAACAAAAGTTTAGCCATAGTTCTGTGAGGTACAGAAAGCAATCCAACATTCAACCCATCCAATACCACTTCTGTATGTGCTTGCACAAAAGCATCAGTTTATTATTTAGGCAAGATCATAATTACATTGAAAAGGGCAGAAAGCAGTTAAATACGCCTATACTGGGGAGTATGTTGTGGGAAAGTTTCGTAAAAGCACTTCCATGTTCCAGCCTTTCCAACTACTAAAGGGAAAGAAACACAGTTTTCCCACACATTTCCTGGTTTCAAAGACAGTGCCATGACAAAATCCTGAAGGATAACTCAGATAGCTAAGAAACTCTAGTGCTTACATGCTTTGCTGGAAAAAGCGTCAATACACAAAGTGACAAACATGGACAAACAAGGAAATTGGCAATCCCTGTTCAGTAACATGGAGAGTAAATTAAATAATTCCTTGGAGTTCGGGATTTACATGTTTCACAAGGTAAATAGTCTATTCACCTCTGTCAGGTGAGGACTGCATAAGCACAGCAAGATATCTTCAGACATCACAGAAATACTCTGATATGTTTCACAATAGGTATTGAACACAGAACCTAAACAGGGCATTAAGCAACTAACAAAATAAATGTTTCCTTCATACCTATCAATCATCTGGGTTTGTGACAATAAAATTAGCAGGTTTACAGTATTCAGCAGTCAATATCACTTTCTGAGTCCCATGAACTAGAACAGGACTGTTGTCCTGGGTTTCCCAGCACTGCAGGGGAATACTCTACTTTTTAGAAATCTTGTTCTCGTAACATTGTTTTTAAAACCATTAAATACTTCTGAATTCATACTAGTTTTTCAAATGCATTTTATTTTTTTCCTAAACAAGCATTTGCAATACAAGCACTCTTTACAAACTGGAAGTGAGGGACAGTATGTGATTTCGATCTAGACACACCCTTCCTGTACTCTTGGGCCCAAACCATTCGACAGAAAAACAGAGCTATGTTAGTTTGACCAGTGTTTCAAAATTATGTCCACTCAAGAATGAGTTTTGACAAGGCTTCTGCAGCTTACATAGAATCCCTCCCCTCCCTTCAACAGAACACAAATTGAACGCTCTGTTTAAAGCTATTAGCATAGTTAAAAAACCCTAAAGCAAAATCCTCAGTGACTAAGATTTACATAGTCAAGCTACAAAACTGCAGTTATAAATAAATATGAAAAAATAAAAATAGAAAGCTTTCAAAGTTACTGTTAACACACAAAAGATGAATTTTCATGTCTTGTTTTTAAAACTAAAAAAACAAAGACTTACAACTCCTGTAGTTTACCTTCCCCTGATAATTTTACAATTATTCAACAGATTATGCAAGACTTCTACTTAAATTTTTGCACCAAAATTTCATAGAAAGGTTTGGCTGTAAAGGCATGGTTATCCAAAGTCCAACATAAAGGTAGTATAGCATTAATATTTATGTCTTTAAAATATCATATAGTGGAATTAATATTACTATACAGGAAAGAAATAGTTCTTTAGACAACTTGATAACATCTCTTTCAACTATAGCTATAATTATCATGTACAAACTTCCAAAGCAGAAGTTGTCAAGATTTAACATTAGCATTAATTTATGTCAGGCATCCATTTCTCCAAAGACAGCAAGAATCGAAAAGGAAGTATCATCTTAATTGCCACTAATCTGTCCATTTTTAATTAAATTGATCAGTAATTTATTATCTTACCCAGTGGCAGAAAGCTGTTAGCATGCAGCTTTAAGAGACAGCATACACTAGCCCTTCTAATTACTAATACTACCATGGTTTAAAAATAATTAAAATAATTTATTTCAATTCCTGTACTGCATTATATGCACATTCCATTTAATACCTCTGTGAAGCACTTTAGAGCATAATCATAGAATCATAGAATCATTTAACTTGGAAAAGATGCTTAAGATTGGTTTCAACTGTAAACACTGTCAAGTCACCACTACACCATGTCCCTCAGCACCCCATCTACACATCTTTTAAATACCTTCAGGGATAGGGACTCCACCACTGCCCTGGGCAGCCTGTTCCAATGCTTGATAACCCCTTTAGTGACAAAATTTTTCCTAATATCCAATCTAAACCTCCCCTGGCAGAACTTGAGGCCATACAGCCTACAGGCACTGCTCTCCTGTTTCATCATCTCATACCCTTAACACAAGTGTATGATCTTGATTTTACTTTAGAGGAACGAGATTTCCCTGCCAAAAATGTTTAGAAGATGTAACATTTAACTCTAACATGGTTCAGGAAGCACACTACATTCAAACCACATTCTGGGGTCTTACCTACAAGTTTAAAAAAAATTAACTGAACAAAGAATAAGCCTGAAGCTTTCACGTTCGTGTATCTCAGTTCTCATTTCAATGGAGAAAAGGGGAGCTAGAAAATGTTCAATACCCAAATTGAAGACTAGAAAAATCTTTAACTGAAGTTTCAGAAAGTAGCCTACCAGTTTGATCAACAAAATTGTGTATTTACTTAGATTTTAAATAGAAATTAACATGATTTTATGAACACAGTAGAGTCATCAATACAGTGAACTGGAATAGACATAGAATGTTCACTGAGGCTTTGGGTAAAACCTCTGGAGTCAATGGCAGGTTTTCCATGTATTTCAATGAGATCTGATTTAATTCTGGTGGAAAATAAAGTGCCATGTGAAATATTTCGTGAAAGAACAGAAAATAAATTTCAAGTGTTTTAGGAAATAAGCTCATTATCTCCCTTTAATTGGTTTTATAGTTTAAAATGATAGTTATATGTTATTGCTATCATGTGATCCATTACAACATGGTTACAGGACTATCACAGTCAAAACTACCATTGTAAAATATTCTGTGATACTTTGTTAAAAATCTGCAACATACAAACAAATAACACATTTTGGTTTACAGAGCGTAAGGGTACAAATGGGAATGTCCAGACATTACCTTCCATACATTGATAAACATACAAAATCCAAAAGATCTCTCATTCCAGTAATCAAGCAATGCATTATTTCAAATATGAAGCTACATAAACATTTTATATAGAGATAATTTTTACAATTATGTTTTCTGTAGTATATACTGAGCGCCTGTTACAGGTATTTTCATTAAAAAGGAATAAGGCTTTGGCTTGAAACAGGGATTAGTAAAACTGATTTACATTGAGGAAAAAGGAATAAATTTACACTATATGTGCAGTGCCAGGAAAAAGAAAAGAATGGAAATAAAACTTGCAAAATTGTTCAGTTTTTTTCTCAAAGCTTCCCTTAAATTCCTAAATGAGTTATCCAGCATTTCATTCTTTTCAATCAGCATACCTTAACAAGTTTCAAGAGGTGGTAGAGGTCTTCAACCTCATCTTCCTGACACGTGGTATATACTCTTCCAGTATTTACACTGGTACCCTTTATGAAACCACGATAGAGTGGCAAATCCAACGCATCAGCGTATAGGTCAATGGCATGGTGTCCTACTGTCTGATACATATAGCTGTCCAATTCATCAGTCTGCCCTGCCACAATTAAGAAACAATCATATTAGGTACATTATTTCAACAGTTAATGATAATACTACAAAGTACTGAGAAAAGCTAAATGTTAATAGTTTTCAATTCACAAACAGATGTTTGGTGACAATACCTCTAGAAATATGGAAAGAAAAAAAAAAGATTTCACCATCCAACAGACGTATGGAGAGGAAGACATCTGTCACAAACATGTTGCCTATTCAGAAATTGTGGTTTCTATTTCTTCTTTAGTATTCCTCCCTGCTTCATCCAAAAATCTCTTAACGGTCGAATCCTGCTCCCATTTATATGGTAATTTAAATAGGAAAACAGTTCAGAGGCACAAACCTAGATGCATTTCAACATACTCGGAGCAAGAAATTTAGAATGCACTGCAATACTGAGAACAAGCAATAGGTTATCAAAATTTCCAAAAACGTGACTGTTAAAATTGTTACCATGATCATCCAGAAAGAAGAGGATATTATTTTAGCTTAAGTAGAATAAAAGTAGACCACAGTAATGTTTCAACATCGCTTACTATATAAAAAGGAAATCTGTTATAATATCCAGGCCCTTTCTACCTTCGCTCCTTTTAAGAATTAAGCTTGAAATTACATCAACTCTTTGCTGCTATTTCCTTAACCAGGAGAAAAATTTAAGTGAATTTTCTTAGAAGCAGTTTGTAGCTAAAAGATTAAAAAAAGCAAAAATGTAGACACTGTGGATTAGAATTAAATCTCAAACTATCTGAAAAACCATTCACATATATAACCTTTCAGGTAATTTTTCAAACAAATTGATAAAGCAATACATCATTATTGGTGAAATCTCCATCTCACTTATAAAATGCTAACAGAGTTTACTATTTTAATGCTAATTTGTAATGTGTCTCTTAATTTACACAGACACATCAAGCATCTCTGCTTTATACCTATATAGCACATCTTGTAGAAAGATCTGTAACATAGATCAAGATAACCAATTTGTGACATAACAATTAGGTCATGTCAAATTTGATGCCATACAACAGATACGCTTTCGCTCAAAACAGGCAACTCCAAACCCATAATCATAACTAACCAATGTAGACCAGAAGAGCTCCTTTAAAAGAAAACTCAGTGGCTTTTAACACACATTAATATGACAAGGTCTTTAAACTGATATTCAGTTCAGAATACACAGTTTCTTCACTAATTGAGACTCTCCAGGCAACAGTGGTACAAGATAAAATAAAATGAATGGCATAGAAACCACTATTGCCTGAAGCACCTCAATTAACTTTCCACAAAATTTCCAACTACACACATAAAGAGAGCATTTTATGATTTTAATGACAATATTCTACATTTCTGATGTGGATAAATTAGCTTAAAGACAACATATTTCAACAAGATTAGAGATTATTATATCCTAGCTACACAGAAAATAAATTGTTCGTGTACTCCCTAGCATTTGCCATTTCCATCCGTGACTCATTTGTGACAGCAGCTCCCTTTTTCCTTCACTTTCTGTGTATCTTCCTACCATACAGTTACCAGATATCATACTTAATTGTTTAACATATGCTGAACAGTTAACCTATGTTAACACACTTTTGACATTCTCCCCTACCAACTGGGAAACAACTCACTTCCTCTTCAAGTCTCACTTCAAGTTCAATTTATGCTCTAGTCCAACACAGAAGTACTCAGCTTGCCCTCTCACCTCACCACTGACTCGGGCTACCTGAGTTTCTCCCACTCTCTTTCACAGAAGTAAGTCTAGCTGCAGCCTGTGAGGAACTGATCAGAAAACTGGTTCAAGCTAAAAGGAAGGGAAAAAGGCAGGAAAAAGAAGTGCATCAAGGTCAATTCCAATCTGCATCAGTTCCTCAATCTAGTTCACAAATGCTGGACTAGAATAATGGAGGAAGATATTCAAGGTTAAAAACAAATGAGCAGCAGCAAATCTACATGATTTTGGCAGCTGGAATGGTTTATGCCAGTTTAAAGCATTTCTAGAAATACCGTGTTTGTTTTGGTTGATGATATCCTCTACCACCTTTTACTGCTACCAAACTCTCACAACCCCTTTAACTGCCACACGGAATATTTGTATTTTCCCTTTTTAAAAAAAAAAAATCTCCTGTAAGAAATGTGGCTTTCATACCTGTGTTTTCGGCAGGTCTTAAATTGGCCAGAGCAACAATCTGATGCCCAGCAGCAACACACTGCATCATATTATAACAGCTGTCCTTCCCACCACTGTAAGAAAAAGAAAACAGTGACAAAAGTACTGCTACGTTTTACCCCTTATGACTTTTACCTAACTACATAAAAATTAATATCAGAGCTGGCTATAAAGTTTTGAAATTTAAAAAATGTTGCAAAACATTAGGAGTAGGAAAAGGATGATTTCACTATACACTTACTATATATGTATACTGCCTACACACAGTATCCATAGAGCACACATCCAGTTCTGTATCTTATTACTAATCTCAGAGGTTTCATGAAGAACAGCCACTTACACTGGAATTCCTTCAAAACAAGGACTGTCTTTTGCTGCAGAGACTAATTACTCTGTACTCATTACTAGATAACTTGGATTAAAAAAAAAACAACAGTGTCTGCCCCAGAGAGTTGCCAGCATTAGCAAACTTTTTTAATGAAGACTGTCACATCAGGGATAACATTTATCCTTCATGGGATACTTTGCCTAAAATTTCAACATCTTAAACATACTTCCCATTCTTAAAAGCTGTAATTATTACAGGCAGTAGGTTCAGTTGACACTGCACTGAATGTACAAAATTTTTACTGCATATAACTGCAAATAAAAATAATTATTGATGATTTTAAAAAAAAAAACACAACAGAAAACCAAACAGAACAATATTCTTCTCTGTGGCCAAGAGATGATACTCTAATACAGAGAATACAATTAATTTTTACATTCACTCAAGATCTGCTGGAACCCTTTCCACTATCAGTGAGGGAAGAATCCTGCTCTCCTGGTGTAACTGAAACTACTTTTCATGGATTTTAATCACTATAAAAAGACATACTACAGTCTAACAATAAAACTACAGTGCTCTGGAATACACACTGCTTACAGAATCCATGTTCAGACTCGGCCTTCAAACTACAACTGCAGGTGGAGATTCTGAGCAGCTTCTTTAAATGACAAGGCATAAAAAACGGTCCAGGTAAGGAACTGGAACTATGACCTAGACCAGCTGTGTAAATCTTTCCTTAGGATCACTGAGACATGGCCAGGAGAACACATAGTGCAAGCAGCCCTTGCTACAATAGCGCATCAGCTTCCTTAGGACCACGCTATTACTAACAAACTTCAGCATTTGCAACGTAAAGTTCCCACGTTTATCTAGCCCTCTATGCAAGAAGTTGAAAGTGTGTTACATGACTGTAACCATACAGCTATTCCCCTCAGTTTCTGCTTTTATCCATGAAAAACTTCAGTATGCTGACCTTAATTTGCTGTATAACTCAAACCTAAAGTAGAAATAGTATAAATAACATGGCATCCTTTTGTACTCAACAGATTTTTGTAAAGCAGTTGCTTATGTTTCAGTGCTACAAAAGTAATATAAACATGGCAATAGATTCCCAATTCAAGGTTCCATCTCTACCTGACATTACTCTCATGCATACCTACAGCTTTCTTCTAACCTATATATGAACAAAAAAAAATTAAAAAATCATATGTTCATTAATTTTGGATACTGTGCTTGATAGCTTGAAAATGTAGTTAGTATTCGTTTCATAATGTGAAATTTCAGGAATAACAGAATCATTATGAGACAAAGGCTCTTTTCTTTCTGAATGACTTCATTCTAAAAAATAAAAGCCTCCCACCAGTTCTGAGTTCAACTCCAAACACCACTTCAGAAAAATGACAGTGAATAATTGCCTATGCTGTTTACAGCATTTCAGTATTAATTTTTTTACATCAAAAATTAAAAAGACACTGGAAAAAATATATTACTCTTTTCAATTAATTTATTAAAAAAAAAAAAAAAAGACATGCTAAGATGAGGCTACATTCAGATTTCCTACATTTGACCACTGATTACATGATGGAAACTTGTAGAGTGCTCACTGGGTCCCATGCTACCATCCTGTTATTTATTTTCTGTATTACTGTTACCATGGCCCTAAAACCAAAACAAAATGGTGCCTACCTAAATGACCACCTAATCTAGCTGTAAAACACATGACAGTTAAGACCAGTGAAGCCCAACAGCCCATCCTGTGGGATGAAGGTGGACTTGCCACAGTCCCAGCCTGGCTGTTGTCTAATAGGTTGTAACAAAACAACAACAAAGAAAGAAAGAAAAAAAGCTTTAAGAAGAGAGATGAAGTCAGGTACTGTGGTAGCCTGAGGACTCCTTTCAATTCTCATCACAGAAAAAAATCATAAGGCCTTTTTATAGAAAACTGCACAAAGTCAGGCCACAGTCAGGGTTAGTTCTGACAATGTTGCAGGTATGTTAACAGACAGGCTTATAAACAAACAAAACACTAGGAAAGAAAAAATACGGTAAACAAAGATACCGGTCTGTAAAAGACTTTTAAGCAAAATTCCTTTCTATGGACAAGCATAACCATTTACAGTGAGAAAATTCTAGAAGAATTAGAGTTTAAAAACATCAGGTAGAAGACACTTTAAAATGTCTATGATTTAGCAGAAAATGCAATACAAGGTTTACCCCATAAATACCACCTTAAAGACTATCAACTTTAAGTGTGGCCAACATTTTAGGAAAAAAAGAAACAGGTTAAAGTAGTTTTATATATAATCCTGACCTTTCCTAAAGTAAGAAGCACTTTTCAAATACTTTTTTCCCCTCTGATCTTTGAGACTAGCTCTGTTACAAAGATTTCAGACACTTTGATGTCTCTTTAAAACTCTTCTTAAAACTATTACTGAAACTAAATCCATCCTTGTAAAATTGCCCATTAAAATAGCAATTGTGTTAGAAACCTGTTTTTAGGATTTTATTTCATCCTGCCTTTTAACACATTCCTCTGCTTGGAGAATATCAAAATAAACACACCCGGAAGACAAAATCTTATCTACAAAACAAGAAAAAGCACCGAAGCTGATTTTCCTACTCCTATTTAAGCAAATCTTGGAAACTGTTGATAACGTTTGCTGTATTTTTTCCTCTCTGGATGATGTTTGGAATGATTTGCAATTGTTGCAGGCCAAACAGCGATTCCAACAAGGTTTGATACTAGACATTACCTAAGAGAACTGAATACATTAAATGTTAAGACTTCAGTAAATAGTTACTGTACTGAAAATTAAAAATACACTGCTCACATCCGCACGATCCTTTGCCATTTACAGGTTTCCCAGCTTGTGGTTTTTATTATTTCTCAAGAAAAGAACACACCTGTCCTTCTTAGAAAATGTTAATCACTTTCTGAAAAATACACAAAAGCCCTTTGCAGTACAAGAACTGCAGAAACTGACAAAAAGCAGCAGGAGCGTGGGGGGGAAACAGACAGGGCTGTGACCAACCACTGCTTTAAATGAGTGAGCTCTTTCTGAAAATGAGCAAAAGGAACTCTCCCTCGAAAGACACACCATAAAAACCCATCGTTAAAGAGTTCAGCAAATTTATCCTAAGGGAGCTTAAGATATTTGGAAAGGAAAAGCACCTAGGAATTGAACTGCAAATGAGAGCTCCCTCCAGCCGAAGGGCCTGCGGCAGAGGCTCGGCACCCCCGGGGACCCCTGCCCTCGTCCCTCACCAGGCTCCGGGCGCTCCCGACTCACACCCGGGATACCGCGACCGGGGAAATTAACTTTGGGTGTTGTTTTGGGGGGATTCGGTGTTGTTGGGTTTGGGTTTTTCCCCCCAGACACGAGTAGTTCTTGAGCGCCCCAGGCACAAGGGAGAAGCAGAACAGCGCCAGAGCCGCCCCGCCTCACGCCGGCACCCCGCCGCCGCCAGCCCGCGGGCAGCACACAGCCGGCAGCGGGCTCAGCCCCTCGCTCCGCGCTGGGCACGGGCGGCGGCTGGGAATGCACGGGCAGGAGGAGCCGGGCAGCAGGCTGTCCCAGGCGGCGCTGGGTGGAGCGCTACCCCCCGGGCTGCCCCCGAGCGGGCGGGCGGGCTCGGTCTTTGCCCGCGCCCTCCCTCCGCCACAAGCCTCCGCCTGCGAGACGCCGCTCGCTGTCCCACACGGGCGCTCCCTCAGCCCGTTACCTGATCAGAGCCACTACTCTCATGTTGCTCACGGGCCCGGGGCGGGTACACTAACGGGGAGGTGCGTGACAGCTGCGAAACGCAGGGGGAAAGAGACCGGCTGTCCCCGCCACACCGGGCCGCGCACGCTGCCGCCTCCTCCGTTGCTACCACTACCGCCCGGCCGCCTTCCCCTCAGCGGTCCCTCCTCCCCGGGCAGGCCGGAGGACTGCCTGAGCAACCGGGGGGCACAGTGGGCCGCCCCCTCTCCGCGCAAGGGAGAAGCACGCTGTCCCCGTCACGGCCCTGCGAGCCCGCCGGGGCGGCACAGCCGGCTGCGGCCGAGCTGAGGGCGGGGTGTGGGCGCGGCCGCGTAGGCAGCGTGCGGGACGCCTATGGAGGGCAGGGCGGCCGCGCTGGTAGGCCCGGGCGGGCCGTGCCGCCCGCTGCCGGGGTGGCTGTGTGAGTCGGGCGCGGCGGCGGGATCGCCCCAGCCTTCCTTCCCCTGTCCGCCTGCTTCCTTCCTTTCTGTCTGTCGCCAACAGCAGCGGACCTGCTCTCAGCGACTGCTGTGTAGCGAATGGGAGCGACTGAGTGAGGTGGCCGGCCCGTCCCCTTCCCCTCGGGCGGCTCCCGGGGGGACCGCGGGGCACAGCCGCCGCCCAGGGGAGGGAGGCCGGGAGGGTCCGCTCTGAGGGGAGGGGAGGCGCCGCGAGCCAGGCGTGATCGCGGCTGCGGGAGCCGGAGCCCAGCGCGGGCGCTACAGCCGCCCTGGGAAGCTGCTCGGCGGCCGGGCGGAGGGGACAAGGGGACGGCCCGCCGTCAGGGTGCGGGCGGTGGGCGAGCGAGCGGCGTTCCCTCAGCCCTCCCCGTGTGCCCCCAGAGGGCTGAGGAAGGGGACCCCTTCCAGTGGCCGCGGTGCCCCCACAGGCCGTGTCGAGGGGCAGAGCACACCCCCTGAAGCGCTCGCCCGCGTGTACAAAATGTCCACCTGCGCCCTCGGAGGCAAAATCGGCTTCGCCGCAAACGTGCTCGGTTCGTGTGGCCGCCTGCTGGGGCCGGGTTCCTGGGCCGTCGCTGCTCACTCACACCACCAGCGCCAGGACAGGCTTGCAGGCTCAGTCAACGAGTTTAGCCGGGTGCCCACTCCCTGAATCCAGACACAGTTGTATTTCCCCGAAATCACAGAAAAAACCCTCTGCATTAGTTCTGCCGATGAGACCCTACCGCCAGAGCCACAGTGCTGTACCACGGGGTAAAAGCACTGCTTGGGGCATGGTGGCGGTGTCCAGGCTTTGGCTCACAGGGCCTGTGGGTCCAGAGTGGGACAAGGAGCCACTGGTGTGCTGCTGGTGGCTCGCCATGGCTGGAGGCCGGTGTGAGGGACGAGCACAGTGTCTCGGGGTCACCTCAGGGCTGTCCCGCTCGGTGTCCCCATCTGCACTGCCAGCACTGGTGCCTATGATCCAACCTGTACATTGGCAGAGACCAGGAGCACCGGTTCGTGGCTCCTGCTGAATTTAGTTGCGGGGAGCGGTGCAGCTAACATGAAACGCTTTGTCCCTCCAGGCTGGGACGAAGGATATGCTTCATGCGTTGCAAGTGCTGACTTACCAGTCCCCTGTAACGTGGTGTCATACAATGCTATACAACAATCTGTACCAATCAGGCTTGTGCAAGCCCCTGCTCCATGCACACAAAGTGTGTCTGAAGTTCTCAGGAACAGAAAAGGTGGAAGAAAAAAAAGGAGAAAATATTCTGAGGAAAAAGCCTTTTGGTTATAGCAGTAAATATGCCAAAATAAATGCCTAGGGAGACAAATGTGTAAGATTTTTTTATGTACAGCTCATGAAACAGTTAGAGACCACTTTTCCTCCCCCCCCCCCCCCCCCCCCAAAAAAAAAGTTTGAGTCTGCCCACAATTTGTACAGTATATCACTGGAACTTGTAAAATAGGAGTGGATAATTATGGGCAGATATGAAGGTGATGATGCCTTCCTAAATACACTTCTGAAAAGTTAAGAAGTGACAATCAGTATAAAACTTATTTGATAAGTAGTTGTGAAGAGGCAGTAATCACAACACAGATTTTTCTGCACAGGAATAATTACAAAAAGCACATGTTTTGAAAAATAAATCCTCAGTTCCTGCTTTGGCCATCACAGGCCAGCAGTTATGAGACAAAATATTTGACTTACATTGGAATTACTTACAGGACAGTTGGATTCCCTTCTAGTTTAGTGACATGACATAATGTGTAATTCTTAGAAAGCTTTCTCTGCTCTTCAAAACATATGAGATGATCTGAAAGAGGGTTACTTAGATGTGAAATTCTGATGAAAGGGCAGGGATTTTGGTAGGGGATTGGGGCTTCTTTTTTTTTGGCTCAGAAAGGTAATGGAGGCCTGTTCTGAATTAAACTGTAAACCCAGCGTACTCAGAGATTTTAGCAGAGATTACTAAATTGAAGCAATACTGCATAGTACATGAACTGGTAAAAAATAACCACACCTCTGAGGAACTGTAAAAAAGGCAGAACAAAGGTATTTGATTTATTGAGAAAAAAAAAAGGGGGGGGGGAGGGGAGGTATTTTATCATACCTCTTTTCTGGGTTTTAATGAAATATTTTTATTTTTTATTATCATGAGAAAGAATAATTCAGCTAGTAGTTGTGAACACCTAAAGATGCTCTTTTACAATACTTAGCAATGATAACATGGAAAGTCTAAAAATCATGTACATAAGTTATTCTGCTGCTTTGGAAAATGGAGAGGCCATAGAATCAGTAGCTTTAATCACACAGTTTTGTAACAAATATTCAAAGACTTGTAAAGCTTTCTTCTAAGTAACATTGTTAGAAGATCTGGAAAAGATAATTTTGAAAGTCCCCTATTTTCTCAAAGGTCTGTTATTATTAATCTGTCCTGATACAATGTTGCTGTTTTTTCAGCAGATGGTTCTGTTGCATTCAGTTTTACAGCTTTCAACAAAACAAATTTCCACTTACAAGTCAGGCTTGCTTGAAGTAGAAGTTACACATGACACTGCAGGACCAAAGTCTGCTTCATTTGCTAGTGTGACTGGAATTTTTGCTTCCATTTGTTGAAGACATCAGTAATTATTTGCACAAATAAAAAGGTGGTATTTGGCTCCCAGAATTTGTGAAATTGTATGTCAAAATTGTATTAGTAAAGTGGGGTTTCAAAACAAATCTGTGTTTTACTCAAAAAGTTACTGTTTTCAAATTATTAGGAATATATTCAGTGAGAAAATCTGTTTGCTTTCGCTCACCTGATGAAATAGCTTTGGTGTTGTGTCACTGCTCTTCAAAGGTTCTGCCATACAACAGTGGACAAAAGGCAGTGCATCATCTTTCAAGCTGATTGCCCCAAGACATTCTGCTCTACTGCTGCAGCACCTGAAACAATAAAATTCACCAAAGCTGCCTTTCTTCTTCAGGAAGTCCTGGCTAGTTTGTACAAAAAGCCAGCAGCGGCTCAGCACTTCTTTCGCACCCTTTTCTGCCTAGAAAATTGAAAATAATTATAATGAATTAATATAACTGGAGGAACCTGTCAGAGGATTAAAAAACGCAATGCAGTATCCCTAACAATCTGGAATAGTTAATTAAGTTCTCTTATAAATGAGTTCCAAAAATAACTTACTTTCAGTAAGTTATTCTGAGAAACAGTCACTTTAGCATACCTGAGCTGCAGTGCCTATTAGAAAAGGGCCAATTATCCAGTGATTGGCAGTTAAAGGTGAACTGCTGAAGTTCTTAATTAAAAGATTTCCTATTATAATCACCAGTAAGTAACGGAATACTGCATATATAAAGCAGACGTAACTTTAGAAGAGTACTTCCATTTTGAAACAAAGACTTTAAAAATCGTTTCTTCCTTTGCTTACCATGCCAAATCCAAAATGGAACGTTTTCATGAGGGTAGCTGGCAATGTGCCACCATTGCCTCTCATTAGGGTGTCCTGCTCTGACTCTCCTTCAGTCAGAGGTGTCTGCCTAATCGAACAGGTGGCAGAATTTTTGCTGCTGTTAGTACCCAAAGCTGTTTATGTAATACAGAAAAATGATTTGAGATTTTACATAGGGATGCTTCTGTCTTTTTAACTAAGAAACTGGCTGCAGAGTTCCTTTAGCTGCCTGTCATTGACAACTTCCCCAAATTTTCACTCACTTCACAGTAAACAGGATATTACCAACTCTTCCATGAGATATGCCGGAATTAAATTTTGGGAAGAAACTTCTGGTTTGGAAGAATGAGATGTATTGACATACTACTAAAATCTGCATGAAAGGAATTTCTGAGAAGGCATATCTCCCCATCTGGGTGTAGAAGGACTCAAGGTCATTCTGTCTACATTTCAAGCTTGTCAGATATAAAGACTTTCACTCTGAACACTGCATAACCATGCCAACAGTGTATTATGCCCAAGGTAATGCAGCCTACTAAGATTAGCTCAAACACCTTGTTGCGTCGTTCACCTCTTTTTAGACAGAAATAGGCATACAGTGATTCAGGTCTATTTCCTGCCATTCACACAGATGAGACCCTGATGATCAGTGTGGTACATGAAGGATGACTTACTGGCCTATGGACTTCTTGCTCTTAAGTGCTCCATATAAACACTGATAAAAATATATACAGCTAATCTTATAGTTCCTAGTTCTGATATGACAAAGCTTGTCATTTTCATAGGTGATTTGGCTTATTTCTGTAGAACTATGAAATCCAGCAACTTTACTTTGTCCTCTGTTTAGCATTCAAGAAGACTCTTAGACCTCTATTTATTAACCACTGCAACAAACCCAGAATTTAGCCTAGGAGAGCATTATGTATGTTCTTGACTGATAGGCAGTGGTCCTTATACGAGGCCAGTTTTTCTAAGCTTTTTATAAACTTAATTTTCATTAATCAATCTACCAGTCTTCAGAGAGTCAAAAGTATAAAATTAACCTGATAAGGTCACACCTCCATCAAAATGACCAGCTCCATTTCCAGCAGGCCCTAGTGCAAGCTAAAATTAATATTCACTGGCAGCTGAACAATTTTTTTCACTTGACTAGATCTGTTTTCAGTGTTTGAAATTTTTACTTTATTAATGAAAGCACTAACAGTAATTACTACCAAGAGAAACTGTCAAGTTTGACTGGCAAAGTACTTAATTTACCTTTTTACTGTTCATCTTAATCTGTGGGATTTTGATGTATTATTTTTCTCCATATGAAGTCCTTCAGTACTTTCAAGGGGAAAAAAAATACATCTGAGCACCTCTAGCTCACCAGAAAGCCTGTAGTGCCAAAGGAGTGCTTGTCTTTTTCTCACTTATAAAGAAAAAATCAGATTTTTTAGAAATAAACATTTCCATTTTAAAATTTGCAAGTTTTAAAAGCAAAACAAATGTGAGAGCTATTCTAATGTTGCACTGAAACAAGTGTAGATCAGAGGTGAGTTTATAGTGAAGAAGTACACATACAAGATTTGAAACCAAGTCCCTATTATCTAACATGACATGTTTCCTCTGAAGCTGTATTAACTGCCAATGAAGAGACTGAAGATGGAAATTTTGGAGCATTTCTGTATGTTAGAGACTGTGATCTCCTATTAACCATTCTAAAGGAGAAGAAAAAGATCTTTTAGACTCAATAGTCCTTATAATGTGTTCATCATGCAACAACTTTGAGTCTAACACTATAGGCTTTAATTTATTGGGAGTTAGCCATCTATATGATGGCTGCAAAACACCCAGGAAAAATGTGGTCATGGATAATAACCCATGAGAACAGAGGGAAATTAGCTATCCAGTTAATGAGGTTAAGGTACAGTATCTTCTCCATCATCATGAGCTAAACCACTGGGATCTTGTAGGCAGAAATGACTGGGATGTTTTTCAAGAGACACAGAAATTTAGAGAAAAAGCTTTCAAAGAAAAGAGTCAGAAAATTGGACTGGTTCAATGAAAATCTAAAAATGAACTATAGTATCTTACTGTGGTGGTACATAATTTGGAATCATTACTCACAAAATGGTTCTGTGGTTCATTGCTGATTAAGAACATTTGAGAGGTTTAAAGCTGCTAAAGTTTCAGGGGAATAAGCAAACAGCAGCTTTTTTGGCCCATTTGTTCCACTGCAGAAATCTTTGTGTACCATAAAATATTTATAATATTGCTTTAAGTAATAAAAAGGACTATTTTGTCTCTATTCCACTGTTCCTGTTCCGTTCAATTTTGCCAGTACAAATAATGTTAATAACTTAACAATCAAAGCAGTTTTAAACCGTGTCACATGTAATACTCTTTTCATCTTACAGTCAGATTTTTCAAGAGAATTGATCTAGTAAGTATGGAGCTGGTTTGACCTAATTAGCAAAGTAGCAAGCTTAATTTTGAGTGGTATAGAGAAAGCATTTTATCACTGCAAAAAAGCAACAAATCAATTGTAACTTTCAATGTCCTGTTGAACTTTATTACATCATATGTAGTATAAACCAGTGACATAATCCACCTCTGATTTTGAGACCTCAAGGAGGGGTGGCTGTGACAGTGCCCTTTGAAATAACATTGAAGCATCAGCTCCCATGTCAACATCATGCTCTAATCAGTGCAGTCTTTTTTTGTTGCAGGGTCTTCCACCTTATAATTGACCCTGACATATGCTGTTCACTCTTCCCCTTGGCTTTGGACATATAATTCCTGTCATGGTCAATTATCAGGTGATAGAGCCTGCAACCACAGGGACCATTGCCTAAAATCATCCTCCACAGTAAACCCTGAAGTGACCAAATTCAAATCTAACTGGAGGGGAAGTGAGGATCTAGTCTTTGATAAAACTAATATTCTTTTCACTTCTATATAGAAAAATGTCAATTTCCATCATCCTATATATTACTGAGACAAATGGTGACAGTGCTATTTCTGAAACAGGTTAAGGAAAAGTACAAAAGCCTTTACCAAATTCGGCATACTCTGAAATGAGAAAATTGTCTGTATGAGCATACAGTATGCATAAAAATTAGATTACACTACATTTGAAAGGCAGATGAGAGTTTAAGAGTGACAAGTGGGCAAGTGCTAAAAATAAGGGCATGTTACTTCCTTTCCAACACTGCTTTGTCTGTATGCTTTCTTTGATGTTGTTTAAGCTTTGAAGTAAAGAAATATTTCGCAAGAGTCTGAAAGACACTTCTGATTACTATATCGATAAGACCTGGTTTTGAATAAAAAGATCTCTTCTAGGTTTTCCCCCAGTTCTGTAATGCCTGAGAAATTGGGCAAAGACAAAAAACGGGACACTTGGTCTGCGGTCTTAGTGTAAGCATTACGATTTTCAAAACCACACAGTTTTGCAGTCATTGTATTACTGCCATAACATTACAGAATCGTTACAACTTCAGAAATAAGAGCTGAGGCAAGAGTAGGAGTTTACCATCAATCTGCAGAGATTTACTTGAAAGGCCAGGTTGTGAACCATGGGTTCCTGTCACAGATTCTCTGGCCATGGTCAGCTGTGCTGTTAACCCAGAGGGATAGTTATCCCTGGTTTTTCCTGCGTGGGCATTAATTTCAGTTTACTAGTTGCCATTGCCTGGTTTGGGTTGTTTATTTGTTTGTTTGTCGCTTTTCTTTTTGAAAGCTAAAGGGAATTTTAATAATCTATAGTCTTTTCAGTCACAAATTATTATCAGCAGGAATCTTCCACTGATTTGTTTCACTGTTGACAATTTACTTCATTCTCTTGTACCTAAGCAACTTGGCTCAGAAATAGTCCTTAAAAGACCTTTGCTGAGTTTTACAGGTATTACAAGATATAATATCGTGAAAAATGCGATTTGGTAATAACTTTATTACATATCTTAGCCTGAATAAACAAAGCTCTAATTAACATTCATACAATTATCTAAGTCTTAAAATCCCATCTGTACAGTTTGTCTTAATGATGTATACGTAGCATAGCAGTCCCAATAAATACCAAGCACATACAATGCAAGTGCTTTTAATTTAAACCATACTGCTGATTAATGATAGAGTATTCTGAAACTGTTGTACGTGTTCTATATTTCAATTGTATGGTTGACTTAAGACCTGAACACCTTCCTGCTGAAGCACACAGCCCTGCATATATGTGGGGGCTGTTACTCCAGCAACTGCTGCTACTGTGTGCAGTATCCAGGCAAGTCAACTTTGGAAACTGCTGATTTAGCTGCTTATGGGTGACTTTACCACAATGTGTAACCCAGCTCAGGTGTCTGCAAGACAAAAACTTACAGTTACTGAACTTATTAATATATGCAAATACCAAATTTCCACACCTTCAGAATAAAAAAAGTGCTGTTCCTAACATACGTGTTTTTCATCTGTCCTGCACATATCACATGACAACCTAAACATTATCTCACAGTAGAGGTAATTCAGCTTTCAGCAGTCTGTGAAGCAAGGAGAATAACTCCTGGCTGGTTTATGGTTTAAAGCATGAGTGAATATACTAACAGGGCTCTGTGAAGTACTCATTTCAATATATATAATGTATTTTTAAAATGTACAGGTCTCATTCTTTAAATAAGTGGAGCATCTCTATTGCGCTTAAGAAGCAGAGGCAGTGGAGCCCAAAAATCCTGGGACAGCGCCAGTGATCTGAATCTTGGAATTTTATCCTCTGGTCAATAACTTGTTGATCACTGTGTGATTGTTCATGCAACTTCATCTGGTCTTTGTTTCAGTTTCTCTGTCTGTAAAGAGGGCATAGCTATACTTTGCAGAGTATTTTGAGATTTATAGAGGTTTACAACTGCATAAGTTACAAAACATCATTGTAGTAAGTATAAAAAAAAAGGTTTCTTTTTCAGAAACATTTAGCTCAGTTGTTCCAAAGATCAACCCCTAACATTAGATTATGGCAATTAGGGTAAATACTTTGATGAAAAAGATTATAAATAATCTTACAAATTTATAAGATTATCTTATTTTTAATGTTCATATGCAGGTTCTTCTGGGGAAGCGCGCAGAGTCATCACAAGCAGTGTTTAAATCTCACCACGGCAACTGATTTTTCTGTGCACTATCAATAACATATTTGCAGAACTGCCAGATGGGGAGAGAAACTGCAGTGAGAAAATAATGGTCAGGTTTGTAGTACAACAAGAAAAAAAGGATCAGACACTAGATACATGATTTTAAAAGCATATTTTGACTAACTTTAAACATTTAACAAACTGATAAATAAAAGCTTTGCATTGATCTGTCTGCAAGAATGACAAAAGAAAAAGGTGAAAAAAATCATATAGCTAAAGCTGACACAAATCCTAACCAAATACAATTAATACAGAATATTAAAATGGTAAATATTTGGATGATAAATCTTGGGGCAGTATAGGAGTCAAAAGGTTACTATGAGCTTTGCAGTAAAGATTTCTAATAGGGTCTATTCAGACTCTCGTTCTTCCACAGTGGAGAAGACTGGTAAAAAAGCAGAGCAGAGAAAATTTGATTCTCCCAGGCTCCTCTGTATACAACAGCATTAAAAACAAACATTTAGAGACAGCAAACTTGCAAAACCTCAGTGCATTTTTTTAACCCATTTTCAGGCAGCATTAGATCAACAACAGAAATAATTGCTGTCAGTTTGTACTTTTTGACCAATAATTCTCTGTATTTCCTGCAAGAAACTTGAGTGATGCAAATGACCTTATTTTTACAGCATGATTTTATTAAATAGTTTATTATTTTGGCAGACTAATAAAGATTTTGGTATTTGCTTTTATTTGCAATAATATTACCACCACATAAAAAAGGATTTTATGTTCTTTTTGAGGAACAAGGAGGATAAAAGTGTTGATGGATAGTGCAACTAAGGCATCAGCAATGAGCTGGAAATGAGACACATAAATATGAAAGCAGAGCTAAGAAAATAGAACTGCACCCTTGGCCTTTCTTAAAAGAACATGCACATGCCATGGTTCATTCATACAGTTACAGAAACTCCTTTTGTTTTCAGTGAATCAGTGAATATATGCAAAGACTAAAATATTACTAAGATCCTCATTTGTTTGGCATATTTCTGTAGTTAATGTGGTTGTGAAATGTTTCTAAACATTTAGATAAATGACTGGTGATAATTTTTTAGACTATGTATATTTTATTTGAAGTACAAATTCGTTCCTTTCTAGCTATGTCTCAGCCAAAGGTGGTGAAACAATATCAGTTTTCCCTTTTTTGCCCCTGAACAGACCTAATTCTTCAAAGATCAAAGAGCAGAGACCTAGTAGCTAGGTTAGACAATCACACACGAATTTTAAAAACAATATTATCAGTCCTCTAATCAAAAAAGCCTAGATAGCATATTAAACTTATTTTGAGTGAGGGGTTTCATTTCAGATTGAAAAAATTGTGACTACAGTATTCATTCTGCAATAATCTGAGCTCCTTGACAACTGATGAGGTTGGATGCTAGGGGTATTCAGCAGTGCATAAGAGTTGCTTGGCATCTATTGTAATCTGAACCTGAATTTCTTAAGGTAAGGAACGTATTTATTCAAACAAATAATTGGATATGCCTTAGAAACGATGATATTCACTTGACTGAGGGTACTTAAGATCTGAATTTTACATATAGTCACCCCTCAAAAAGACAGCTGATGCAGAAAAATATGAACAGAGCAAATACCACATGGAAAAAAAGGTAAACAGGCAAGCAGAACTTCACATCACTGGAAATCTGTATGTTCCATTTGCCTCATCTAAAAGGCAGTGAGTAAGTAGGAATCATAAAGTACGAGTTTCTTAGAAGAATAAATCTAACAATTAATTACATGTCAAGACTTAAGAATCAAAAAACTGCTTATGCCCATTGCCAGTCATTCACTCCCTGTCAGTAGTAGTTCACATCTTTCCTGGGATGGCATCCAACCACAGTGGCATCTAAAATATAGCAGGCTATATTGTTACAGTTGGAGGTGAAATCGAAAGTTGCACCAAACAGAAGTGACAAATTCACATTGCTCAGTGTTGCCTAGCAATAAGAGATGAGTTTAATATGAACACTGACTCTATCCGTCGCAAAGGGGCTTTGTATTCACACCAAAATGCCGCTACTCCTACAGGCAAAAGGGGCAAAAATAGAGTGGGCAGAAGGAGGAAACAGTCATAGTAGTGGTAAGCACTTTCTGAATTTCAAGATTCCTCTTTTGTCTCTTGGGAACTGCTCAGGAAGAAAAAGGCAGAGCCTGCCCCTAGCTGAACTTGTGAGATTGGCCAGGTAGCTTGTTACCGATCTTAATCATTATTTTGAATGCCCTTAGTGGTGCCGTTTCATTAGTAATGCGCTTGTAGCTCTGAAACTTCAAATACATAAAATCTTGACAGGATGTTCTCAAGAATTGGTCAGTAGTTGTTTTAATTGTGCAGAGATTTCCATTTACTTAAGCGTTTCTGTTTTTCAGGGTAAAGGACAAGACATCAGGGAACATTTCCCTCCTCAGACACACCTTGCTGATTTCCTTTGTAACCACAGTTTATATGGGAGAACATTTCAGATAAACAGGCTTTTCAATAAATATTTAGGTATCCTTGAAGACCTCACTGTCTACCCACTCACATTTTTAAGCACCTAATCAATTTAAAAATCCACACAATAGCTCCTATTAAAAAAAAACCAACCTCCCATAACTGATCTATTTCTGTGCTTTTATGCCATCTGCATTTTTGACAACTGAATATTTTTGACAGCATGGTCCATTGTGACCAAGTTCATGTCAGGTTTTTTTCCTCTCTTTTGTTTTTTCTAAATACCACATGACTACATATATGATAATAAAATGGGTTATATCACACATTTTGCTTTGCAGATCGGGGTTCACAGTGGATTTTTTGAAGCGACAAAAAATACACAAGAAGTATTTCTATTATAAGGATGAATTTATATTATAAAAATAATAGATTCGTCAAATGCTATGTAAGTCAAGTACAAAGTTACAGAACAGTTGTGATTTTAAGAAGCTTTAGAAACAAATACAAAAACTAAGGATGAAGTGCAGAGATGATATAGTTTAGATAAAATAGGATGAAATCTAGATAAAAAAAATTCTATATGTTCATGAAATGGTTAATTAAAAATGCTAATGCAGGTTTATCTCCTTAGCTTACATGTTCACCTAGCCATATTAACTGAACCTGTAAAAAACTGAGAGTTTAATTTTTATATTTTGGGTGCAAAATGGAGTTATCTCAAATTCTCATTTATGCAGAGAGCTTTGCAGGTACAAAACCGAGGTACTTACATTTTGTAAATGTTTTTGTAGAACCTTTAGTAACTTTGGTCCTTTCTTTATTTCAGATTCAACGTGTTACAAACAAACATATTCCACCTGTTACAACAATCTGGCATATTACTTTCTTGATACGTGATGATACAATACCTCTCAGGTTTGCTGAGTAGCAAAGAGAAATGTAAGCAAATGAAAAGGTTTTCCACTTTCACAGTTTTTTTTCTGCTTGGGGTTCTGTTTGTCTGAGAACTGTATGAATAGAAGCCATATTTTATAGTATTTCTTTAACCTCTGCCATCTGGTGTAGGTTAGTTTTTCCACTGCCAACATATCCTAGAGGCCCCAGTACCAAAACGTTTAATTTCTAAGTAAACATTTGGACTTTATAAATCCAGTTTAGAAAAATAGAACATTATTTTTTTAAACTATATATTGCATTTGCCACTAGGGATGACATTAATAAACACACAGAGAAGTATGTGGGTTTAAAGGCTTCTGGCTGTGACTTTATTTTCTGTAGCAGAGCTCCAGAGATGTCAGGTCACCCGACATCTTTAATCACTGAGTCATGCTCAGTTATCATGAAGGAACTTGAATATCCCCTACTGACCTGAAGTCTGAAGTTGCATCGAGGGATTTGCACCACCATAGCCAAAATCTTCCAAATCAAGCATGGTTTCAGGCAGATTGTACTCACTCATGCCAAAGCCAAAGCTTTAATTGCTTTATTTTTTAAATATAAACTAAAGTTACTTCACTGCAACAGGAGAGGATTGTTGCTACAAAAGAATTTGGGCAAGTAGGTAACCACTTAAAAAAACCCAAGGATTGCAATAACCATATCTCCAGCAACTTCCTTATATCTGAAGGACAAAAAACAAACCCCCAAAAAACCGACACAAAAACTGTGTCAGAATTTTAATACCAAGAGGAGAAAGTCCTTTCTAATTTCACAAAAGCATAATGTTACATTTTATACTAGCCAGCAAATTCTCAAATCTGAATTTGAAAACATGCAGTAGTGTTGATTGTCCCAACTTGATCTTTAGTTGGAGTGAAAATTTGAAAAAAAACTTGCTTCTGCTGAGAATGGGCAGACATACAGAGTTCATCTTAATCAGTATTCTTCAGAGGCAGTCACCAGGGAAAAGACACATAGAGAATATGGATGCATAGATAATAAAGGAGAATGTTTAAAGCTGTGTATAAGCAAAATCTGAAGGGTAAAAAAAAAGGAAAATAGCTATCTGTTACTTAATTCTGATTTAGGAAAAGGTTGGGGAAAAAAAAAACAACTTGGGATCTTCCACTTCTTTCTATGTCCACCCAGTTAAAATTCTTTTATGTGTTTATCCTTAAATTCTAAAATACCAGTGATAGTTTTGCCACCTTCTCCTAAGACTTTCCTACTCCTGAAGAGTATTCAGAAACATTTTTTTGGCACACACTGATTCCTTTAATGAAAATTCACAAAAGGTCTTTACTTCTTACTGTTTATTCAGTTTCAAATTAAACAAGTGTTAATAAAAACAGAGGACTGAGCTGTAGTGCAGAAGTTATGCCCATTTAATTGAATTAATTCAGAATTTGACTGGTTTAACCAGTTCAATCTGGTAATGAAGATTCATGATATTTGTTAAATTTAAATGATAATTCTCCTGGGGCATCCGAACAGTATGGATGAAGAGATGACATATCACCTTTCAGCCAATCTGGGACATGAAATTATTACTTTTCAAGACCACTAGTTCCACTTATTTTAATATGCTTCATTATAAACAGCAGCACGAGGGAAATGAACAGCCTGTCTGTTCCACGGAGGTAGCGACTTCTGCCTGGATGGACAACTGGTTAAATTGTCCCAGTATGAGTCATCAGAACTGATAAATCAGTCATCAGAACTGATAAATCATGCCCACACTGCAGCCTGTTTAGTCATTAATGAAATCTGGTTGGTTTAGTCATTTTCTGATACTAGTTTACTTTGAGACCATTCACATTTTTTCCTCTGTGATCCTTAAACCTTCTTGTGTTGAGGGACAGCTTAGACATGCCCTGAAAGATTTCGCTCAGTATTTCTTGGCAGCCATTGTTCAGGAAACCTCACAAACCTATGCTAGGATTTACATTGCGCCTGGACTTTCCCTCTCTTCTGAGCACCTGTCTATGTTTAGCCAGTATTCAGGGCTAAACTGTAGCACTTAATATCTCACCCAAGGCTCCCTCCCCAGCTGGGAAGGAGAATCAGGAGAAAAAAAAGGAGAAGTCCCATGAGCTGAAGTAGAAACAGATTTAACAGAATAACAAAACTGGAATAACAATCAACATAGAACATAAAGGGTTCTACTCAGCCTGGTTCTCAATGCCAACAGCAGGGACAGAAGACCATCAGCAAGGAGCCTCAGGGAGAGGAGGAACTCCACCCTCCCTGAGCTCTCTCCTTTTATAATGAGCATGATGAAGTGGTATGGGATACACCTGTGTGTCAGCTGCCTTGATTGGATCTCCCAGCTGACTCAGGGCTACTCATGGCCTGCCTGCATGGCTGGCCCATGGGTCTGTGCCTGGGGAACCAGGACACCACCTCTTACCAGTCATCTCACTCTCTGATTCACCTTCTGATTCTCAATGAACTCCAGGCTGGATGTCCTGTGTCCTGCTAGGCATTTTAACTTGGCATAAAGGGGGTTTAGCCTTAAGAAAACAGACACAAGCTAGCTGTCCATCTTTTTATCTGCCATCTTCTGACACAGTTTTTCCTGTAAACATTTTGTCAGTGTAGCTTAATTTTTCAAAGAACTGAAGATCACAACGTTTCTGCAGATTTCGTGAACACAAACACTTGTGGGAGATGAACAAAAAATCAAAGCAAGGAAAGACTAGAGTTAGTAGTTACGTATTTGGCCATCCATTAAGCATGCAGTACAGAGCCTGCCACAACACTGTGCTGCTGTTTGCCACTTCAGCAGTGAAAGGATATAGGAAGAATCTAGGAGTAAGTTTCATGAAGTTACATCTTTTGTCATTCCTATCTTACAGCTGGGTGCTAAATCAATCCTAACTCACAACCTCCCCCAGAAGAGACTGGAGGGGAGGAACATCAGACTAAACTCTTGCATACAGTCTGAACTGATAGACCTAACTCCTTCTGAGGGACAGGTTCTGGGCTCTGACTTTCTTTTCTGTATTTCCTACTTAACAGCAACCTTCTCCGTTTTTCACTAACATAAATCCTATTCAGATTTGTCTACAGCCTGTCTGCCTGCCAAGCGTGGGCTAAGAGTTCCACTTGGCAGCAGAGTGCTGCATTAGGTACTGAAGTGCTTGGCTATGTGATGCCATTGTGAGGAGCCCTTAGGTGTTTTTAAAAGCATGACTGTGGTTCTTATATGCACCATAATCAGTCCGATAAGAGCGAAACTCTGATTTCTATATACAAGTGAATTTACCTACACATGCAAAGTGGTATTGAAGTAAGCGGATTTATATCAGGAGTAAATTGGTTCCATGATTTAGACTGTTGTATTTGCTGAGTACTCAAATCCTTATGTAATAATTACTGGGGTTCTATAAATGTTATGATCATATAGGGGACACATGATCACATATCATGTGTATGTTGACTATTTTTATTAGGTGACTTATGCAAGGAGAACAAGAAGAGCTACTCTAACGATCATGCCTAACTTATATCTATCCAGGGACAGTGAATAATAAACAGTTTCTGGAGCTTGGCAGAAGTTTCATTCAAGGGCCATCATGGACTTTGCATAGTTTTGTTTATTGTATAATAAGTAGTCAAATAAATTTTTAGACATTGAAAGTGTATTTTTCTATAATACAAAATTTTAAGCAGGTTTCTTGGCATGCGTTTTGTTTGTACTGTGCTTGAGGTTGTTTATGGCATTAGTGGTTTGTGTGTTTGTGCATGTTTGCATTCTGTCTGTTTATGAAGTATTTCACTGGTACCCTTACACAGCATGTGGTCGGTTGAAGATTATTTTTTATAGCGTGTGTTGTCATCATGCATTTTGCTGAAAGGCTTTTAAACTAAGGTGGGTTAAACACTGCTTATCTGCAGTTATGTGAAGACAGACTTGCAGGTTGTACTCGTCTTCACAGAAGTTAAATACAAAAAAGTACCTGCACAGTTTTAAAGATGAAAGTGTGGATTGGTGCCAATTTTTCCAACAATCATGGCAGTTTAATATATTTGAGTTTCATAAAGATAGGCCAATTCTATTAATAACTGGAACATTAGTATATTTTTATTATCCTAGATGTCAAAAATAATTAACAGATGACTCATTATATTATAATAATACCACGTGTGTAAATCATTTTTTAAATGAACTACAGAAGCAAAAACAAACCTCTAACAAGGATAATTTAAACCACTTCAGTCTGTAATTGACAGCTAAATATAGGCAATACTTTCAGGACCCACAGACAGGGTTGTGAAATTAAACTGTGAATTACACTGAGTTTAGAGTGTTAGTTGATACTTTTCCTGGTGTTTTGAAAGTATAGGTTGTTCAGCATGTGTCTAACAAGACATTACAGGAATATTATTTGCAGAAAATGTAGATGCTGAGCAGCTCTAGACACAAGCATCAGTTCAGTAAGGATTTTGGGAACGCTACCGAATAAAATACTGTTGCTTTATTTAGATGCCTAACTGCTACTTTGAGAACATAATTCTCCCCATAAATCTTGTCCTACAGTTCAAGAATCTCTGCTTCTGCAGAAATTATTGAGAATGTGCATGAAACTTAAAAGAAACAGAGCTGACCAATAATAAATGCTTATGAAAATTCCACTTGTAAGTACTATTTTATTATTATTTTTACTGAAGTTCTTCACAGGTAATAAACTCCATGTATCAGCTCCGATTTTCTTGAGTATATTTTCATGCAAGTATACCTCTTTTCTTCTTACCAGAATAATATTAGACACTTTTCTAATACTTCTTTTACATTGCTCAAGTGTGCATTTATTTCATTATTTATTATTTCATTATTATCTCTCTTTGAATATAAGAACAAAATTAGTGAATATCAGTGAAAACATTTCATTTATGTTGTGCACAGTTTCTGAATGTAAAATATTATACTGCTGTGTCATTTGTAACACCATGCTGTGCTGCACAACTATAGTTGCTTTTTATGTATAGCACTGTAACGTACAGTGAGACCTTTGCTTAAGAATAATTATTTAAGTAACTTTAAGTGAATTAGAAAGAAGGTAGCTAAAGGTGGAATTCAGACCCTCTAGCTACTCTTTCTGCTTGTAACATGGCATACCTATGTTATTCCTGAGAAGCCTAAATTCAATCCACAGAAAAGAACGTTTCTATGCCTAAAGACATAGGAGCCATTCATACAGAAATGAGAAGGAAAATGTGTACAGAAATAAACTTTACATCTTATGACAGTAGCAGCAGGTTCATAGTGTCAGGAAGAAAGAAAATGATGAAAGGAAGCCAAGCCTGACAAACTGAATTGTGGCTCATCTGAATGTTGTTGAACTTCATTTAACTAACAAAGCAGTGGTATATTTTTTTTCATGAACTAATAATTTATAGTTAAAAAGGGAAAATTATAAAAGTTCCTTCCTATCACCATAATTTACTAGTTCTAAATTAAATGTGTATGCACCATATAAATTCATAGATCTTGGCAACTATATAGGTATTCGTCAATATTTTAAATTGGGAGCAGAGAAGAGGATTTTATTAAAAGATAAATGATGATACAGAGGACTGAATTTTGCAGTAATTTGTATGGAAATGTGTATCCGTGCAGAATCAATGTAAAAATCCGAATAATCACTGTATAAGGAGTACTATATTTCTATGTACTAACATGCAATATTTTATAGAATGTAGAATATGTATTCTGTATTAGTATATAGAGAGGGTACATATAGCATAGTGAAGATGCACACATAAAATATATATATATTGTCATATCCAGTCTATACATAGATTTCATCTTCCAGTTTTTGTTTTTATATAAATCAGGAGTGATTCTGATAAAGTCAATGCTTAAAATGTTGTAAGAGGTTATCATCAAGTCCATTATATATAGCAAACACATACTAACATTTAAGACATGAGCCAAGACAATACTTAACTACTCATTTTGGACTGTGTCCAAGTACTGGCTCATATTCTAACTCCTCGCAAGTATAGTATTTTGATAATATTCTTCAGCAGACATATTTTTATGTAGTAAAGACCTATGTAACTTGGATGTTCTTGAAAATAAACTTTTATGTTATTTATGCATTTTCAACATTTTAGCTTTGATATCTTCCATTTTGTGCTTCCAGTGCAGTGAGAGTACTGTTGGAACAACAATTTAACTTCCAGGAAAGTTCAGCAGATCTTTTTGGACTTAGAGCACTAAGAAACAGAATCACAGAATGGTTTGGGTTGGAAGGGACCTTAAAGATCATCTAGTTCCAACCCCCCTGCCATGGGCAGGGACACAGTTAAAGTGAGCATGATATTCACAACCCCCTAGATAGCATTTTTGAACCCTGAGAAAATATTTTTGATTTTGCAAACAGTATTACAGTTATTGTCTAAAATTTTGCTTTTAATATGTGAAAACATCCCAAGATACAAAATACGTTCCACTTCGTTATATGTATTGGCTTCAGACATCATTACCTGCTAAAAGTCACTTCAGTTCCAGGTGTGACTATTTGCTATATAAGAAATCAATCAACTAGCTAATTATCCACTTTAAAAATAAAATTCTATCCGTAAGACAAAAGGAGAAGGATACTTTTCATGACATTTCCAATGAACTGGAACTTCTTGCTTCAAATGATATTCCAAAAACTTGCTTTTTCTCTTGGAACTGGGTCAGAGTTTTTCTAGCCTTGATAGAATTGGCATCTTTTCTCCAAATTGAAACATGCCAGCCGTAGTACTTTTTCAGTAATATAGTTATCATGCAGAAAATCTTTGATAAGGCCACATATGCAATATTTGTGTTATAGGCATCCATGAACCTGCAAGGTTATGTGACTGTGAGTAACCCCTTCTGCCATTTGATGTTACTAAGACTTCAAAAATCTTGACCGTGAGACAGTCTTCTTTTTCCCCCAAAGGCTCAACATTCTTTTTGTGCTACATTTTTCAGAAGAACTCTTTGTTTGAAGAAGCTGGGCAGGGTAAAGCTGGCAGACTGGAACACTGCCCTGATGTGTTGTGACAGACATGTAATCTGCCATTTGACCACTGGTTCACACATCAGTGTTAATGTGAATGTGACACCTCTCAGCATACTGTTAATCATGCATTACTCTTCTGTCTAAAATGTGGAGATGTGGAGTAGACTTTTATTCTTTTTAGAAGACTACACAAAAAAAAATCTAGTGAGATGAAAATTTACAGCCATAAAGGCAAACTGATTGACAGCTGCAAATCATAGTCACAACAACGTTGATATATACATATTTATAGATCCCTAGATTTCAAAACTAAAGCGGATCATTAGAACATTCTGCTTTATCTAACACGTTCCTATTCCAAATGTGCAAGGAGTCAAACTGTAGTCCCATGTCGAGTGTGAGGAAACCTAGAAGATGGCCTTCCATAGTCCAGAAATGAGATCAATTCAGCTTTCTTTTCCTCACTAACACTTTTTTGTCTCTTGGGTTTTGTTTCCTTTTCTCCTGGTGTTTCATCACCAAAGTGCCCAGGAGTTCATCTGCTTTCATTCAACTGAAATGCATGTACCAGATGGTGCAAATAGCCCAGTATATTTCAATCCTGTATCCATGTCAAAAAACAGGCAGGCTGCTGCAATTCTTGGTTGCTGCACCTCATGGTATCAAAGGCTGGCTAAGAAGAGTGACACTGCTTGACAATGAATAAGATTTTTCAGGTCTGGCAGGGAAGTTGCTTTGGAAGCTAAAATCCTGCTTTTACTCTGTAGGAGTTGCTTTTCATGATTAATTAATTGTGTTTACGCTAATCTACAAAGGATGTAAAAAATATAAAAATAGAGTTACAGAAATGTGTCTAGTTAGGATACTTTATAGTAACCATTTCTTCACCTGTATTTTAAGTATATTACCTACTTGCTTTTTAGAATTATAACAGAAATTGACCTACAGTAGAAAGTTCTATATTGTACTTTTCAGTATACTTTTACAGGAGGACCACTGCAATCTGCTTTTGCTCTGTGATCAGCCTAGACCACTGATCTCCTTAGGTCAACAAAGTTTGAAAGTGTCTTGAGGGCTAGGGAGTGCAGTGAAGGTCTCTAGCCACTTTCAGGTGATAACAGCTGCTTACAATTTGACCACAAGACTTTCAAAATATCTCCATAGTAAAGCCGTACGCTTGGAAAAGCCATAGCTCTAGAAAATTGATGATACGGGGTTTAGAAGAGTGGAGAGTTATGTTTGTCTTGGAAAACAGAAACTGGAGACAGTAGTTGAAAGATGTTTGTGGCAAGGGTTGACATGCTCTCTGTTGTTTTTCTGACTCCTAGGTGCCATAGCAATAACACAGAGTACAAGGAGAGTTATACCTTCCTATTCCTTCTTCTGGCATGTTACTAATCCCACAAATAACAGAAGCCTCACCTGTGATACCTTTGGACAGCAATGCAGTGCTTTCTCACCCTGTCCTCTGTCACATCTGCAAGAGTATGTGTCCCTTGGAGACTCAGGCAAAGTACTCCCCTGCCTGCTTCAGGGTTACCAGTGCATTTTTTTATCTTTCCCTTGTTTACAAGCTAGGATATGAGAAATTAAAAACCTGCTAGAGCATTCTGGTTTGACTAATTTTAGTGGTCTGTGGATGATTTATAAGTGGCCCAGGAAGTGACATACTGCACTCTTTTACCTGTTTAACGTCCCTGTCAAGCTTTAAAGCTTTTCTCTGTATTTCTTATTTTATTGATAATTCATTATTGTTCTGAATCCTCAAACTAAATTTTTACCACTGAAGAGACAGAGAACTGATTTGGAAAACTATCTTCCTTTCTGAACAAAGATTTTCAGGACAGAACAGAGTACCACAGAAGCATTTGCATTGCTGAAAAAGCTGTTTTACAAGACTTAGCTGCACATTCATTTTGCATGGGTGTAAGTGTACCACATGTATGGATACTCTTGTTGACAAATCTATTTATGTATATTTCCATATATATTTAGAAGCTCTAGTTTGCCTGCAGTCATGGTGTGATTCTTCTCATGTACGTTGTAGTTGTAGAAGTATAATTTTAAGCAGAGATGATACTGAAAAGAATTGTTTGTTTAGCTAAAGGCAACTAATAGGTTAGGTAGGAAACATCAAACAGGCTGTGGCAGCAGTTTATATTTACTGTAAAGGTTTAAAAAATAAGGCAGGAGAGAAATGTTTTTTAATATGATAGATAGGAATGCCATTAAGACTAGTGGGATGAAGGTAATAAAAGAAAGTTTAGATTGACTGTCCGAAAAAATCTGGAGAGCAAACTAGTTGCACTAAATGACTGTGTAATCTCTACAGGGAAGCATTAACAGTCCAATTGCTTGAGATTTTTGAGAGGCCAAAGGAACAGCAAAATACATGGTGGGGAAGAAGCTTGAATTGGCAGGTAGATGGATTAGCTGACCTATTAGTTCTTTTCTATTGCAAACTTTTATGATTTTATGTGGGGAAAATTCCTTTTCAACCCACGCTGGCAATCTGTTTATGTTCTGAAGTATGATGATTGACATCCCTTTTAACTTTTAGCCTAGAGAATGTCTCTGCAAGTGTTATTCCTACATATAAATGTCTAATGCTTTTAATAAAAAAAAAAAAGTCTCTCAATTAGGGGACTGTATCCATGTGCAAATGCAGAATGGAGATCACAACAGAGTCTGAGGTGTTATAGCGGCATGGGCAGCACTCCCACTCAGGAAGGATGGGGCGTTGAGAAGGAAAAGGGAGCATTTGGGTCTTAAAGACTAGAGTGGAGGCAAACAAGAAAAGTGGATAAAAACAGTCAGAAAGAAGCGTGTAATTTTTGTTGAAAGGGGTAATAAGAAATAAAATAATAGAGAGAAATGGGAAGGTGGAAACATATAAGAACAGAGAAGCAAGATACGAGGGGAGAACTAATTTACAGAGTAGAAGAAAAGAGGAACAAATAACGATGTGCTTCTGTTATTATTGTGCCAGACTACTTCCTGCTTGTGAGTGTTGAACCTTGGTTCATCCTCATGCAGCCTTACTTTTTTTTTTTCATTTCAAACAGCGTAATACTTAGTAAGCATCACTGAAGTACAATGCGTGGATTTTTGTATCAAAAAGTGTATTTTGCAATTAAAACTCAGCCTATCCACTTTTCCTGTGAAAGTAAAACCTACCAAAAGATAGAGTATGTATAAAAATGTAGCACCCTAGTAGAAAGATGTATCACATTCTGCCAGTGTTTCCTGCATTTTGCCCTGAGTTGGGGGACTGGAGCTGGGTTTATGAGTGGGAAAACATCACAAAAGAAATATTTAAGAAATACTAAACTAGCAAAACTTAATGTATTTAAATAGTATTACCAAAAATGTTAATCAATTTTAATAACATTGAACTAAAGTTCAGAGTATAAAAAGACAAAATTATTACAGAGATTTCCAGTTACTCAAAAATATCTTTACAATGTTACTTGTTCTGACTTAAAGAAGTTTGCTGAAGCATCAACTTCATTTCTGTCGAGGGCTGTAAAAAAGATTGAAGCTGGGGCCTGGAATATGAACAAACAATGTATCTAAGTTAGTGCCCCACAGAATATTTTAAAATTATTTAACACAAATCATCTCAGTGTCAACAACTCATCACAGATAAACTATCTAATTAACAGAAGCCATCATAGTATTTGAGAACTCAGTCTTGGCTCAGTTGATATACCAGAAGGGCACTCCTTGATAAGCAAAAATTATAAAGGAAGGTTTAAAAAACGTTACTGCCTGAAGTAGATTCTTCTTAGTTTTAAATTAACCCTCTGCTAGGTTGGAGATTTTGATTGTTTGGGGGGTTTTTTTAATCTCTATGAGTTAACAAGCACAGGTTGATCTCATGCTCTTAGGTATATTCCATGCTAAGATTCTGTAACACAGTCTATTTTATGATGCAATATTTTTTTCAGTGAGTCTGCCATAGACTTGATACCATGCCAAAATGACAGCTCAGTTAACAAAAGTGTCCCCAGCTTTCGTAACCACTTCTGAGATAGTTTTATCCCACTTCTTTAAAATTGCAGAGGTTGTCAAAATCTTGAGGATATAAAACTTTACTGCAAAACACTTTGGGGCATCAAAATGTTTGCTGGTTGTTGCAGCACCAAACCTGCCACTTACTGGAATCCAGGTGCTTTGTTTCCCTACGTGAAGCCTGTGGGGAGAGAAAGCTGACAACAGGATCTACAAAAACATAACATAGACCAAAAGTTACCTAAAATAGCTTATGGGGAATACTGAAAAGAGAGATTTCTCAGTAAGTCTCTGAGGGGTAATATTTACATGTCTAGGTTGCAGGGACATAACCTAGGACAGTAAGATTCATTACCCTAAAACTGCTCCTGAAAGTAGTCTTTTTCACAGAGGAAATGTGAAGCAACACTAGGTAGGAATGAAGCACCATCTTCTTTCCATTGCATCCCAGGCAGATTATTTGCTACAACTTTTGCCGAGTGTATGGCAGATGTGTGTCAAATCACCTCTTCTGCGATTAAACTCATTATGCTGGAGAAAAAAGGAGAGATATGTCTTGAAAATACCAGTGATAAAATGCCAGTGTGCGTAGAGCAGTGCAAGACCATTCCACTTGCATCAAATACAGGCTTTTATTTGTTAGGCTTTGAATGGTGCATATACCTTTGCTGATCTTTTTACTCTGTGAAACAATGAAAGAGAACCAGCTTGTGTCTCATGGTAACTGCTGTAGTTTTTTCACCAATGTCATACCATTCCTCCAGTGAGTAATTTATATTTAAATTTCCCTCCCACTTGGCAACGATCTTGCCATATTATCCAGGAAGAACTGATTCCACAACTATCAGGTGACAGTCTCAGAGGTTGGATTTTGGTTCTTCGAGGGAACTGCAGGACAACTGCAAAAGGGGGAGTCTGAGTCGCATTAATATGTAACCTTCTGATAAATACAGAAATTATATTTCATGTCTGAGTAGAAAAAGGCTGCCGGTATGAACTCTGTAATATGAAGACGACAAATAAGTGTCATTAGACTAAAGGGTTTTCCTGAGTAATATTGTGGAATTGAAATTTTTTTTCTTAGGTGAAGCAGATCACACTGCTGCCATCAAGTCTTGCAAGAGAAGAATTTATCCTTAGTTCTTACACCATTCCTAGAGTATTCCCAGATTTGAACAAAGCATACTATCCACCATCTTAGCAAATAGAGATGCTGAGTTCCCAAAGTCTTTTAAAAAATATTTAAAAAAAAAAGAGTGATGAAAATAGAATAATCTAAAGCTGTTATTCCCAATATAGTATTGTGCAGCAGAAAACAGATTTTAAACCTTGATCCGACTGAGATTTATTGTCACATGTATGGAGGTATTTAGGCACCTAACTCAACTACCTACCTTTGCAAATTTGAGCTCTAACTTTAAAAATAATTGAACGGGAAAATAAACAGGAATAAACTAAATAATAATAATAACAATAATAATACCAGCTCATTTTTTTCATCAAAGCACTTTATAATCCAAAATGTTCAGTGGACTAATAGGGAAATGGGTTATTTTCAACTGAAAATGCTTGAAAATAATTGTTGCCATCTTTCTTTGAAAATTTTGAAAAGATTAATTTTGAAAAGATTTCTTATAATCAATTAATTAAAAATTATTTATTGGTTTCAGTTCTATCTAACTTGCCAGAGCTATTGAGGGACACTGATAAGGAAAAGAGTAAGTCATAATGATGATTTTAATACTGTTAACTTGTCATACAATGAATCAAATGTCAAGAAATGATTTATTTATTTTGGCTTTCACTAGACACTACAGTAGAGGTAATGTTATTCTTGGAAAATTCTGATAAGGAACGTAGGAGTACTGACTAAAAGGAATCTGCAGAGATCATTGAGCTTTAAATGCAGGCAGCCATCTAATAGATGCAGAATACATGCCAGTGTAACCCTGTCAATTCAACTACAATAGACTGAAAAAATCACAAAAGCTGTCAACTACTGAAGGAACATAGCTGGCAAGACCAAGACAATTGACAATGTGTTTGGTCTGCCCCATATCCAAAGTTTTGTTAGACATCTATCATTATATAGGTTTACACAACTTGATGTATAGTGTTATTAGAAGACTATTTTATTCAATAAAACTCCAGAGAAACGTCATGTATTGCATTCATGACATACAGAGAAGGAGCATGAGTGGATATGGTTGTATTACCAAAGTCTCTTCTGAGTGGAGAGGCACCCTATCTTCAGTGCTTTCTTTCATATTTAATGAATTAATGTTCTATTGAAGTTAGTGACCATGGTGACATTTTTGTACATTCCTCAAAAGATATGGAGTATCTCAGATAAGAGTTGTGGAAATAACTCATTTTTCAATTTCCTGGCAGTACCAGATAACGATTTCAGATCAATTCAAATTAATGGCAGCTCTTGGACTATTTTCAATGTTTAACATGCACACATATTGTTTCACCAGACACAGATATGCACAAACTTGACGTTTTCAGAGGTCTTCTCCAAGACTGGGGAAGCTACTACATATATATCCTGCTGTCTTGAACAGTTGAGGCAAGATGTAACAACCCTCATCACTTCACAACTATATAATAATCATTAATAAATTCTAACTGACCTCAATGAAATTGTTTCTATAAAAATAGCAAAATCGTCATAAAAGCACTAATAACTCCACCACCACCACCCCAAGCCCCCAAAAGTTCAGGTTCCCCCTTAACTCCCCTTTGCAAGAAAATGGGACAAGCTAGGGATATCCAGAAGTTTAAGTGGAAAGACTAATTTTTGAAAAAGATTCTTCATTTAAAATGGAAATTACATTATTTCTGAAGTGTTGATTTGGATTTACACATACTTTGCATTTACGATGAGTACACACAAAATGACTGAAGTCCAAAAATGTCTCTATACCACCATTGTATTTTTTTGAATCTGACACTGGCAGCATACTGTAGCAGTCTCTCATAAATGTTAAAAAACGAGGTGGTTTGCATCTGATAAATGTTAGAAAAAAGGCTAGCTTTCTGGGAATGGTTCTATCAAATTGGGATTAACATTTTCCACTTAGTCCCGTATGCTTCTGGAGAGGCTGACATAATTTAGTGATTGTGAAAGTAACACCTTTGTCATTTTCATTGTACTTCATTTCACCTTCTCATTTGTGTCTTTTTAAAATAAGATGTCTAACTGAATACAGTAATCAATGTGCCATCGATTTATATAATGGAATTGTAATCTTCTCTTTTCTATTCTCTGTTCTCTTCTTAACACAATTTAACATCTTATTTGCTTTTTTAATCACCACTGAACAAGTCTCTTCATTGAGCTGTCTACAGTAATGCCTAGATCTTTTTTTCCTGAGAGGTTACAACTAATTCCGGAGACATCATTTTGTATAAATACTTTAGACTATTTCCACTAATGTGTTTTAGGGAGGTCTTATCTGTGTTGAGGCTTATCTGCTACTAAGTTCTTCAACCAGTTACTTTTGCAAAATTCACCTGAAGCTCTTCATAGTCCCTCAGTTTAAAGGATTCAAATGAGTTTGCAATTTCAGCTGCTTTTCCACATTTAGTCTTTAGCCTGTTCTCAGTTTCAATATATAGAATGAACAGTACTTTTGCCAAAACTGCTTTTATGTAGTTAAGTCTGTGTTCATCATGCTGGAAAAAAGAATTATGCGGCTATTCTGTTAGTCTAAGATGCTATAGTTGCAATACCAATAACCACCAAATAGGATAAACACCTAAGAAACACCTAAAACCCACTTACTATAAAACTCGGTATACCTGACATACATAGCAGTCTAGCCCTAGCTGCACATCACAGCATTGATTTATCCTCCTAAACACAGTCTTAATCCTGGGACATTTGCCTACATGCCTGTATTTCTGTATTATCAGATTTTTATTAGTTAAGATTTCTTCAGTAATCTATTGACTTTTGCTTTACTATAGAGATTTCTGCTGGTGCCCAAGTGAGTTAGTTTACAACTAAGTCACCCATGTCAAAACTATGCTGTAGTCGCTAAAATTGCGGTGGCAGTGTAGAATATATTGAAAGGGATTTTTGTATTTTTGGCAAGCAACATTTTGCCTAATTATTTTCTTGCAAAGAACTGCTTGAACATCACTGTAAAATTTAAAATACTCGGTAAGACTTACAATATTTTGTTCCATGATATCTCTTCTTAAAACAAAAAGCTTAAAATAATACTGTAGGAGAGCAATCTGATTTCTGCCATTTTAACTGCCTTTTTTTCTGTACTTGTGTACAGAGCAGTCCTAATCTGCAAGCCTGTCTCTTCAGTGCAATCACAATACAATTAGTAGGCAATAAACACAATAGATGTATCTCTTATTACACCACTTCTAGGTTGCATTATATTTCTCTTTTTAAGAGTGTTACCTGCTACTGCAAGGCAGCTCACTGTTAAACGATTTTCAGGGCAATGTAACTACCTGTTAATATGTGTAGCAGTAAGTTCAATAATTTTAATTTTCTGTTTCACCAGAATTTAGAGACAAGTGTAGTTACATCTATGCATGTAACTACATTGCACTGCTGGATTTCCTACAATTTCCTTCAATAAGTATTATTTTTTCATTAGATCTGTCCATTCAGCCTTCGTATAATAGCTAAGGGTAAAGAATCTTCAGCCTTTTCAAAAGACGAATTTTCTGCTATAAACAGCATGCCATTACAACTCAACTGATTGCAAAGAATTTGGATTGCAGTGTGATTCAAGTCTTTCATTGAACTGGTATCATCCACTCAGTAATACCTTAGAGAAATACAAAGCAGAGTAACTGTCTTTTATATTGTACTCTCTCAGTACAAGAATAATAGAGATGCCATGAACATTGCAGAGGTGTCACATTAGCTGCTCTGTGCTAGAGCAGAACTAAATAGTGTAAAGGAAAGGGAACTTATTGTTATTTTTTTTACAAGGATGGAATAGATGAGTGCTGCTTACAAATGAGCCTTATTTAGTTTTAAACACATTTCCTGAAGTAAATAGTATATTTCCCTAATTTTCATGTCTTTTGGTATGCTTCCAAAAAACTTGGAAGTGAATTAGTGTGCAATTTGCATCCAAATCTCAGCCAAGGGGATGTGGTTTATTATAATACATGGCCCTCCTAATTATTGAACAGCCCGAGAAAACTAGGCACAGTGTGCATCTGTTATTGCTTGACCACACTGCCAAACATAATTTGGCAAGCACAGAAATGTACATTGAGCAGACCTACAGTCTAATTTGCATTAGTTTGTAGTAATTATATGAAAGCTATAACTGAACCAAGCTTGTCCTCTCTTTTTAGATCACATCATTCTTTTTGAAAAGAAAAGAAATCTCAACCAAAAATCCAAAACAATTAAATAGCACACACATACGCAACCCTGAGAAATTCCTTGTTTGCACAGTAGACTTTCTCAGTATTATTTAATCATTATCCAAATGTTATTTCTGCGTATTCTGTAAAATATCAAAGAAAACAGCTTTTTCTTCCCCTGCATTTTTATAAAGGCTTTTCTATGTTTTCCTTTATCCCCATTCAGAAATTTTTCATCTCTGCCAGATTCTAAAACCCTGTACAATTCAATACCCTGTAACTGGTGATTAAAGTCAGTGGCATTTTTTAATTCAATTGCTAAGGAGGGAGGGGGGGAAAGTCCTGCCTTTCATAATTTGACTTTGCCCCTTTCCATAGACATTTAATCCAAACTCTACCCTGACAAAAACGAGGGAGTCTCATGATAGCCATCTTATGTCACAGTAATGCTGGAAAGTAGTGGCCAAAGCTTGGGGAAGCTGGGATGCTGTGGTAAAAATACCTGTGAACTTTGGCCTACAGAAGTTCTAAGGGAAAATTCTTGCTTCCTCTCTTGTTTTTTTAAAAAAATTAGGTGTTCAGATATACAGACATGTACATCATGGCTCTGTATAAGAGATCACAGGAAACGTAAACTAAGCCAGTAGATGAGGAAATACAGCAGAATCTCATCTACAGAAAATATAGTTTGATGACAATTTTTGTGTAAACAAAGTATTTTCCCTGAAGTGCAAGAGGATGGGGAATAATAAGGATGGGAAAGTGAGTCAGATTAAATTCCCATTTAAGTCAATGACAAAAACTAATATTCACTCCAAAAGCCACAGGACCAAGCATAGAGGAAGGAGAGGTTTTTTTTCTCCCCTTCTTCCTTAAGTAAATGCTGACATTTTCTGCTTCAGCTGCAGGGGCTGAAAAGCAGAGGCACAGTCTTTGTTGCTGGTAAACAGCTTGATATTTTGTAGTATTGGACCAGGCAGAGGGCTTTCAATCTAGAGTTTGAGTATTAAGAAATAACTGTATAGTCTCTATGTAGTTAGGTATTCTCAGATAGCTTTGGGTAATTATTAGCTGGCATAACCAGAGTCACATACAGTTACTGTGAAATGACCATACGGAGATTATGTAAATGAGTTTTCCAAGAGTGAAAATGCAATGAAGTATAAAAGTGAATAAAACCTGCTGAATATCACTGAATGAGTGAGCACTACCTCTACACTCTGATTAGCTGATAAAATCTATTTTCATAACGAAAAGCAAACTTGCAATGAATTAGAGGGGAAAAGAAATCCTAACGAACCTAAGTTGCTTCCATTTACAAATGGCATTTCACAGTTGACCAAAAGACACTCAGTTTGCTTTCACATAGTATGCAAAAAATAAAGGTGTGTTTCCTTATGCAATATCTGCTGCAAAACTGCCTTATTTTCCATTTTATTTTTTAAATGTAGTTCTACAATGCAATACTAGCTGCGTAAGAAAACAGGTTTTTACTGAACCAGTCTCTTTCCACATGTATTCCTGTTCATAGCCTCTTACTTCAATGGCTGAAATAAAGCAATTGAGGAAAGAAGCTGGAGGAGGGTGCTGTAAAGTAGCACCAGAAACTGCTCCATAAAGAGCAATCTATCTTTATGGTATGTGGTGGTTTTGTTTACTAATTAAATAACTAAAACCCAATTGTCAAATAGTTATTGCCGCTGATAAAATACAAGCAGCAGATTTGGTTAAAAGTGCAGGGATGTTTTCTCTTTGTTTTCTGGTTTGTGCTTTCATAGATCTGAGAATACTACTTGCCTGTGCATGGGCAGGGCCAGGAATAAAATACCTCTTCTCACTGGTCCCTACTGTTAGTGTAACGTTTTCTGGTAGATATCAGTTTTATTATACTTCAAATATCTGGCCAGAAGACATTCTTACACTTTGCATATTCATTCTTTAATACATATAATGCAAAGCTTTCTGTGCTGCAGGTTCCTTATGAAAAGGTATTTAACATGCCTGGCTTTAAGCTTTTTCTTCTAACAATCACCTTCAGGATGACTTCCAAATAAAAATCACTTGGTTTCCAGAGCAAGAAAAATTCTGCAATACACAAACAATGGCATGCAATTAATAATTTTGAAATGAAAATATTTTTTTCTCCCATTTTCTTCACTGATTTTCCCTATTTTTTTACTCAGAAAAGGTAGCCACATTCATCCAACTTTAGACATGTTAAGAAATATGAGCTATTTCACAACATCTTAAGTTGTTTCTCCTCTGAAAGAATAGCCACTGAACTGCATTCAGTTCTTACATTGTAAAGACCTTAAGACATCATGTTAAAACCATAGTTTTGGAAATATATATGCAAAGTGCTTTCTGTTACTGAAAGCCTGCACAGAAGGTGTATGTGCTGCACTACAGGTATATGCATTTCCTTTCAAGGAACCGATGGGCTTGTAATGGTGCATGAACTGTGTCTGTGTATCTCTTGGAAACAGATGTCCTGTGAACTTCTAGCAACATGACTTCCTAGGAACTACTAATTTTCAACTTTTACAAGTTGCTGCAGCGTAGTTTCATCTCCAGTCATTTCCAGCTGTGCAGTAAGACCTGGTGTCACTACTGAAAAAAGACCTTTTGAGTAAACAAGTGGGTCTAATGACATGTAGGAGACACCCATAGTTTTGTGCAAGGATGGCTAAGTCTAGCCTCACTTAGGGAACTCACAGCTTTAAAATGAACAGTTTGGCATGAGTGAAGGTTTTCTGGCTGGGAACTGTTTTAGAAAATATGCCTCCAAACATCCCACTGTAACAAGAGAGTGGCATAAAGAGGGTAGAAAGACAATGAAAAGAGGGACTAGTTTTCTTCCAGGATAACTCCTATTGACTTTCTCTCCTTCCTCTTGAAAATTATTTCTTACTAGATTTCCAAACAGGACAAAATTTTCTCTTTAAAAAATAACCGGTCTCTAAGGACTAGAGCTTGTAGTCAATAGCTGCACTTCCTTAATAAGATTTTTTAACACTGAAGATTTACACTCAAAATGTGTATAGCTGCTTGCTATTGTCTCAGTGTCTGTATGTAACCTGTCCTGTTTACAAGCCCAGCATCAATTCTATTAGCTACTTAAGTGTAAATCCTACCTTCTTTTTTTTAATGTCATCCTATAGTCCTTTTGCCATCAGCAGTAAAGATTACCTGTGCCAATGAGGCTTTCAGTCTACCTGTTTAACCCAGTCTTCTTCAGAATGTGTTTAGCAGTGCCCATGCAGGCTCAGTGATTCTACTGAGCTGTGAAAGGAGTAACAGGCTGGAATTTACTGAGCTATTCAGCTGAAGCTAGATAAATGGAATAAAATATGGTACAGTCAGACTTAGCAGTATGGAATGTAAGTAAACAGATTGTGGACACTGGAAGTAAAAAGAATGCAAATTAAATTATTTTCACTAAAATATTTCAGATAAGACTGAATATATTCAGAGGCTAAAAAATCTAAAGAACACTTTTGGAATAGATCAGAGGTATATTTTCACTCCTGTAGGGTTTCATTTAGTTCCTTGTGTGTACTTGTATGTCCTAGAGATACTAACAGAAACTTGTCAATTTTAAGACTAAATAAATCCCTAGGTTATCCAGACTATTAGATCTTAATATAGCACGAGCACATAAAATTTTACCTTAGGTATTTTTTTCTGAGCCAAGTAACTTGTGTCAGGCACCACTCAGAAGCCATCTATCTAAACGATCCAAACCCTGCCAGCAAGGAAATGCTATGCGAGGTCGCACACTTAGTATAAGTTATCAGAGAAGGGGAGTTCCCACACCTTTATCTCCGGCAAGAAGTTTTGTGCCAGCTTTGGATTAGTTCAGCATGTCGTTCAGGGGGAAAAAAATACAAATCCATTTCTACTGCAGATATTATAAGCAATAGAGAAATTACCACTTGCTGAGTTAATTTGTTCTGGGAGTTAATCACCCTCGGTGTTGGAAAACAAAAAAAAACTAAAATCTTAATTTCTTAGCTTATATTTAGCATTTAGTGACTGAGTATGCCCTTTCTGCTACATAAAACAGCTGTTTCAGACCTGGTAATTACACATCCAGACCAGGTCTCCTTGATCTTTTTGATGAACTAACCAGAATCAACTGCCTAAGTCTACAACTTGAAAACAGTTCTCCAGCTTAATGACACCTGGTTGTCTGGTAGGAAAAGCGAAACTGAAAACTATTCTGTGAGTGTTACTTTTTATATATATAAATTGTCCATGACCAGACTAGAAATTTGACATATTTTTTCTTCAAGATAACTTATGAATTTTCTCTACAAAAATATTTGGTCTTGGTATAGCACAGAAAGCAGACAGTGACTCAGTAAAAAAAAAAACAAACGTATTTTGACCATAACTAATATAAATAATTCATTGTAATTTGTATCAATAAATTATTGGATTTTTAATATACTTGCAAAAGTTGAGCCTACATTGAGCCTACTTACTTTGATTCTTTTTCAGAAGAATTTCATATAAAAACTAGCACTTTTCACAGATGTGAAAGGAAATACAAAACTGAAATGCAAGGTATTTTCAGACTTTGTGAGTGCAGAACTGTGGAGGGAAGATTCCAATGTGAACAGTAAATAATGAATACAGTGTTCTCTTGCACAGGCTGTATTTTCTTCGTTGGCATCATGTGATTTCTCTTTATATTTTGTCAATATAATGGCAGATGTGGGCCTGAGGTTAACCTTGACTAGCTACATTAAAGTTTGTCTTTTGCTTGTTTTCACTAATTTATAAAAGTTTACATTGCTTGATGTAAAATATATCGTTTCTTAGCGGTGAAAGACATAGCCTGAATCTTCAGACAGTGTGAAACAATAGCTCTAAGGGAAATGTAAATTGCTCGCATTCACTTCTGTGGTGTTATGATTCTGACACTGAATCCTAAAAGGTAACATTTTACATGTTTTAACAAAATTTGGTAGCAATGCATTTCTTAGGTCTTCAGTAACTGATTTCCTGTTTACTTTTTCTACAGCACAATTATCCATGAGAACACTTACAGTCTGAGAAAAGTGAAATCCACTTGTTGAAGGGTTTATCATGCTGACTGTATTTTAATATTTAATTCAATAGAATTAAATGCCATGACTGCAGGACTTCAAACTGACTATTAAGCCAGTGGGCATTACACACAGAGCAAGCCCATTTCTCCTGCAAACAAGTCAAGGCTGTGGTAGAATAGGTATGGCCTTGAATCTCTAGGTACTATCACAGAGTGAATTTAGAAACTTATCTTGTAATATTCAAGATTTATTCCAGTGTGGCTTATAATTCTCCTAAACATGACAAAATAAACTCAATCGTATGATTTACAACATAAAGCTAACACAGCAGGAATATCTGCATACACAATTCATAACCAATGTACACTGTCTTCATATGTCACAATACAATATTTAATGTAGATGTAATGTTGGCTTTTTGTGAATATTTAAACTTGTTAACCTACTGATCTATTTATTTTGGTGGGTGGTTATGCTAATGAACTCAGACTCACATACTTACAGGAAACAGAATGGAAGGTTCACAAAAAAAAGGTTAAATTGATTTTTGTTTTTAATGTGAATGAAAGAAAATGTTTTATTTATTCACTTAGACCTACCTGCATGTATCTTGTCTCTCATTTTTTTTGTCTATACTTATGCCATCCATTTTAAGTTTGGTCACCCTGATATTGCTTTTTGAGTTATGAAGCCACACTAGATACTATATGTAAAATGTGATTCTGGGTTTACTAATTTGAGATCACTGTCTATTTGTATTCCAGTGAGTCATTAGAGAACTGGGACCCAGGAGGCTGAAATTCCTGAATTTTCCCCCAAGAAAGAAACAGATTTTTCTAGTGAAATTAAACAAACATTACTATCAGAATTTAATATCAATATTGGGTTATCTAGTTTGAGTTCATAGCTAGAAGGCAGAAAGAGACTGCTTTCTACACATATCCTTTCTGTGCAAGGCTATAGCATCTCACATTTTTTTGAAGGCTGATTTAATTCATGTTGGCATTCACCAACATTTGATAAACATGTCAGTCCTCACCAGGTGTTGGAAGTGGAAGCAGAGATGGACAAAATATATTCTACAGTCTACTAATGACAGGGGTCCACTATTTTAATGAAAATGTAAAAAATTGTTTTTTTTAAAAACATTTACCAAGTTATCTAAGTAAATAAGAATGATGAAAGGGTGCCTACATTAATTGATTTTGTGCAAAGTTCTTTTTCATAAAGAGATGAATTGTCATGTACTGGAAGCTGCGTTTGCATGTTATGTAATCTTTTTCTCCTGTGTTTTCTTCAGGTTAGTCAGCTACCCATGACAGGATAAGTATTGTGGCTGTGTCTGCCTAGGAGAAATCAACCAAGAATCCTAGCAATGTACCAAATGCTCTCCTCAAAGAGATAATCTATAGAGAGCATCTGCTTCATCGGACAAACATGATTTCAATTCAGGAAATAGCTCACAATCATTCTATTGGATCTGACATCAGTGGTATCCATGCAGCCATTCTGTGCAAACTCCCTGCTTTTAAAGGTCTTCACATCACTGTTATTGGTCTCACAGATGATGAAGTATGACACTCCATAAACAATGAGCTGGGCCTTTTGTAGGCTGCTTTGCTTTTTTTGGCTTCAAACTGCCACTGAATGTCAAATCAATTTGGCTCTCATTAGAACAGCTTTATATGTGCAAATGTATTTGTGTCTGGTTGCCACTTTTTTCTATTTTTGCCTTCCTTTCCCTTTGCTTTTTTTTTTTTCTCCTTTCCCTTGGATGATGTCATTTTTCTCTAATCAAAGCCAACACCTGTTTCTCTAAAATAGAAGCCTCTGTGTAGAGCTCTTTATCACAATCTGAGTACACCCTAGATGGGCTCATTATGAATCAAGTTTCCCCAGAACAAAGAGGAAGTGCTCTGTTACAGTGACACTGTACATCATAGAGCCTGGATAAAGTCAAGAGCTGATGTAACCTAGACTTTTGACATCCCAAGAGACTAGTGAGTAGATAGTGCAAGGTGTGTAAGCCACTGTCTTTGATAAGTAATGAAACAAACAATAAATCTGACCCTGTGTTTAAGAACAGCTCAACTGTTACATAATGCTGTATTGAGCTTGGTGGGGGTCTGGGTTGTTGGCTTTTTTTCTTAACCAATTAAAAGGATCACAGAACTGCAACTCTGAGGATTTCTGGTTTCGTAAACCACAAACCTGCTTGGACAAGCTGAATGAAGAATGCCACACAATGCAGAGAACAGAACAAAATAGGGATGACACAGAACTCCTGGTTACAAGTCAGAGCACATTGCAAGTAGTCTGAAATGGATGGAGATTAGGAAGGGGGAATTAGAGGGGGAAAGAAACTGATATGCTGAAAGGCTACCGTAAACTCTGTGTTTTGACACATGAAAGAAACGTAGGCTCGCTTTTCTTGCACTTAGGACCACCTTGCATCTTGTGACCCTCATGGAAATAGCTGCTCAAGTGTAATGTGCCTGGAATGTCACTGGATTGTGTTGAGCAATGGCATAAAATTCCTTTTTCTCCTCCAGAAATAGCTTCTTTTCTAAGTTTCAGCACAAAACTGTTCTCCCTCTTCTCCCCACTGCTTATACAAGCTGAAAGGCAGTGTATATTTCCATCCACTTCAGGAGGAATATCTAAGGTTTTCAAGTAATTACCTAACTATACTCAAGTCAGAGGCATGTTCTATCCCAGGTAACAAGGCACTTGTAAGTAGTCAAGCTACATACTGTGTCCTCTTGCTTGTGTTATTTTTTTTTTTTGCAGAGAACCAGAAATAGTTTTTTACTTCTTTAAATGGAAAGCTGTATATTTTAGAAGCTGGGGAACCTACAGATAGAAAGTAGGAGTGAGACAGAAAAAAAAAACCTGTGCTAACTATACCCCAACTCCCTCTAAATGTGAATATTTGGCACTTATGCAGGAAGAATCTTTCTCTGGACATTGCAGGATAGAAATAAAGGAGAAATAAGCAGCCTTTTCTCACCACTTACAATAATGGGCTAAAACCTCTTCAGAGAACTTCAGGCTGTCCAGGGAGGGTCCTTGCTCAGTTTGTGAGTGAATGAACTCACTCCTATATGATGGGACTCTGAGTCAGACACTCTCCAAGGAAAATGCCTATTTTCAGAGCTAAAGAAGAGGTTTGCTTGGCTCAGATACTCAGTGATTTCAAATCCAATGCTAGCTCTAACTGAAATATATTGGTAATCTGCCATCTGTGGTTTTCTTGAGCAGAAATTCTGACTGAAATCCAGGTCTTAGTAAATATGAGGCCACATTACAAACTCCATCCTCCTACTCGACATCATCCTTCATAGTGTCTTACTATGTCACTGCCTTTGGATTAAGGATCACAGCAAAGTATGGAAAACGTGGATACTTCAGTTGCCAAGTCATTTCTTGATCTCTCTATTGGAGCCATCTATAGTGAATATTTCATTTCTGACATCTATTCTAGCCACAGGATTGTCAAAGCATTTTTTCATGTGTAATAAATTTGCATAAACACTCCACCCCAAATATAATGAAACATAAAGGATAAGAAAGACCCTAAAATATATTTTTAAAAATATTAAAAGACTTCTTGATTGATTTGCAGAGGCATAGCAAAATTCCTTCATATAGTGGCCTCATGAATGAGATGATAATATGCAAGTAAAGCATAATGATTGGCATATTAAATACAAGATCTTTGTCACCATCTGTTTCCTGATTGTGTCAGCAAGTTGATTTTTTTTTCATGGAAGTGTGAGAATACACCATGGCCTCAAAGTATCAAAATGTCAATTATACATCACATTTTAAAGTTGGAAGCCCAAATCACAAAAAACATTTTGAAATGTCCCTGAATTCTGCTTGAAACACTGACAAATTATTACCTATCCTTCACATTTAGCCTTACTGTACAGAAGCATGGTTATTGCGCTGGAAAATAAAATAGAGCAGGAACACTATAGAGGCCAAGTTGACAACTGAGTAATGAATACTTAAAAATCAGTACAGAAGGGGACAGGGAGAGAACTAAGAATTCAAAACAAAGTGAATAGTTGCAGAACAGCCCTATCAAATACTTATTTCAAACTCAAGTACTTTGAAAACAGTTTGGCATTTCTGATATTTTCCATTACAAATAGTACTCACTTATAAGGAAAACAGTGTTCCTTTTTCTGTATTTTCACCTGTACTGACAGGAAAAAAAAAAAAAAAAAGCATCATGGTTAGCATAATGTATCAGTAGAAACAGCAGAAAACCTATGTCAAAGCCAGCCAAAATGCAGGAACCTTTCCATTAATACCTGCTTTACACCCTCAGTGGTCCTATATGAGAATAGGTGGGAAATAATGTTTTTATGTTCCTCATAGGATGAGGTCTACTAGCACCATCAGCTAACAGTGTCAGCAGCCCAGAGGTGAAGGCACACAAAAAGTTCCTGATTCTGGTTCTGAAATATAAATACAAGTGCCTTCCAAAACTGAAAAGGCCACTAGTATCTCAAGGTATTATTTCTGCTACGGGGATGAAACAGACAGAATAGCTATCATGTGAACTGGTTCTTCACTCACTGAGAACACTGATAAGATGGCCAAATAAATGCAATGGCCTTTAGATTTGCTCCTAGACCAATTATTATACTAGTGAAAATGAAATAGCTATGTCTTTGTAAAATGTGATGAAGAACATAATCATGTCCAACCAATCTAGTATGAGCTAAGCTGGAAGAAGAACTGTAAGGGGTCTAAATGAAAAAAGTGACCTTCTAAACTTGTACCTAATTGGACTTTTGATGGAGCATAATGAACACATTTCTTCTATCTCATAACTTCTGATTATACTAATATTAATACATCACGATAAGATATAAAATCCACTATTTAAAACAGGCTGCTTATATGATATTTGCAGATGAGTTATAAATTTTTGCTGTAATAAGGCAGCAATTTAGAACATTCCAAATTGATTCAAAATGAGGCTGATTCCAAAATAATGAGACTTCAAGTAACATAACTTGTATTACATGTTTGGGGTCACTCTCTGTGCCTGTGAAACAGAGATGCTAATACTTAACAATTATAAAGTACTTTGACTCTACCTAATAATAATTTAAGTTCTAGTATGACTATGTATATTAAGCATGCATGTACATGTATATTAAGTCCAGAAGTTCAGGAAGATTGAATCTGGGGTTTCTTATTTAGGCAGTTCTCTATGTGCAGTTGTACACAAGCACCTCTTCACTAGTAATTTAAACCTTTATGCTACTTTGAAAGTTCATAAATGATCTGTAAAGTTTCAGCAGAGGTTTGTGTATTCCTAGTGGAGCAGCATGCCCTGGCAGATACCAGTCTCTCCATTCATCAGCAAATGTTCATCGTAAGCGGCTGGAAAGCAGGAAAGAATAAAGTCACAGTTGAAACTGTATGGCTGCAGTTTGATTGATAAAGTTTGTAGTCTGAACCTACATATACACACGAACCAATGCTCTGAGCAGAAAAAATGAATACGTGAGAAAAAAGCTCTTCTGAGAGCTTTCACGTGTCCGTTGCCAAGGTAACCACTGTATGTGTCTTCTGAACAGGTACCTTTTGGAGGTCTGACTCTCAGCTTGTGCATCTCGTACTGAGATGTGAACCGAATGCAGGCAGTAAGGGTCCAGCAGCAGAAATGCGCTATGAAAAATAATTAGCATATTACTAGCAGTTGTGCTTTTATATGTGCACATAGTGCTGGTGTCACTATCTTCTCTGCAAGTGAGGTCTGTACATGTGTGTGGTAATTAAATATTTTTTTAAAAATTTGTCTGTGAACAGCAGTCCATGTCTCAGATTCTCATAGCAGGGACTGAAGGAAGTTGTCCTTAATGTCTCTTTACAGTTTGTTTGGTTTTTTTCTTTAAGTTCATGAGCCAATTTCTAATTTCTCTCTTCATCCACTATAACATCCATTCTGAAATTAATCTGTTCAGTAACATATGAGAAATAGTTTGACTTTTTTTTTTTTCTCTTCTGGCTGCCACTTTTTTTTTCTTGACTGCTCTGTCAGGCATTCCAAATGAAGCAAAAAACCCTCTTGGCACCTCTTTTTTAATTAAAATATAGCTATTTAGGATTTGATCCTGAAACAAGTGGATTTTGGTACCGATATCCCTATATGTCATACAAAATCATATGCTTTTTTCCATGTATTCACCCAGCACTTTTGAAATAATGCTTTGAGGATTTCTGTCATTCTCTGCTTCATAATCTTAGCAATTGCAGCTACACTTTTCTAGATTTCTATATGTATTCCATATAAAAATACATTATAAAATACATCTATTTGTTAGAAGTAAGAAAATTGCTTTCTTCTTTATCTTTTGATTGGAAATGCTTTATCTTCATGAAGTTTTCCTTAGCATTTATAAGGTAGTATCACGAATGAAACTGTTTCAGAACAACAAATGTAAGGCTCAGTGCTGTGAGTGCTTATACTTGAGCAACTTTACTCAGAAGAGTAGTCCTGAGTTCAAAGTGAAGTCAGCTGAATTATCAGTCTGAGTAAGGCAGGGGTTTAAGGTGTTTAACCAGGATTTTAAAATAAGAGCAATGTTGCTTGAGGCTGTAAATCTGTAGCTGGGTGACAGTTCTTACTGAGAAAAAAACAAATTATAATATTTAGAGTAGCTTAGTAGTACAAAAAGCTATCTGTAATTTATTCATGCTAGTTTTAAAATGAGCTGGATTCAGAAATATTCACAGTTCTTTTGTGTTCATTTCTGCAGACACAGAGTCAATCAAGCTTCACTGGCATTAATGTTCACTGAAAATAAATGTAAAATTCAGAGAAGTATTTGTAAAATGTGTTAACAGTTTTATTCTATCAGAATACTTTTTACAGAAACAATGTCTTGCCACTTAGTAAACCAACAGCAATTAGACAACATAATTCAATTCCTTTACATGGAGTACAAAAAAAGTCCAAGAGAATGGTTTGGGATCAATTTGCAGCATTGCAAAAATAGTGACAAAGTTAAATGAAAATTTCTAATTGGTCCTAATGCTGGACTTTTTGTTTAATTTCAATGGCTTTGAATCAGATTTATTATGTCCCCTCTTTCTGGAGTAAAGAACATAATAGCTTATTGGTTGGAAATTATTAACAATAATAAATAAGATAATTTGAATAAATGATTAAAGAAGCACCATGATAAAGACAAACACGTAAACCTAAAATAAAGTGTGAATAGAGATTGCAAAATTCAAATTAGAAATATAGCTTTGATTTATACAATCGTGCAACTCTTTTACACTAAAAATCCCATTATTGTGCAGAAGCAGTTAAAAATGATCAGATCAACATTATGCTCTTTACATGAAACTACTGAACCACAGCAGGAAATTTGTGTTATTCTGAAAATGGAGATCTCAAAGAATGCTCTACTGATCACTGAGGAAAAAACTGTGATGGAAGTACAGCATAACCTACGAGGAAAAAAGCTCACATGACACATGTATACCATGTGCATAGATAATGTATCATTTAAAACAGTAATAAAAGATAACGTAGGTAAGGAAAAGTACAGTCTTTCATTTATATATGTTTTTTAAGAGCATAGTTACATTTCAAGGACTAGCAGAAAGACTTGAGAAGTGTGCTAAAGCCTCTGAGACCACGTTTAGGGTCGAGACTGGGATTAGGGTAGGGAGAGGGAGAAAGCTGGTGCCCCTGCAAGGGGCAGGACTCCCAAGAGGCTGCCAAAGCAAAGCATGGGCTGCTATGAGAAATTTTCCCTGCTCAGACTTTCCCCTGGAGCTTTAGTGTAGCCCTTGGCAGAAGTTTCCTGCAAGGTGTAGGGTCAGTAAGAGGAACAATCCTCCCTCCTCCTGGGACGATAGCTCTGACAGGCAAAAGCTGTTTGAGAAGCCTCAACTGGCCTTGTACCTTGTTGATCTGGACACTGACCCTGACCCACGGGCTGACTTCCTGGCTTGTTCATGGATGACATGACTAAGCCCTTTTGTTGCTGAGGCCATGGCTTCTGCCTGCCATGCTGTGATGCTTGACTCCCAAATTCCCCTTTCCCTGCTAAGCAGTAACTGCCTTTATTGTTCCCTGACAGAGATATGAGACCCATAGGAAGAGTGGTGCTGCAGAAGGATCAAGGAAGAAAAGTGGAGGCTTCTGTGAGAATTCTCCCACTCACATCCTTTTCACAAGTGGCTTCAGCATGTCCCACTACAGAAGTGTCCACCCACACTTAGGGTTAAGCACAAAGATAGGGAGAGCTAAAGATATGAGACTCCTGAGAAGAGCAGGGCTGCAAAGAGGTTGCCAAGCCATAGCAGCACTGTGGGCTTATACAGAAACTCTCTCCTACTTAATATTTCCAACTGTGGCCTCAGCATGTCACTTGACAGAAGTCTCTGCTCAGACCTAGGGTTCAGGCTAGATTTATGGACAGAAGAGTCAGATATCATACTGGTTTTAGACAAGTTTTTTATGGCTTAGCTGAACAGTTAGTGGTTGCTTCCAATTTTTTTTTTTAATTGTCAGAATACATTCAAGTGAGATTTTCAATTTGAATTAGAAAGTGTTCATTGGAAGGCTTCAGTGATGGGAGGACTTCCAACCTGAATTAACTTTTGAATGCTCTACGTAAATAAAAAAAATACTATTGAGGACTATTTAAAAAATAATATTTATAATAATTATGTAATATTTCAATAGCATTTATGACACATATCTTGATAGTTATGAAAAAAGAAAAATAATTTAGCAGAGCACCAATTAACAAAGAACTGTAGTCCTGGTTTCTATTCCATGGCTCTGAATTTTTTTTTCTCATAGCAGTCCAAATTTATGTTATTGTACACAATGCTTAACATTTACCATTAAAGGTAGTTGTGGTCTTAAATCAATATAATTAATTGACAACTACATGAATATACTGTAAATAATGTATAAACTTGTCTCCCAAGAGCAAAAAAATATAATAATTTACCATGCATCCAAGATTACTGGAGGACTTGGAGACAACGCAATATCATATAATGTTCTCCAGTTGCGATTAAAATATTTTCAGGAGAAAGATACCACTTTGCTAGATAGGCTCACATAGAATACCACTGCAAAAAAGCCAGACTGACATCTGATATAATAGTGACACTAGAATTTTGACAAACCCATTCCATAGTAATTTCAAGACTGAATACATGCCTTCCCTGCTGTTCTTTTTTACTGTGATTATTTGTTTGGTTTCATTTGGTTTGTCTAGTTAGAATTTTTTGAATGGCAATGGGATGAGGTCTAAACTGAATGTAGGCATTAGGCAAGAAACGTTGCAGGATATTTCAACAACCCATATTGGATGTCATTGTTTATTTTAAATTTGAACTTAATTACTGTGAGATCCCAGGCTCTAAAGACAATGAGTGCCATCTATAAATGCTAATATAAATCAATAAAGAGGGGGAGGTTAAATGATTTATGTTGGAGCTGAGCCACCATGTAATAACTGATGCTCATTACAGCCTCAGCAATGAATGGGAAATCAAAACATTAAATAGTGCAAACAAGAAGACTATCCTATTTTGCAGGAAGTTTAAGATACTCCATTCGTCCAGGTCATTCATTTTTATCCTCCTGAAAGGTAGGTTAAATCTTGCATTTAAATAGACATCTTGCCTAAGAAAGGGCTGCTGGAGTTTGCCCAATGTTTCTATGACTTTGAGTTGTTGCCAGCTTTGCCTGATAAATGACAAATGTAGCTGCCAAAACTGAACTACAATATTACTGTCAAGAGAGTACTATAGGTACAAGTTTTAGGTATGCACTGCTTTTCATATCTGTAGTACAGTTGCCAGTAGTTTTAATATTTCATTTTCATTACCACTAGTAAAATAGGATTTCAGAACTGTTTTGTATATCTCTATTCAAGAATACAAACAAATAATTGTACTTTTGAGCATTGGCACGATATGGAAGCATCAAAAGAGTCTCTGTAAGTAAGGCTGCATTGACACACTAAAGCAGGACTAACATTTCTCTATTAGTGATTTAATTTATTCTTCAAATTTCTCATGACACATTTTCAGATGACAATTGCACTTTTCCTATAATTTTCTTAATAACTTTGTTTTAATTAATTCCAAAGGAAAAAGATTGTAAGTGTTCTTTCTCCATACATGTTGTATTAGCAAAAAAAAAAAAAAGGGAAAGTATCTCCCTAATTTCACATACAGTCTCTTAGAGATACCCATTCTTTGCTAACATTTTGAAGAGTGACCAGTTTTGAAGCTTTTTCTGTGTAACTGAGAGAAATTTCATCAAGACTAACCAACTGAACTGGTAGAACTTGACTAAAAATATTGTCCTAATGTCCCTGTGGCAGCAGGCTGTCAGGTGAACCATTTTTTCCTTCCAGGCACTATTACTTGAATGCATGAAAATGTGAGGTGCAAACCCTCTATAGATTCTGCAGTTACTGCTACTTTGGCTGTTCTGCATTCCAGGAGGCATTGTCACAGACATTTGTGAGCATGTGACTGAGGAGGACATAAACTGTACCTGTGATATATAACTTCGTAGATGGGACACACTTCAGTGTCTAGTTGTCTTACCAAGTTTGACCCTTTTGAGTAAAAAAAATAGGAAAAATAATTGGAGACTATTTCAGAAGAAATCATTAGGAGAACCAGAGATTCCTAGAAAGGAGGACATTTAGGTCACCTCAGTTTTTGTCTCCTTCCTACCTACCAGTCTGGCTACTACCTGAGGAAGCTCCCAGGGATTCAGGCAAGTGCCGTTCTGATAATCCAGAAAAGCTGAAGTTACAAGATTATGCAAGCCACCAGAATGATTAACAGTGCATAAGAAAGTAAATGGTTTGGCCTTTTGGTATCTAATTTGAAATTATTAGGACTTACTTCCTGTTCTCAGCTTTAACTATGTATTATATGCCATTAAATTGAGAAACAGACCATGAAAGTTCCCTAGATCAATACTCAGTTCTGAGAGAGGGCTGAAGATATTCTTACCGTTTATGAAAGTTGAGTAATTTTTTGGGAAAAGACTCTAATAATAGAAATTTCTCAACAGCTTGCTTCCAGATACCTTGCCCCAGGAGTATGTTCACATCATAGAATGTTTTTGTTTGCTTTTTAGTATTTCATTTTGAGGCAATATACTAGACATTACAATAATATTCTATCTATACCAACATCTTGTGTTTGAGGACTGTTTCAATCCATTCTCTGGGTAAAACAAATCCACTTTTTAACCTTTTCATTTAAGCTTTTCAAGGATCAATGCCACAAGTTCAAAGCTACTTGTCTTTAGGCAGGCATGTATGCTGTTTGTCGTCTCTGTTGCATTTGTTCAGGAATGCCTAGCAGAAGTTCCAGAAGTTTATCATGTTCATGGAACTCTATCAGTTTCTGTGATTCTTCTGCTAATGTTGACTCAATTCTTCAAGGGTGGGAGACTTTCATTTATGTTGATTGGTGCTGAGACTTCATTTGGAGCTATGCAGGCATCAGCTCTTGAAACAATGTTGAAGACACAAAGGGTCAGATAACCCTTTTCATTAGCTCAAGGCTAATAGTCCTAGTCTGAAGTAGGATTTGAAGCCACAAGGTCTGTGCAAACACTCCCACTCTTCCACCTATCACTCTCCAAGCTGTCTTCATAGTTCCTGAGCTTTGTGGAGTATTTTGACTAATAGTGCTTCACACGAATTAGATGATCTCTCACTTGAAAGAGTTTAAGTAACAGGCTGCTGTTCTGCTACTAGCAACATTTTTTTCCTCATCTTTAACCTCTATTTTCCAGGATTCTATCCTTTCCATGCATGAAAGGATAACTGTTTGGATATGTGAAATGATGATTTATTGTCAGAGTCATTATAGTAGTGTTAAAAACAAATAAAATCTCACCAACTGGCTGTTCTCTTAAACGTGGTATTTGAATGCTTCAGTGTTCTGTTCAAAGCAGAGACTTTATCTTTGTTCATATAATAAAGAAGTCCCCTTTACATTATTTACTTTAGTTTAGCTTAGTGTATTTCCAACTGTCATGAGTATGTCAGAAATCCAAGATTAAAACATTACATTTTATTTGCCAAAACAAGAAATAAAAGAACGAAGGGGAAATATTCTAGGAATTAAAAATATTTTACTTGTTTGGATGTGCTACCCTATGCAGCTTTTTGAAAGCACCAAAAAGGCAAAAAATTATGTGGAAGAAGGCAGGCAAACCTGCTCTCCCTCAGCAAAAATGACACAGTACTTGCATTTCTGGCAAACTGAGTTTAGGCTCATGTTATTTTACCTAAACTCCCTTTTCTCTCTTGATCTGCACAGGATGTTTTCCAGGTATTAGCTGATGATATCCAAAGGGTCTTGTTCTCCTGCTATATATATTATGAACAACTTTCAAAGAAAAGCCTGGAATTGCTAACATTGTGTGGCAACAGAACAATGCCGAAATAAAAGAGTGAAGATGTTGGATATCCTGACAGTTCTGCAGTCCACCAAGTCTGTTATTTCTGTTCTGTCTTTATAATGGCTATAAAATATGAGCTGGGAGTGCGATGTCAATGCATCCACTTTCAATAATTGATATGATGAATAATCCCAACCTTCTGACACCTTCTGTATCTCTTCACATCTCAGGAAACTTCATTTATCAACCACATTTGAAATGTTTAAGTAATCTCAGTGATGTATGGAGCACTGAAACTCCCTTGTTAGAAATCTATGCTAGTAACATTCTATCAAATTAAAAAGCCACTGAGCTCTTGTGCATAAAATTATCATAAATTATCTCTGAAGGTTCATTGCTGTTTGGAATGTTTAATTGCTCACTCAGTTGAACTTCAGCAGCTCAAGATTATTAATCAATTTGTCAGAAGGCTTCTCATAATGTTGTCTTTTACGCTGCAGTTATACGTGTGGAAAAGACATGTGCAAGATAGTTTTATATAGCAAGTCAACAGTAGCTATGCATACCTTTCACAGTATTCCTTTCATATATTTAGGAGTATTTTTAGTTGTTGATTCCTCACAGAAGACTGAAATTGTAATTACCTCAGCCTAATTTCTTTGGTTGGAAAACTAGATTCTCCAAACAATATTTATAAGTAAGAATGGTTACATATAAGAATGGGACTTTGAAGCATTTAATCCTGGTCTAATGTTGATTGTTCTCATTAAAGTAAGTATTTCTACTAACGGCAGTAACCATAAAGATCTTTTGAAAATGCCATACCTTAAGTGTACGTAAACAGTTTCCTCAGCCAGTTTTCTTACTAAAAAATGCATCTTTGCTTTGAAGTAATTCTTCACAAGAATTTGGCTTTGATGGCATACTAAACCAATGTATTTAACCTTAACTGAAATATACATTTCACTATTTGTTTTGAAAAAGTATTTTTTATATTAAGAGTTATGAATTCATCCTTTTTATATAGTTTCCTTTTGTTTTACAAATGAAACTGTATGAGACCTTATGAGAGGGGTGATGATAGTGTTTCTATTTATAGATTTTTCTCCATCAAATCTTTTAGGAGTACTTTGGTGCAGCACCATAGATACAAAGGATCCTGCTTTTCTTACTCCAAAGAACCGAAAAGAATTTTTGTAGTAGTCGGTTTAGAGATTCTATAAGCCACTCTAAATATTTTTTTAAGCTGAAAAAGTTTCAAAATAGAAAGAGTAGAAATATTATGGACATCATCCACTTTATTCTACTCCATGAATGATCACCATATTGTTTCCTATGTGTGTGGAAAGAAAGAGGATGAATGCTACCATACAGTTGATAGGTTTTAAGCATCTATTTGATAGACTGCATTAATACCTAATATCACACCATGATATTTCTACCAAAAATTGAACATGAAAGAAAGTATCAGTATTTTTTCTTTGTCAAACTTCTTTAATAAAATAAAAATTTTGAAATGACAAATAGTCTTGTGTCTCTAAGTAGTGTTTCAGGTATCAGAAACACACTGAGAGCAAGCATTTTTTTTTTTTTTTTTTTTTCCTACAAGTATTCTCTCTGTAATCCTCCAAAGCCTTTCTTACAACAGATTATGTCTATTAGCAGATAATAAAATGGGAAAAAAACCACCAGTAACAAATACTTAACATCTCTATACTTTCTGATATCTGTAGATATCAAAGCACATCAAAACAAACACGTAACAGCTCTTTGGTACAATTTGATCACCATTACCCATCCCTACTACACAGAACTTCTAGCAACAAGAAATAAAAATTGTCATTATCTTTGGCACTGGGTCAAACCCAAAATGATATACTGAAGATTGAGCATGAAATCTTTTGAAGAAATAGGAAGAGAAGCCAGACCTTCAGATTCCCAATAACATTTCTTAACACATGAATCCTTCCTTCATCACCCTGCTCAACAGTGATGCCTTACAGATGAGCAAATGAGCTGTGATTAGATAGATTACAGACTCCAGTATTTGTATTTTTTTTTGTTCTTTGCACTGTACAGGTTTGCCATAGCATGTATTAGCAGCAGAAAAATATAGCATTGAGAAACATGGGGATGAAAATGTTTGAAGTGCATTATGCATGTGGCAGGTCACAACAATTCCTAGTTCTGTTCCGTAAGGTAAGAATACATACACTTTGTGTATATGTTGTTCTTCCTTCATCCAACATCTATTTATCCATTCATTGATTACTTCAAAACAACTTGGATGTCAGCATACTATTATGGACGATCCTAAACCTGAATATACTCAGCTCTAGTTATCTCATGACCTTAGTGAAAATAAACTCATCTGTAAGAACTGTCATCAGTTGTCACTGTTTCAATAAATAAGTTTGAAAATTACCAGCTCTGTATATTACCATGAAGGTTATTGTCTACATTTAGCCAGTCCTCAGGGCTAAACCATAGCAGTTAGTATCTCACCCAAGGCTCCCTCCCCAGTTGGGAAGGAGAATCAGGGAAAACAGGGAGAAGGCCCATGAGTTGAAGCAGAAAACAGATTTAATAGAATAACAAAACTGAAACAACAATTAACGTAAAAAATAGAGGGTTCTACTCATCCTAGTCCTCGATGCTGACAACAGGAACAGAACATCACCAGCCTCAGGGAGAAACTCCACCCTCACTGAGCTCCCTCCTTTTATAATGAGCATGATGAAGTGGTGTGGGATACACCTGTGAGTCAGCTGCCTTGATTGGATCTCCCAGCTGACTGAGGGCTACTCATGGCCTGCCTGCATGGCTGACCCATGGGTTTGTGTCTGGGGAACCAGGACAGTTATGCGTCTCCGGCCACATACAGAGAAAATGAAAGTGATGCTGTAATTAGCTCATCAGTAAATCAATGGAAACGAATGATAACTAACATAGTTTGGATGTCATGGAGCCAGAAGGATATATGCGTAGTAAAATAAAGAGCAAGACACATAATAAGTTAGTCTTCATCTTTACTTATTTTTATATTCTTCCTATTAGTCTCTTCTCCTTTCACAACTGCATCCCTCTTCTCATTTGAGCATGAAAGCTAGAATAGTTTCTATTGTCATTTAACCATTTAGACCAACTCCCTGGTGGTTAAATTTCTTCATCATTTATATCAACTTTGAGCCTGAACCAGAAATTCTAGTGATGTAGGTGTGAGTCTTTCCATGCCCAGAGATGATGTGTGTGTTACAAATGAAGACTGTTGGTGCAGATTTTATCTTTCCATGTGCCAGAGCATCTAAAGTAACATACTAATGCATACTTGCATATCAGAGAGTGTGTTAGCCTTTGATGTACATTTTCCTCAGTACATGACTCATTAATTTAATAGCTTACAACACTCCATTATGTTAGTCCAGCTACAATGTGTACTTTAGTGCATGTGTGAAAGGTTCTTATGAAACATTTACTTGAAAAATCTTCCTATATTTAAATGTAAGATGAATTTGAAATAACATAACATAATCATTTTACATGTAAAAATTTTATAGATTGTGAATTTGTATATAGTTTTAGACATAAAGGAGATTATTCATTTATTCTAGAAACTAGTACCATATTTTAACTTAGGACAAGTGTTGTTATGGATTTGTCCATGTGTATACCAACAAGTAATGACTTTCATTGAAAAAGAATAAATAGCCATCACACAAAATCAGTTCCAAATAACTCAGTTTGCAGTGTCTTTTGAAACACTGTACATCTATGCACTCTCAGAAGACTCAGAGGAAATGATCTATGCAGTTGATTTCTGAAGCTTGAACTTGCATGGTCCCAATGAACATTTCAGGCTCTCTTGGAAGCTGTTACACTTGCCTGACAGTGGTACTGTACGATGGCTGCAAGGGCAGCAGATACCTCACTGGCAGCTAAACAAAAGCTAACACAGTAGTTTGGTTTCCAGAAGCAGTTATTTTTGTTTCATAGGTTAGCAAAGTTTCAGAGTTAGCAAAAATAAGCTGTGCCTATGCTGAAAAATAAGTGACTTGATGTGCTAGTAAAGGAAATGTTTATCATGCATGTAGGAATCTCAGAAGAACAAATCAGGATGATTTTTTTTTCCTTTACCAAGAGCCACAAAACAAATACACTTTCTAAAGCAAATTCCTAGTCTTTTATACTATTGATTTTTCAAGCTTTTTTTCTGGAAGCTGAGCTAAACATTCATTTTCATTTTATAATCTATTAAAAGTATTGACAAAGAAACAAACTGTAGGAGTGAGTTGCTTAAACATTGCATGGTAAGCATGAGTTAACATGTTTTGAATGAAAGAGACCAGATTCATTCAGATCTCTCTGAATGATACAAGTCATCTACAAAAGGACACAAACCAAACTTTACTTCTTTTTCTGGGACATATATCTGGCAAACATTACCCTTCTGAAAGCTGCAGGGACATTACTTTAGCCATTTCCTATTGACATATCTTTTCTTTTTGATTCCTTTGAAATGCTTATAACAGATTAAATGGTCGTTCCTTAATCAGATGTCCTTGGGAGGTGAAAGAAATCATTGCATATAGGAAGCTCCTCCTGGGTAATAAATGTCATGCCTGAAAGTGTAGTTCTTCTGAAGAATCCTCCTAGTCATGAATGGTTAAAATCAGGCTGTTTAGGCAGTTGGAGACGTTTTCATCAAAAATTAAAACAAATATATTTAGTGGATAAGATTCCTTCCTGAACTTCTGCTTCTTGTGAATAAGATGTCCCAACAGCCAGACATGAAATGACAGATGAAGTGTAGATCTGCTCACACTGATCAGGTTCCCACAGCTGGAAAGAAACAATATGGTGCCAGTACCATTTTCAGCACAACTACCAATGGCAGGCCTTCAGCACTGTAGCATCCCTGATGAACCCTATAGGTCTGCTGTTCTTTTCTAGAAGTTCAATATGTTGTATCACTGTATAAGACTCTGTTAATAATGACTGTATGGGATTTTCTGCCATCTCTGATAGTCTCTAAAAGCTCTCTAAACTCTACAATGAATAAAGGACTTGATCCTAGCGCTGAATTTTCTTAAAAGTTAATTGTCCCAGTTACATGTAAATATTATTGAGAGAAGAAAATTGGCCAGAAGCACTAGTTGGACAAGTACTCTATTGAGTTGTTCCACATAGTCAGACATTAGTGTGGAAAGACTCCAAGCTTTCTTCTGCTGTTTACGTTATTTCAGTGATACTTCCTTTGATTTGCTCAAGGAATGTTTTGTTTCAGTTAATGTTTATGATTGACTTCATGACCTAAGCAGTACTGAAAATGTATTGAAATGTATTCCTATTGTTTGTGGGTGTTGAGTCTAATTATGTCATCCATAAAAATAAGCAATTTTACATGTGTGCCAGAAATCAATTTTTTACCACTGCAATTCCAAACTTCATTTTCTTTCAGTTCCAGAGGAATAAAGATTTCTTAATGATCATTAGAAACTAAATCAATGCAGAAATTATCTTTTATCAAATTTCAGTAAATTGAATTAAAAATTCTTATCTTTATCATTGAAACGCATCTGTTTTCCAATTAGAATTTTTTAAAAAATATTCTTTATTTTATTCTTTATCGTTATTTTTGGATGCTCCTGGAAGATTCTACTGTATGAATAATTCTGTGGCCCTGATTCAGTGCTAGTGCAAACTGTTGAGTTTACAGGAGTTGCTTATTACAGACACAATATGCTTGTTGCTTTCAGGAAAAAAGTTACCAATAGTTATTGTTACACAAACATTATACACAAAAACTTCAGTCAGTTTTATATATCCATGACAGTATACATATTTTAATATTATAAACAATTTTGTTCCCATTTTCTTTTTCTGTAAAAAAGGGCATATTTGTTTGAAATAAATCAGATTAATATACCTAATAAAAGAAAAAGATCCTTTCCTTATGTACAGGGCAGAAATGAACAAGTTTCTCTTACACATAAATGCTCATGCTTAATACCTCAGTCAGTTTGGGAGGGACTTTTTTTACACTGATACAGATAGACCTGTCTGTCTTGATGGTCTCACTCTAAGTACAAACTACAGAATTAATGCTTACAGCCTGGATATAAGATCTGTATTTTTTAGTTCTCTTTTTTTTTTAACAAGAAAATAGGAGAGAGGAATGGGAATTCCCATCATTGACATGCTTGTTCACTGACACACTTGAATAATATGGAGCAAAATAAAGTTCTAAAAGTGCAAAAATAAAAATCTTCACCACTAAATAATTAGTATTTTGTTAAGGGATCGGAAGTTCTGATTACATTTATAAACGTTAACTTTTCTCATGGTTGTTTGTTTGTTTGCAACTTTACATACCTAAGAAAGATACCCAACTGAAGATGACTAGCAAACAAAGATAAGGAAAAGGGAAATAATTTTATTCAGTTTAAGATTCTTTTGCTATTAGCTAGAAATAGTTTCTTTAGACTATTTATTTCCAGCTTCTAATCAGTCTATTTATATCATATGGCCAATTTCTTAAGTGTGTATCAAAGAAAACAAATGCTTGGGAAAGAACAGCAGAAGTACAGTAACAGTCTTGAGCATCTGCAGTAGATAAAAGGAGAGAGATGTTGAAGCATGAAAGTCCTTGAAAACAAGAAAACTTTTGGCCTAATACAGCATAATGTGGCAGCCTACAGATATATTAAAATTAACGAGGCAGCCGAAGTAAGTGAAATGTTTAACATCAGTTAGACATTCTCTATTGATACATAAGGCAAGTATGGATATGAAGAAGGCCAGAAAGAATAAATGATTTAAGATGAAGTAATGAGTCTGAATTCAGAAATTAGATTTTCAAAATGTATAGACAGTATATAGGTAAGGGTAGAATTATGATGATAACAGTGACTTGATCAAATAGAAAGACAGCAAACTTCTGTAAATACACTGTCCTAACTTGGGGCATATGCCAATGCAAAGTGTATTAAAACCAACAAGAACAATAGTATCAGAAAGACAAAGTGGAATTGTGACTTGTCATTCTTCAGTTCTAGGAAAGCTTTGAAACATAAAATTACAAAGGCAATTTTATTTTTTATTTCAAGGTAGCAATTTATTTTAGCAATATTTTCACTTATAAGTGGATTGATCCTTGTACAAGAACTAATAATTTATAATTTTGTTTTCAAAGATCATAACAACACTGTTAGAATTACAATACAATACAGGCTACAGAAAATAATTCTTCCATCATCTATCTTCTTCCATTAAATGATATTTATGTAACTTTAAGATGTAGTGATGTTGTAGGTGTAGTTTTAAGTCTAAATTAAGAACTGGGGCATATTCTTTGATTTATTTTTTTTTCCTTGAGCACAAATAAAACCTACTGCAAAAAAATCCCAGATTTTCTCCTGAGCACCAGTAAATCCTAAAGTATGTTGCCTTTTGACAATTGTGAGCATGCTCTTAAACTTGACAGAAGAGATAATTGCATCTCTGTTCTATCCACTGTAGTGCTTTACTTTATAAATAGCAAAATACATGTTAATTCTCTTCTTTTACTGTCACAAAGTGCATAGAGGTATCATGAAAAAAACAGATTTCTGAATGTTATCTGAGTTCCACTTTGTTTGAGTAACAGCTATGTACCAACTATCTATATTTGTTATTGCCTTCATCTGACTGATTCCTCCAGGCACAACCCCAACATAAATATTAACTGTGATTACGATCCATAAGTAATAAAGTGATAGTGATGAGCAGTAATAGATGCATATACACATTGCACTCTACTTGCAAGTCTCCAGAATTAAATGCTGACCATGCAACAACCCCAATGGTGAAAGTCAACAGCTTTTTAAATGCAAGAACAATTTAAAGTGGAATTTAAGATTATCATATGCAGCTAAAAGGATAGGTGGAATTATAGGCCAATCAATGGTGCTATTCTTCTGTTCTAGCAAGAAAATGCAAGCTATAAGATTTTATTGCCGTTGCGCTTTTCTTTTTTTAGACATAAAAGGAAAAAGACCCTTGGCAATAAATGTCTTCATATCAGTTTGACCCAGAGACAGGACAGTATTTTAAAATAACTGTATCTCTGTTCATAAATTACACTTTATATATACTGTCTCACAATAAAAGTTACAAAAATTTCATTACTCAATAATTTGACTTCTGCACGTGTTCGGGTAAGAAGGTGATTTTTTTTACATTTGTTGCTGTTGCTTTTTGAAAAAGACTTTAACAAATGTTAGTCTGAATTTCCTCTGAAAGTTTTTTTCATTTTGTGACTTACACAAGCAGAAGAAAAAATAGGAAGCTTTAGTTGTATTGGTATAACTGCAAAAAAGATTAACATGTTTAGATTCCTTTTAACTAAAAAAGTAATTTTGATTTCAGAATTTTAAGTCCTATAGGTCTGACTGTGGCCAGTAGTTTGGTGGTGGCATAAAGTTACCAACTGCACCAGTAACAATACCATCTTATAGAACACTAAGAGCAAGATCAGAAAAGGGAAAATACATATAGAAAAACATGAAGTGCCAGTAAGTAATATTTGAGCAGTGTTGCTTTTTGCAGCCTTTTTTTAATGACTTCAAAGGAGCATTTTAGAGGACAATCAAATTTGTGTACAAAGTGTTAATTAGTTTTAGGAACAACAACATAAACCCCACAGTTTGAATATGGCCAGCCTGCCTTTTGGTGAGATTCACATAACTAGTAATGCATAAAAAACTCAGGAGAAATACTAACACTGTTGACGAAAATGTTTCTACTGGGTTCAACAGTGCCAAGATTTTGTCCCTTACTTGCAATGTGATAATTAACAGATCTTTCCTCTGTGATGCCTAGGTAGATGTGCCCTTAGTCAGTTTTTCAGCTGTAGTTCTGTCTAGTCCTTCACTCAGAATGATATGATAACACAATAACTTGAGTTACTCAGGGTATAATTAAACACAAGAATTAGGGGGGAACTGCTATGTCTTCTGTGAGTAGTCAATACAGCTTGCAAACCTGAATTCATATCAGTTTCTTAAACAAAAATATATTGATACATGGTGCTCATTCTAAAATTCTTTGTATATATATAAACATGGTGTCCTTGTTTCCCAGGAACAAAACTGTGGGCCAGCCATGGCAGCAGGCCATGAGCAGCCCTGAGTCAGCTGGGAGTTTCAGTCAGGGCAGATGCCATACCACTTCGACCATGCTCATTATAAAAGGAAGGAGTTTAGCAAGGGTGGGAGTTTCTTTTTCTGGGCCTTGTCTATTTTAGCCTTCTGCTTCCTAAGGACCAGGCTGAGTATGACCTTGTATACTTTCTGTTGTTGTTTGTATTAGTTTTGTTGTTTAGTTAAATCTGTTTCTACTCCAGCTCATGGGGCTTCTCCCTTTTGATCCTGATTCCCCTTCTTAGATGGAGAGGAGTTGCGGGGTGGTAGAACAACTGCTATAGTTTAGCCCTGGGTACAGTCAAAATGTAGACCCATGATTGAAATAAGGATTTGGCACTTCAGAAATTGTTTATTTTGGTTTGTATTTTAGAGCTTCCGAAGTCCAGACCTGCTATGTTGCTTAAAGAAGAACAAGGCTAAATTAGATAATCCAATGCTAAAAAATGCTACATGCCTCCATCCTGTACCAGAATCAGACAGGCTTTTCCTTGCAACTTCTACATAGAGCAGGGGAACATAGGCAAGCAGGTTTCCTTTATCTTCAGGAAAATTTGCACCTAGAAAGCAACTCCAAGCAAAATCTAATGTGCAACTTCTTATGTTCAACAATGTCTACCATGAATTATTGGAATTACTTTACATGTAATACTAGTGCACATGGCACAGGACTTCACAAGCTGTTGTACTAAGGAATCCTGGTTGACCTGATGTAAAGGTAGAGTTTGAACCTAGGGGGTTATTTCAAATAATTCAGCCATAACTGAAAAGGCAATTTAGCCCTCATTATGTTGTTGTTAGCAAAGCATCTACTGAAAAATACTGGACACAGTAATTGCTAAACCAGCTCAGACTTTTGAAGCCTGTTCAGTCCAAGAAGCTATTTGCAATGTTTTATTTTTCATATGAAAGAAGAACTTTATGCAGTTGGAAGACTTAAGATCTTCAACAGAGCTGTTTCAAACCCTGAGGAATTTCTTTAAATGCTGCTCTTTTTTTTTTTTTTTTTTAATCCTGAGTAACAACTATACGACCATAGGGACATTGACAGTAAGTACCAGAAGGATAGTCTTACAAAAGTTTGCTGCTATAGTTTAAAATGGAGACTGTACTTCATTTCATCCTAAGGTTTCATTCATTAATCATATTTCCTTCTCTAAATATTTATCTAAATGCTGTAGTTAAAATAATTGTAAATGCTTATAAAATCCAACTAAAAACATCATTCAGGAGAGTTTCTTACTGACTATCTTTAGAGAAGTCAGACAGGAGATAAAACCTCCATTCTTCATTGCTGGAAAAAGGCTTCCACTTTCTTGTCAATGCAGAGAAATGCCATGGAAAGACCCAATAAGATTCATCTTATCTAAGCTTAGCCTTCACAAAGTGTCAGAAATGCAAATATGTCTTTTTCAAGCTAAGGCCAGACATCTCAGTAAACTCTTTATGTTAGTCCCTGGCAGAGAGCATGTAGTGACTCAGCTGCAGCAACACTATAGTTAAAAGAAGCAAACAATTCTCTACTGTAAATTTGGGCCTGGCTGCCCTAAGTATCCAGCTGTTAGATGAAGTTTACATTAATAAAATGTTTGTCCCTACCCAAGGGCTTTCTGAGTAGCCTGTATAAAGAACTCCGGAAAAAATGAAGAGTAGATTTGTTCCTAGCAGGCAGGAAGGAAGTTGTCAGGCGGAAAGAGGATATGGACCTGTTTGCATGCAAGGGTCAGTATTTGGTTGCTGGATATTTCCTCTGTGTCCACACGACAAGAAAACCCTTAGTTTCCTGCACTGGACAAATAGCAGGAAAGGGTGTGAGAGTTATTGAATGACATTATCATCTTATAGCCTCATCGGTGAGGAAGGCTGCTTATCAAAACTGATAGCAAAGAACTGAATTTCTGGAACAGACAAAAGCAGCTGGAATTGTTAAGGGGTTCTTATTTCATTTCTTGAACTCAACTTAGTTAGCATGCTCTGCCATTCTTTTCTATAAATTCATTAGTTTCTGCCAGCTTCTTAGTCAAATGACTTAAACTGGGTATGGAAAATATCTACAGGACTGCAAAATATTTACAGAATCAAATCCTGACTGTGTTGCAAGCAGGGTTGTGAAAGATGTCAAAAGCCAAAATTCTTAAGCAACAGCCTCTTTGGGGCTCTTTCTGTTGTTGCTTGGGTGGTTTTTTTAAAACTAAAACTGTTAAGACATTGAAGACTGGCAGGAATATACTCCATTTGCTTGTTTGAGTTGAAAAGATGAGAATACTGCCCACCACCAATAAATAAAACAGCTTCAGAATATGAGCCTGATCCTGGAAATATTCAATCCCATGTTAAATACTTATAAGCTTGGCTCATTCCACTCAGGCCAGAGGTTCTTAGTGCTAGTGAAAATTTTCCTGTGCCCTCAGGAAAGGTTGTATGATTAAATTTGTAAGTCAAGTGATTAAACTGTCCTTCAATATTACTTTAATTGTGAAAATGATCTTTTACAGAATTTGGTTCATAGTCCTTTAGTTTACATTTTTGAAAAAACTAGTATTTTTTCACACACCTATTGACAAAACATGTTCAACTGCAAAATACAAAGACTCAGAATTGTACAGAATTTGCTTCCAATGCAAATCACCAGAGAGGTGACCCAAAACAGTCCAGGTCTGCTGCTTTATTTCAGACTTTCTGACCTCATCATGTATCAATAGTGGGGATATGTATGTAACATGAAACTATGAATCTGATTTGAATTCTTGCATGCAAAAGTCAGTGTAAGCTAGTATCTATTTAACATTTAAGTAAAAATTTATATGACTCTTAATAGAACACATGCATTTCCTTGTATTGGAGAGTCATTTGTGTTTACTGAATGCTCAATTACAGGTTCTGGATGGAGCTGGCTGTGGAACATAACACAATGTACTCCATAAATGCATTATTTTCACACACATGTACACATATATGTGTATTTATTGCATTAATCTACATAATGGCAAACAGACTTCAGAAAGTTGCAGGAGGGGTCATTCATTTACAGCAGATGAGGCAAGGCATGAACATGATGAATTGGTTTGTAGGCCCTGAGCTGCAGGGGCATAAATAATCCTCTGGGCTATACTGGGGATCTAGTTCAAAAGAAGAGGAGGGGGGAAAAAAAAAATAAAAAAAAGAAAAGATGATGGAACACAATGTATTCCTTTCTTTGGTGTTTGGTGCAGTGTTTTCTCCAACACATAGCGTTTAAGAAATGTTCCTGCGCAATCATATATTTTAATGTGTGCAGTATGATAAACATTGCATTTGTGCCACTTCATCACTTCTACCACTACTGCAACAATAAACAAGTATCCTTCAGTTACTTTTGTTAACTAATCTGATGTCATGTGTACTTTACAGGTGCATGTATGGCCAGTATCATTGATATTCTTAGACAGTCTTAAATATTGGCAACATGATATGGGATGGAATTATTTCACAGGGTAATATTAAGAAGAAATCTATGTAATTCTGCTTTATCTTTAGCATCATAAGAAGATACTGTGTCCCTTTATGCCATGAACATACTAGGCAAGCTAGTTAATAAGAATTTAATTTATAGCACCAATCTTTCACAGCATTGTTTTGCCAATCACTAGGCCTATCGCAAAGGATGCAGCCAGCAGCAAAACAACCCAGTAACCAGATTCTATTAGACGTAGAAAAGTCAGTATAAGGGGGATCACTGGGGGTACAAACAAGTCAAACAGATCACACATAACAGACATCAACCCCAGTGACCCCAGGAATGACACAGCACAACCAATAAAGAATAAACAAAGACACAAAGCCCCCCCTAGAAGAGATGGGAGACAACCAAGTCAATAGGCTGACCATATACAATAGAAGTAGCCCCATATTGTCTGCCCATGAAGCCCACGTTTGCAAATGCCAGACCTGACTGGGGCCCTGTTGCATGAAGAGCCAGGAGGTCCTTCCCCAACAGGGAAACTCTGTGAAGTGCATCCACCTCACACATAGACACTCCACCCTTCCTGCAAGTGGTCCCAGCTTTTATGCCCAAAGCAGGACACCTGGCACTCATTTACCCAAAGCAGGGCACCTGGGGCTTGTTTACCCAAGGGCTTTCCTTACAAGGCTGGCCACACCTTGGAGGAAAGCCAAAAGGCAAACTCATCCCCTCCTCTTAAAGGGCCATGGGGACCACCCATGTCAACCTTAATTCAGGGCTGGGGGTTCAGACCCCAGCACTTCAAGCATAGAAATTCCCTAAACCTCATCATACTTTACTATATTCAGGGGAAATTAACTCTTTCCTTAGGTTAATAAACAGAAAAGGCTATACAAAGTCAAGTAGATGCATAGTACTATCTATGAGAATGCAATAGTGCAGGTGTTGTTTCATTCAGGTATAAATCCTCACAAAGAGAATGAGTCCTAAAGCCTTTTAGAGAAAAGGCAGAATTTGAGAATTCAGGGTGAAATCTCTTACTCTTTTATATCTACCATCTTGAATCATATCAGAGCTGTGTTTCCTCCCCACCCTCACAAATCTAGTGGATAAACAGGAGATCTGGTATATCAAAGAGGCAGTAGTCGAACACAATCATTGTAACTTCAAACTTGCACATGCTTCCTTTCAAAGCTGATAGCCTCCAAAGCATCAGAGAGAGGCACAATGTTATCTTCAGTGCTACTCTGAAAATGTAATGTGTTTTTTTCATAATGGCCTGATAGGAAAAAAAGTACTGGCTATGGGAGATATTCTTCCTGCTCTGTTTTGAAAAAATTGCAACAGATCAAAATCAAGGTAACCCCTGCAGCTAAACCTGATCCTTTGGAAACCAACATAAATCACATCAATTTTGTTGTGCTCTGACTTATCTTTAGTAGAAACTGTGTCTTCCCAGACTAAGTTGTGATCATAGTGATTATAGGAACTCTTCCCAGGGCTTTAAGACGATGGCCGAGTAAGGAAGGGAAAAAGAAATGAAAAAATAAAGCCATCTTAAAAGCAGAAAAGATTGGCACATAATGACATAGGCTGAAGAGAACAGTACTAGCACAGCAACTTGAAAAAGAATAAAGTCAAACACATCACGGAAGGAATTTTTGCAGACCAAAAATATATAAAGAGGAAAAGCTTGACCTTCTGGAAAAAAAAATGTAGAGTTCCTCCAGGAAATGAGTAACAACTCATGGACTCTTCTTGTTCCAGGGCTGTACCTTGAACTTTTTGAATTTAATTTGCTTTGAGTTGTCAGTAAAATCTTGGGCTTGTTAAGAGTATCAAAACATACTAATTCTGATCATTGAAAAAAAACCTTCGAGAGCAGTGAAAAAGCCCAATTTTCTTCATATAAGCACTGTGACCACTTAGTTAAGTAAATATTTTGTGTTTTCAATGGGCTTTCTCACAAAAATGAAGTTCTCGTCATTTCTTTCTGTCATTCTCTTCAAAAAGTAAAACATTTAGTTGTTCCTATTCTACAGATGGAGAAACTGAGGCACAGAGACTACTACAAAAGTATAGGCATTTTGGGAATAGGAAACCAGACTTAGAACCAGAGTTCCCTCATTTCTAGTAAAACAGTCTATCCAGTGAGCCACATTTCTTCCTATAGATGACACTCTACACAGCTGCTATACAGTGTCAGTTGGGGTTTTATTTTTCATGAGTTTGCACGCCATCTGTCCTGTGAGTGAAAAACAAGAAGCTATTTAAACATTCCTCTCCACTGATCTCTTTCCTTCCTTCCGTCCACCAATGGGCTGGGGAACAGGATGGTTTTTAAAATTACAGTTTACATAGATGCATGGATATACATATAACTTAAGACAATGTCCCTGAAGAATCCTGTGACCACTTTGAAAATACTCCTTTTTCCCCCTTTTTCAGGTAAAATACTATCAGGTTAGGAAACCAGTCATGGCCTTCCTGATCTCCTGGGTAGGGAAGTTATTGAAAAAATTACGTAACATTGCATTACTATATGTACTCATGTAATATGCCCCTCTCTCTTTTTCTCCCTGTCTCCTCTCTTTCTCTTTTCCTCTCTCCCTCCCTCCCTATGTCTCTCTCTTTCTCTCTCCATTCCTATCCCCGTCTTTCTCAGTAACCGTATTTACTTTATTGAGTCAATGACTGTGACAAAAGACATGCAAAACAACTATTAGATCACAGATCTATTATGCAGATGCATTATACAGAAGCTGAACTTAATCTTGGGGTTTTTTCAGACAAGCTCTGGCCATTCTTGCTATGATAATTTGTATATCATCGCCTCTGGCTGCCCGTCTTCTATTTCTGCAGAGGGTTAGAGACTGAAGGTGTTAAGAAAAGGAGATACATGTCTATGTCACCAGAGAAAATAGTTAAGATTAACGCAGGCTGAGCTGTGGATACTTATTGCTTTGTGCTGACTCTTCTGTAGGGGCTGTAAGCTATAACAAAGAACAGAGCAGTCAGCTGCAGGTAAAATCTTACACCAATGCAGAAAGGTCTGCCAGAGCCCATCCATTGAAACTCTCTGTCATATGCTTTGGGCCTTTTTCTCCTGCTGTACACAGGCAGCTCTAAGTGCACTGAGGAAAGGAGAATATTTTTTCAGTAGAGGCCAAAGACATACATCGGGCAGTAGAATAGCTGACTATTTTGTGTCATCAACCACTCTCATATTGAGTACAAACCTTGGTGCAGACTGAGTGCAGCCCAATGTGTTGTGGGAGCAGGGTTTACACAACTTTCAAGTTCTCAGTTTAAATGGGTGCAGCCAAGAGGAAAAGCTGTTGTAGCTGTGTATTCTTAAAGAGGGTATGAGGGTGCTCTGACCTATTGATCCTGGACATCTCTTGGGAGCTACTGACATAAGAGATTTCCCTTTGTCCAGTCAAGATAATGTGTTTTCAGTACAGATTCACCCAAGAGCTGTCCTCTACTTTGTAACCTGCTCTCTGCTTTTGTTGGGAATATGCAGCTTTTGCTGGATACCTGGCATGATCTGGCTTTCTACAAGCATTTTGGTTAAAAATGTACGTTAAGTTTACATTTAAAGGAGGAAAAAAGAGTACTAGGTGTTCTGGGTTTGTTTAAATTTGTGATTTTCTGGAAAAGAGTTTATGTTGAATGCCTGTTAAACTGTTATTGATCCCTGACTGACAGATGTTTGCATTATCAGTGGCTGATTTTCAGGGAGCTGAACCCCTGCAGCTCGTATTGACTTTAGCTGTCTCTCTGAGCACTTGAAAGTTCTGCTCCCAAGATACATTAGACTAGTGTATTTTTAACATTGGTCTTGTGATAAATGTGCAAATCGTAAGTCATGCTGCTTGATACATATCAAATACTTATGAATCTTGATTTCCCTTTAGAATCATGTAATTCATGTTAACAGTTCTCACATATTCTGTAGCAGTGGGAATAGGGACTGACTCTTTGGACTTCTGACTTCTAAATTTGTTTCATTAATGGGAAAGAGACTTTCTGGTTTCCTTCACATATAACTTGATGTATACTGAATATATTTTTCAGCTATTGGTGTAAAAAAATCAGTACTAAGAAGCAATGCGATTAGTATTGTGAATTATCAGAAGACATCAGTTCCTCCAGTTTATCATATTCCTTTCAGCTGACTTAAAAAAATGCCTGTTGTTAGCTGTGATGTAAATACTGTTTCACTTTATGATAATGTATTTTACTGTGATATCCCAAATTATAGGTTTGGATTGCTTCTGGAAAGCAGTTACAGCTTATTTATTATATCCTTACATTCAAATAGAAACATTACATATGATGAGAACTTTTCAGAACTTGTAAAACATTTTGTGATTCTGTTCTAGCTTTTTTGAAGTACTCTTAGTTGTGAACAGCAACCCTGATGGACACTTAAAGGGAAAGTAAAATGGAAATAATTTTAGCTTTGTTTGTAGGATATTTTTCACAGTAGAGTCTCAAACAATTTCATCTCCATGAGGTTATGTCAATATCTTCAGCCAAAGCATAAAGCTTTTGTCTGACTTGAGCTGATCTCCAAAGAGAAGGTCTTTGGCTGACAAGGAAGAGGATTTAGATTCCACAAAACTTGCTTGTCTGGAAGATTGCACTAGGGGGAAACAGTCTAGACATACAAACCCTTCTTGCCAGGACTGATTTTTCTTCCCAGGCTCTGTGTGGCCTTTTCTCTACTTCCCATTTTTGAGTCTTCAATCTTCTGTTCGAGTCAAGTGACTGTGCATTATTCTGTATCCTCAGTCTTTGTCCAAGTATGGCATATAGGAGACTATGCCTTGAGCTGTCACACTCATTTTTGAGAGCTTATTGCAATATACTTGATCCTCTTCTTCCATTTCTAGATTATATAGGCAAATTTATGTGTTTTCTTCATCTTCTGCAAGGGTGAATATATTGCAGAGGAAATGTCCCAACATAAATCATAACTGAATCATTTCAGTTTAGCTGCTAGAGGCTTGGGTGGTCCTGTAGTTTGCAGGTCAAGATGTTAGCACATCCTTAGTATGATAAGAGGTGCACAAACAGCTACACCCACTCTATCCAGGGGTTATTCATTTTACAGAGGGGAGGGGACATTTCCGTAGCTGTCCACCTGAGGCGTTGTAAAACTGAAAAGTACATTTAATCATCACTGGGACTTCCACAGAAGTTCTAGGAGTGGAAGCTGCAAGAGGGATGTCTGAATCACTGTCTCCTGGCTGCCCTGACTGCATTCTTTTACACATAGTGCTCTGCTCTTTAGGGGACTGTGCTAGCACTTTTAGCCTGGAGAAGAGAAGACTTAGAGGGGATCTCATCAATGTTTACAAATATCTAAAGGGTGGGTGTCAAGAGAATGGAGTCAGACTCTTTTCAATGGTGCCCAGTGACAGGACAAGGGGCAATGGACACAAACACAGGAGGTTGAATCCGAATGTGAGGAAAAACTTCTTTCCTTTAAGGGTGTCAGAGCACTGGCACAGGCTGCCCAGAGAGGTTGTGGAGTCTCCTTCTCTGGAGACATTTAAAACCCGCCTGGACGTGATCCTGTGTGACCTGCTGTAGGTGAACCTGCTTTGGCCGGGAGGCTGGACTAGGTGATCTCCAGAGGTCCCTTCCAACCCCCACCATTCTGTGATTCTGTGATTGATTCTGATCTCTCAGGGTTATTGGTTGTAAGGGATTTCTGCTGCTGAAGGTCTTCTCAAGGAAAACTCCTTTCACTTCCAGCTCTCAGATGTTTGGCATAGACCCAAAAAGAGTATGATTCCTCTGCTAATTAGAGGATGCTCAGATGTTACTAGTGCTGTTTACTGTGTGCCCAGTTCCTGATGAACCAATGAATGAAAATGATAGCAAAACCATAGCAGAGATGTGACAGGGATAATTCCCTTGATGGAGACTTGACAGATATGTAAAGAACTTAAAAACATTAAATTTAAAATAATTGGACTTAGTGATTAAACAAACAATCAATCAAATTGCTCATTTATTTTATTCTTTCTTTCACAAATAGCACTTTTAAAACAGCAGCTTACTTAGAGTGTTGTAGCCTTACTGATAAGATACATAGAAGAGTGTTCCAACTCGGCTAATTTGCTCAATAGTACAACTGGGAGGGAACAAGTTTTAAAGATCGAAAAACAAATCCTCATTAAAAAGTACAATGACACTTAGGCTACCAACCAATTTCAAGGTGACAGTGCCAAATCTTTTACCTTCTTCTAGCTCTTTGTTTTTCTGTTCATTCCACATCTCAGAGCAACTATAGCAATGTTAAATGGATAAAGCCAGAGCTCATATAGAAGTGAATGAGCTACAATTTACAGCTTGTGGGTCATCTGCCCTATAAATCCCAAAATCTGGTTTTGAGCATAGGCAAATAGAGGAGAGAAAAAGCTGAGGAATATTCTCTCATGACAGTGTTCTTTCCATTACAAGGGTATAAGTATAGATACAATCAACACTGCTTTTAGAAGGCATGGAATTGAATTAATAACACTCATTGCTAAATTTTTTGGCCACTGCTGAAAAAAAGTAGTGACTAGGTGATGAACCTTTAATTTTGGCAAAGGCTTCTGGGGCTATTGTCTGTGTTCACTATGAGCTGCGGCTTCTCTTCACAGTGCCCCTCTCACTAGAGGAACGGTGTGACTGTAAGGAATCTGCCTAGGAGCCGTAAGTCTTTAGAGGTAAGTCTTCTATTGTGTACTTTTATAAGGAAAGTGGAGAATTTGGTCCCTTAACAAAAGCTCCATCCTACTCTAAAGCAGTTTCTCAGGCACACAGACTGCATGGGAATCTGGCTCTGGTTTCAGTGAACTTTTTTCCTTGCTTAAAATTAAGCAAACTTTAGGATCAGGTTACTGATCCTAAAACAACTATTCTTTTTTCTTTTTGAAAATACTGTATGTTACTTCATTAAGCTTTACACCTGAAATGTTTATGAAACTGATCTCTAAAAGAAAATAATAAATCACAGTTTCTGTGATCACAGAAAGTGTGGAGAGCTCAGAATAGAAATACTGTACAAAATGAGAGGAGTACCTCGTCTTGGAGAGCCACTTCACCAGCCACATGGTGCTCAAAAAAGACAAACTTATCAATGGAAAACTAAACTGATGTTGTGAGCCATGAGCTCTCATATTTAGCATGACACCAAAGGGTGTCAGTGTTTTCAAGCTGTGTGAACAAGTACAGAAAAAGATAGTAAAGGCCTACAACTACTATCATAATGTTTATAGCAGAAAATATGTGCAGTTACAGAAAAGCAGGTAGCAATGATAATTCACAGTTTTGGGAACTTGGTTGCTTTGACCCCTTTTTGGTCACAGTGGCAGAAAAGGTGAGGCTTCTGTCAGGACAAGACAATTTTGGCTTTCTACTGTCCCCATGCTTTCTGCAGGGGTAGTTAGTGACTAGAGCGTGGCCTCCCTTTTTCTTATGCCTATTTAAGATTTTATTGTCACTAGGTAGAAAAACTGCAAATAAGCCTTAAAATAATGACCAAACGCAAGAAGAAATCTTTCTTGTTCTTGTAAAGGAGCAGAGGAGTGAAAAATTGATCTGTCTCCCACCTTGACCACTTTTCCCCTTGGAAGCTCCAGGGGTCTGTTCAGAAACCCGTGATTTTGTGAAACACAAATCTTTCTTGGTAAACTTGGACTGGCAAAATGCTATTAAAAAAATCCTGGATAGTTAAAACATGTGATTGTGCTGTAGCATTAAGCATTTCTAAATGACTGTTCACTAGCAGTTCTGATGCAGTGATTTCATCTCTTAATGCTGGGTGTGCTTTCAGGGCAAAGTAGAGTAAGCAAGGCTATAGCCTGCAGGGGCTGCTGTCATGCAAGAATAATTATCCTAGGATGGAACAAACAATCAAACTGTAAGGACAGATGTTGTTTGGTTTTGTTTTATGTTAAGGGCTAAGTTTATGTTCCACATTAACAGAAACAGTATCTTTGTGTGGAAGTCTTGGGATACTTTCCAGAACTGAGAAAGAACTAAGGCATATACTTTTCAACATGTTGGGATCTCCTATCTCAGAGGATGTCCTGTTTACATTTTGTGCTCTAGCTAAGTAATTATGCTGCATGAGTGCTCCAGAAATGAGGTGAAATACAAGAGGGGAAGATGGCTTGAAATGGATTTTCACACAAGTTTGAAAAATGACACTTGCATGACCCCTGTCATCAAACCATTTGGGATTAGTCCTACAAAGGTATATATTTAACGAGAATAGGCACTCAGAAGGGAGAGGTCTTGGCATTCATGGAATGTATTTTGGGTGGTTTAGAACTTTTTTCATCTTCTTTTCAGAAAGAAAATAGGGAGCGGCTGATAATGTGGCTCACAGCCAGTCTCATCTTATGAAATGATCTGTGTAGGTAACCAAACACTGATGAATCTAATGCTAGCATAAAGCAGCACCTAGGAATAACAAAACTAATAAAACAAGAGGGATAGATTCTCATTTATATCATCCCTTTGCAGCTTAAAGGCTTTCTATATCAGAATGGTAGTATATTATACAGGATTTATTTTATATGATATGAAAGGCAACAAAAAATCAAGTTTACAGTTTTAAGGTTAGAATTAATTTTTGCATGGGAGTGGCAATTATTTTTTCATGGGAGGCAGAAACAACTTGTAATCAAACAAGGAAAAAAAGTGGCAAATTCAGAGATTAGTTTGAATTGATTTTAATATTAGCAGAAATACAAAGAAATCTTGCTTTTATAAATACCATGGTGTGCTGTGCTTTTAGTAACTGGGGTGTAGATCAGGGTTGTTATAAAATTATATTGTGGCTCTGTGATGTCTCTTGAAGTTCACAATGCTCATTCACCTGGTAAACTGGTCTCCAATCAGTGAGGACTAGTAGTGATGGGAAAACAGATATAAATCCAAGAAAGGCTAGAAAGGAACCACATTGATTTAACATGCCTTGTCCATTTATTTTGATATTCATCTGCATTACCAGAACACGTAGGAACCCTTTTTATGAACCCAGTCAAATTGCTAGCCTTTTAGGTAATGCATAAACAGAAAGAAAAGCATGCTTCCTGCTACCCACCCCCAAACCAAAAGAATTTTGATTTTGAACGTAGGCAAAACATAGTAGACTAATGGGAAACTACCTAAAAGATGATAATAGTAAATATGGTGTGTAGTGCTTCTGCACACCCACAGCTTAACTGCTGTCAAGATTTGGTAGACTTCCAGGAAAAGGAGAAATTTAAGGCACAGTTTGATAAAGTGTTAATTTTTTAAATGTTTATGGGAGCTTTTCAACCCTGTCCAAAGGATACTGATGGGCACACTTCTGTTCTCACTGTGACCTCCTGAAGCTAACTAAAATTAACAAATCTTCATTCCATCATCCGGGACTAGCCTTCTCTCTCTGTATATAGGTAGATGTATAGATGCAAATCTTACAAGAATTTTTATATTAGAAATGTTATTGAGGGCCAAGTCCTGGCATTGTTATTTATCTGGGTTTCCACTTGACCTGATGCTTCTCACACTCATTTCAGGAGCATATTATCTTAAAAATACTTGTGTATAATTGCAGGCAAATTGAAGTCCACTGATGCAAAACAGGTTGAGCTCCGAATAAAGTAAAAAATACTTTTCCTGGGAATTAGCCTAAAAGAACAGGTAATGGAATGACTTAAAATAATAAGTTCAGTGTATCTCTTATACACAGAGTCTTCCTAATAAGACATTCACATTTATTTCTAATTACAAATTTTAGAAATCTAGAGCTCTCTGAGCTTTTATGTGGTGCCCATCATCCCTGCTTCTGAGAAAATGAGAACAGTTCATTGTATGTACTATGAGGTCTGCCAGTGTTATCTCTGAAATATGGGAACTAGTGGTATAATAAAATGCACTGCAGAACTCTGAAAGCCCTTGATTCTATATTTACATCTCTGAACAAGCTCACTTTGACTCATAGCTCCTTAATTAGAGGCATAGTCGTTTTCTTTTCTGTAGGGCATTTTTTTACCCTCACAATACAAGCATACATTTGGTAACTAATACCAGCAATTAGCCTCATCTGCTATGTAAATGAGTGTAATTGCAATTAAATACTTTAGTGGGCCCGAAGGGAAAACATGCAATCATTACAAAGTAAGTACGAGTACATGGTAAAGGGACTTTTAGGAGTGCTAGCAGAAGTGCTTTTTTCCTGTGGCGACTACGGTCCTTCCCATTGTTAGTTAGTTCTTCGGGAGTTTAGAACCTGGTTCAAAGGGTATTTTTTCTCTTTTTCATTGAGAACTGTGAAAACTATAGAACAAAAAATGATATGTTTGATGAAGAAAAGAGAAATTATCTCCAGGGTGTTCACAGGATCTTGTGGTGAACATCTGAGCGCCCCAAAACAGGATAACAGAAACAACACTGGGAAGTTCCTGGATTGGGTTTATTGTCAAAGGTTTGCTGAAATCAATGGCTATGACAGTTTTACACCAGCTAAACAGCTGTGTCATCGAATATATCTACATTATTCTCTGTCTTGCACAAGACCTGTCACTGGCACACTGCAGGCAGCCTGTCGGGATGGTGTTTGATGGTATACTAAACACAGCATAGATACCAGCGCCGTGTAACTCGCTGAGCTTGGTCTTGATGTTTCAACAAACTGCAAAGCTAATCTTGAGTTTGTTCTCTCAAAAGCTGATACAGATGTATGGTCAGATATAACTCGATGGTGTAAATATGACTCTAACTTATTTGCATATCATGTCTACATAATTTTGCATCCAAGTTAATATGTTTCCAGTGCCAAATCCACATTTTGAAATGTAATTGTCTCTAATTTCTTCCATTAGTTCAGGGTAATGGAACAATCTGTTAAATCTGAGTTGCCTGATATTTCTTAAAGACCTGCAGTGGGTCATCTCTATTTATTATATGCAAATGCCTGAATTGAGCTAAGGCAGCCTGGCCAGAAAATTATAAAAACATTTCATCTCCTAATCAGTTTCACCCTCCTTTGATGCATAGCATCACTGAGTTAGTTACTCATTCTGGATTTAAAAGTTCCTAAGGATACCTGAAAATATTTACTCTTTCTCAGATGGACACTGCAGCAAAAGATTTCCATGAGCTCTAACGTCACCACTGCATTTTAATAAGAAAATAAAATAATAAATTACTAATGAGACATTTTGAGCTGCCATTCTGTTTGTGAATTCTATTCAGTGGACATGTTAAGTTTTGATCAAATTTAAGCACTGCAGGTGCTGATCCTTCTTACTGCATCTCGAAAAGATGACTGAGAAGGAGAGATCAGAACTGATTTTCATCTTTAAAATTTCATATGCAAATAGACTATTAATGGACTGAATTAGCCCTTTTCTCTTCTTTTTTTAAGCCGTTATTCCTTCATTTAAGTATTAGTCTATATTTCTGATTAAGGGCATGTGTTGGGGGGCACCAAGGGCAGGTGGTGCTTCCTAAAGGAGCGTGGCCAGCAGCCCAGCATGATAACAAGGCCAGCGGAGGCAGTGGCCTCACTGACAAGGGTCCTGTCCCACAGCACCAGAGTGAGGCAAACAGGGCAGGCCCAGTAATAGTAAGCAGGCTCAGACAGGAGTCCAGACCTTCAGACAAGTCCATGTAATGAGGCATGTCCGAGGTCAGGCCAGGAAGTCAGTCCATGGGTCAGGGTCAGAATCCAGATCCATGGGGTCCAGATCAACACTTGTGAGGCAGCTCTGTCATGAGCCGAGCATGACAACCTCTGCTTAAAACCATCTCCCAACCTAAGGAACTCCTGCTGCAACTTCTTCCAGCTTTTTCTCAAAGATCTCCAAGCTGGGGTTTCCCAGACAGATTTCTCCTTTCAGAGACCTGGCCTTGAGGGCACAGAGTTGAAGAGTTTGTGTGCTCTGGGCTCTGGAATCTGCTAGACTGAAAGGTTACTTTACCTAGGAGAGCACTTCAAGACCATTCTGTTTATGAGTAGACACTTGTCTATACTGGAAAATATCGATAAAATAGTGAGATGAACACACCAAATTAAATTCAGGCTAGGAAAGACAGAAACAATGTACCGAGAACAGGAGGACCTTTTGATAGAAATAGGCGATACCTGAGTTTATGATCTCGTTGAGACACGTTGTCTGTACGAATCAAAATGCTGGTGGCTTATTTATCTGCTGGTCCACTGAAATTTTTCTCTGTAATATATAATTTATTTTTATGTCAGACAACATAGTTGTGTCTATCCCTCTCTCAGGATGACTTCAGAACACTAAGTGCAGTGCAACTCACATTAGTTTCACTTACAGTCTACCAGGAAAAAAAAAATAAAGTCTTGATTGTAAATTAGTGTTTTGAAATTCCCACAAACTGTTTAATGTGATTCAGTAGTGTAATGAGAAATAAACTACTTGGCATGGGTTTCCCTTGATTAATATTTTTCTCATATGAATGAAAGCATTCATAATTGGTGACAAAAATACTGCTACTGCAGTTTATGTTTTCATAGTTGGTAGGGTGGTCTCTCTCCCGTAAAATACTATTTCCTAAATTCAAAGGTATTTTATTTTATAAGCTTTAAAGATGATAACATGATAACCTGCTTGCATAAACAGAGTTTTACACTATCCTTCACAAGGAGCCTTTTTTTATTCATTAACTAGAACTAATGACCTTGTAATTTTGGAACATTTGGGCATATGGGCTTTCCAGAGTCACGACTATAAGAATTACATTTGGGTGGTGGTGTATTTTACCTCTTCTGCTTAGAAATCCATTTCAGAGTTTCTGGCCATGGAAAAGTGATCACTGAAATTTCTTCTATTCTTGAAACAGTCAGGATATATGCTGTTCTCATTTTAAGAGGGTGTAACTGTCCTGTCAAGTAATGTAATTATCATTGCATGTTTCACCAAAATATCTGGAGCTTCATCATTGAGGGTGGCCATCCCTGTAGCTGAGTTCAAACTCATTTATCCATATCTCAACCAAGAGCTATTCTTTTCTGAGAACCAGTATCTCAAAGCATTCTATATTCCACATAAGAAATTTTGGTGGCTTTTATAGCTTTTTAAGTTGAACATGTTGATTAAAGATAGACTTTCACAATTTAGTATGCAACACATTTTTTCAGTTACCCGTGTATTTGTGTGGATAGAGAGTAGGAACAGAATGTGCTTAGCAGAGCAGTATATACACTTTTAAGAATAAAAGAATTCCTTAGAATCATAACACTGGTTTCAAGCCACTAAAATGAAATTCGGAAAAGTAGCAGGCTTTTTTAGGACTCAGAATTCAGAAGTGATTAACAAAGGTTAGGGTTCACCATATTGCTTTGATGAGCAGCCTTAGCAATTGTTTCCTATTCCAGGGATCTTTGAATTTAAGATCATCTTCTATTTAGTGTTCTGCTAATTGCAGGCACAACACATCTTTAGAATTAAACCCTTTTCCATAAAATTTGAGTTTTAATAGTAGTGAAGAAATTAAAATTAAAAGTCAATGTTATTGATTTGAGTCTGTGGAACATAATTTAAAAGAACTGGAATTCAGGCCACAGCCTAGATTATTTTAGGAATTAGGATAACAATTTTTAGGAAAGGATTTGCACAGAAATGTCAGCTATAAGTCCTGTGCTTAACATGTCTGTTCTGTGTGAACTCATATTCACCTTAGCCCTGTGGAGCATAAACTTTTTCTTCCAGCCAGCTGCAATACTCAGCCTGTTTGTAACCTCCTTGTAAGTGGAATTGTTTCAGCCTTTCCCCTGCCGACAGCAAAACATAAACATGAGGCACATTAAAATGGAAACAGGATCCTGGTCCTTTCTGTTTCTTAGTTTTATTTAGCAGTGACCTTTAACCCTCATTAAGATACTTTGGAAAGTTTGGGACTCCTTTTTTGTATAGCTCATTGTGGGAATATTTAGGTTTGTTATGTTGTTTTTATCTTAAAAAATATTTAAATGCCTTTGGGCAGTTGTGTAAAAAGTAAAACAACACATTTAGTTATTCTGAAAAAAAAAGTCTGTAGACAGTGTTTCACAGCATATGCTCTGGTGATTACAGTCATCCCATAGAGATAAGGCAAACACTGACACCCACATTTTACTCAAGAGGAGTATCAATGCACATCTAAGTTTTGTCTGGGGCAAAACATACGTCCCATACACACTACTGGGTACTAGCCCTAAAACATTTATTAATGCACAGAAAATATCAGATACAGTTGTTTTTTATCTATGAAAATACAGCTCTGATTCCTGAATACGAAAGTCACGTGCTGGAATTTAGCAGTTTACAATTTATGTCAATAACTAGTTTTGTCCTCTGTTTCGTTTGCCTTAAGAGATTCCTGGCCTGTTGACAAATGTGCGCATGCGTCAGAAACATAGAGACGTGCTAAACATAATACAAAGTCCACTGTTAAATATTTTGCCCAAGAAAGTTTTGAATATCTGATATCTGCCATTTCCAATCTTTCAAGAGAAAATTCTTTCCCTTAAGTCAAAAAATTTGTCATGCTTTCTCTGATTTAAAAGTGTGGAAGAGGAGCTATACTGAAATATGTGTGACTTGTTCTCCTGGAAAGAATGAGAAATGCCATTGAGATATGTTTAAAGACTGAGGGGTTTTTTGTTGATGCTATTGTTTGCTTTGCTGCTCTTCTATTTTTGTTCGTAAGAATTAGCAAAAGACTAGATGTTAGTTGCATGTTTTCTGAAACTGCGTTTCAGTTTCCATTTATGTAGTGAAATGAAAGGAAAATATTATCATTTGACTTTAAGAAAACACCTTCCCAAGGGGTTGAAATTTCCCCATTATGCTTGTTCTACTAAATAGCTAGCAAATTTCTTTCTGTGTTGTCATTCACTGGAATTCTGAATTCTAACAGTATTTTTAAATTCTGCTAAAAATTTCATTTTGAAAAATGTGGCGTTTTGTCACATTTTCAGAAAAGCAATTGTATTCAAAATATCTTCCAGTTATTTCCCTTTGTTCTTTATCCTTTTTCTTTCTGATGCCAAAATGAACAAAAGAAGTAATCTAAAAAGAGGGAGCTGTGCAAAAAAAAGAATGTAAAAAATCCAAAACATCTTCAAGCTTCTATTTGTGTATCAGATGGAGGGGTTGTTCCAGATTCCATTCCAAAACAAGCTTTTAGAAGGAGTAATTTATATTAATGTAAAATGCTTTATTTCCTAATTTGCGAGACTGTAAGTTACTTCCCACAGATGTTGTGCTTTTGTCAGATGGAGTTTGGTAATATTTGTTTGAGGTGATGAAAATTCACTTCATCCTCGATAACATGTTTTAACAGCTAAATGCTTTGTTGTTAAAAATGTGCTTCTCATTTCCTTCTTGAGACCTTTTGGTTTCAGTAACTAGTTATTAGCTCTTATATTTGTCTTATTTAGTGTGATTAAATGAAGACAAAACATACTATGTCATATCTTTATTTTGAGAGCAAAATTCTTTGATTGGAGCTTTTAATCTGATTAGTTTCCCCCGCTTCTTTTATGAAGGTAAACTAACAGTGTGCATTCAGCTTTTCTGATTACAGTGAAATCAGGAGACAATGGGTCTAAATTTGCAGAATTAAACACTTCATGTTAAGTAGCTTCTGAAAACTGATGTTCATTGGCTACAGTTACATTTTTTTCACTAATGAGGTACAGCCTTCCAGATTTAGTACAGATCATCATAATCCATAACTTTTATGTCCATTAATGGTAGTGTTTCCACTTTTAATCTTTACTAATATTTGATGGCACAGATATAATTCTTTATCAATGATTTTACAGGTTAAAGCTAGTTCAGAAAGGAAAAATCAAAAATCCTCTACAATGCTACCATTTAAAAAGCGACCTTGTCAAAATGAGGTATCCTTGCTTCAATTAAAGTCCCACAGGTAATGCTGAGGTGTATAATGTTAGCAATTATAAGAATACTTTGCAAAAGTAGTTAAAAAACTAAAAAAGTCTTTTATTCTATGATAGTTCTTAGAAAAAAGGAAGGCTTACCTTTATATTAGTAGCCATTTATGAGGTCATTTTGGAGTGTAGTTACATAAAACATGAGGTCAGCAAGTAAGGCTAATTAAATTTTAGTAGGAGCAAAAGTCACCAAAAGGTTTCTACTTTCATCCTACCCAGTCTAAAATAGTGACACAATACACCATTAATAGCCTTGGAATTGCTAATTATTTCAACATGAATAGCAGTATCAGTGCTGTCAGTTTAATTTAATACCCTCCTGAGGATCCTGAAGAATGCATGATTACTTTTATTATTTTGTAGTTTCAGGAAAAAAAAACAAACAGGCAAAATCAACCCAAACATGTAAAGAATACTTCAGAGAAAGTACCTGTTGTAGTCCTGGTTGAGAAGTGGAAAAAATTTTGAAAAATATTTGCCCTGGGAAGACCTTTCCTAAATAGCTCACACTGGATGGAGGTGAAAGAAAGGAGGAATGCAGTTCTTCCTTTTCCAACAAGGTACCTACAGACCAATCCACCCTTGTCTATCACAATGACAAGGCTTGCCTTCTTTTGGTGATCCAATGGACATCATGAACTGGTAATTATCACTACTTTAAAGTAGAGTATAGTTTCTGTTGCCAGTACTGGCCCTTCTGATTTTACAATACAGCAGCACTCATTTTGTCTATGACTCTCCATTTTCATAAGCAGATTAATAAGTATATGTTTTTAATCTAAGATACTTTCCATACCAAAATAAAGATGTGCTATTTCTATTTCAACTGACACTATTCTTTCCATCCTTGCTTACATTGCTGCAGATGATTCAGTAAAAGCTAGTATTTACTAAAATCTTATGATCTGGTGCATGGAATCTAACAATCTTTGTCATTCTAGTCCAGTAAAATTAGCACAAATTTTGCCATAGACTTCAGTGATTCTGGGATTTCACACAAAGATTGTGTCCTGAGGAGGTTCTCAGAGGACCTTATCATATGGCTTGAGGTGTGAGGTCAAAAGTCTGATTCTCCTGGGAGCAAGGCATCTCAGCTGGTGAGGCGTTTCTGTAAATCTGTGATTTTAAGAACCATATCTTTAATCATTTGGTATTGTGGAGATACTATGGAAGTAAATCTAAATACTTATAAAAAATATTTTTTTTTTTTTTAATGCAGAATGAGAATCTACCAACCTACTGCCTAAAAAAAAAATGATAAAGTGTCACTTGATCCGTAGATTACTGAAGTCAGTGTCTTTTCTTTGATGTTAATAGTCAGTGGGTCAGACTATCAGTAAAACAGAAACATGGGTCCTACCTTCCTGGATTCTATCTTTTCAACCATTTCAAGTTGCTTGAAACTCTTATTGGTATGACAAGTATACATGTCTGTCTTTAGGTACTCCCTCCTCTGCTCCTTTAACTAGTCTGGAGTCTAGCATGGAGAGGTCAACAGTGAGAAAAAATGTGTCCTATTTCTCAGCCTTTCAGTGTGTTCTTCAGAAAGTCTAAATTGCATTCAAGTTTCCCTTCTTTTGGTAAAAATAGCTAATAATTCATCATCAGTGACTAGCAAGGTTGTCATTCCACAAAACTACTAATGTCAGGTGGAGATAAAAAAACCCAAATTCATTCTGCCACTTTTAAATAAAAAATGCAGCTGTAGTTATGAAAATAGCACTTTAGATATGGATTAGTGCAACTAGTATCAATAGAAGACTTACGTGTTGTTTTGACCAAATTCAGTTTATTTGGTATATGGGAGTACCTTTCAGTCATGAGGAACACGGGAGCATCCTTCTCTCTAACTGCAGAGAAAGGATGATAAATTTTAGGTTACTACACATATAATGTGTGGAGCTAATCTGGTAGCACGTTTTCATGATTGTACATTGTGATGATGACTAGACAAGTATTTTGTGATTTGTTGCAGCTTCTGACAAAGCGAATGAATGCCAAGATTGCCAGAGCATCAAAGGAAACATTTTTAATTTGAGTATGCACGCTGAGATGCAGCTGTGCCAATACACGCATATTTATTGGATCTGGCCAGGAGGCAAATACACAGCTAGTTAAACCATAGTTGTTATGCCAATTACTAGGCCTAGTGCAAAGGACGCAGCCAGCAGAAAAACAATCCAGTAACCAGATTCTATCGTACGTAGAGAAGTCAGTATATGGGTGATCGCTGGGGGTACAAACAAGTCAGACAGATCACAAATAACAGACATCAACCCCAGCGACCCCAGGAATGACACAGCACAACCAGTAATAGGTGGAATAAACAAAGACACAAGGTATCCCATAGAAAAAATGGGAGACAACCAAGTCAATAGGCTGACCATATATGACAGAAGTAGCCCCATATTGTCTCCCCACAAAGCCCACGTTTGTAAATGCCAGACCTGACTAGGGCCCAGTTGCACGAAGAGCCAGGAGGTCCTGCCCCAACAGGAAACTCTGTGAAGTGCATCCACCTCACACACAGACACTCCACCCTTCCTGCAAGTGGTCCCAGCTTTTATGCCCAAAGCAGGACACCTGGCACTCATTTACCCAATGCAGGGCACCTGGGGCTTGTTTACCCAAGGGCTTTCCTTACAAGGCCGGCTACACCTTGGAGGAAAGCCAAAAGGCAAACTCATCCCCTCCTCTTAAAGGACCATGGGGCCCACCCATATGTCAACCTTAATTCAGGGCTTGGGGTTCAGACCCCAGCACTTCAATAGTACTGCTGGCAAAGGTTTGATTCGAAAGACCTGGGCTGTAATAGACTTATCTGAGATGCTTTTGGTGGACATAGAAGCAATTTAAAAATAAAATAACCCTAGGCAGTGTTAAACTTGGACATGTTGATAACCTGGTTGGTTGTTTTCAAAGAGATCAGGATAGGCTCTGGCAGTAGGCATAGCATAGCTTGAGAAAATTATACTCACACTGGTATTTCTGTGCACTTCCATGATTTAGTTTATGTAGCTACTAGATGTTGCATTGGGATGCATGACCAAGATGAGCTTAGGAAATTGTTTAGTTGGTAGTTTAGTGAGCCACATTAATTCAATTACAAACAGGACCCAGAAATCTTTCAAGATGCTAGTGAAGGGTCTGTTCACAGCAGTTTCTTCTCATTAAGCAGTACATGTGAGTACTGGTTAAAGTGAGTAGTCCGGTTTCAGAAGGCCCACCTGTATGGAAGTTAAGGTACAGTAGGTTTTCTAACCATTCACTCTCTGTGGGGCTTTTGCAAGAAGATGGACATTGAAATATTTTTGGTTTTGTTTTCCAAAAGGAATGTCTGTGGACTAGAAACTGCACTGGGACATTGCTTAGCCCTGGGTAGGCCAGTGGTTGACTGTCAGCTGCTAGGCACTTTCAGCACCAAATTTTAAACAAGTGGAAGTTTACAAGAAAATAATTTATTATCCTTGTAATTTACATGCATTTTGAAGAATCTTTATTATTCCAGGTACGTGGTAAAAGCACCATACTGAAAATTAGAATTTATAATATGTTTATTCTACTCGGATACATCTGAAAGCCAGACACTCAGGTGCTTGGTTTGGTGGCTCTGTAACATTCCCATGTAGGCAGCATTACCAACCTCATGCTTTAAAAGAGTCTGTTCTCATATTCTTCCTGATCACAAGACTGACTTAAAATTCATGAAATTTAAAAATAAATGCATAAAAATAAGGTTTTATTATTATTACTTTGGCATTTCAGCCTTAGGGTAGGCATTTTTTAAGGTTTATTCCATTACTATGGAGGCAAGTGATATGGTTAACAAAATAAATAAATGAAAACTGAATTTAGACAGTGACATAACAATATGACTATAAAAACAGGAGGTTTAAGAAACACATTTTTAAGAAAGTTTTAAGAAGTCTTTCAAGACTGACCATAAAATTAAGAGAGCTGGAACAGGTACCAACTTGATTGTGATATTTTACCCCTTCCCATGGGACCTTATTCTATCCCCTTCCATGAGTATAGTTAGTAAAATGGTCATTGAATTTTTTATTCCTCTTGAGCAGGCTGCACGGAAGTGTCCTACCTACTCCACGCCAGACTGTGCTCAGATCAACTTACTGCAATGGAATTTAACTGAGAGAAGGAAGGGAGCTGGCAGAAAGAAATGGCTGAACATGAATTAAACAAACAAACAAACCTCTGTACCCTACTATAGCCCAAAACAAGATTGAGCATGATTTATTCTTTTTGCTTGCCTATGTGAGGTGTGGGGTCTTTTTTAGCCTTTCTTTGAAATCTTACAGCATAGTATGTGTAGTCAGACAGTTACTTTACGCAATGTGTTATTCTGAATAAAAATGTTGACTGACCAGAGAAAATCAAACTCTGAGCCCCAGTATCATTCCTTCCTGGTCCCAGACTCCCAGCTTGTTTATTTAGTGTCACCCACAGTCTGTCATGGCTGACCTAAAACTATCAGAAACAGCCACAATTGCAGCCAAGCATAAACAAAAATCTGAACTGAAGGTGCAAGGGGACTGCCATTCCAGAGATAAGATCTATTACTGTAATAGCCCTTGATTATGATGACCAAAAAAAAAACAACAACCCAAACCCAGCAAATATACAGGCACATTTCTGTTTATTTATACATGACGGAAGGGAAGCAAATCATTTACAAAGAGGAAGGCATATAGGGAATAGGGTTTCATTACATGTCAGTGTTTCTCAACAGTTTATAAAACATGAATTTGTGAAACTAGAGGTTTGCTTGTGGTCTTCTCTGTTTGCTTAATGACATTTTGTAAAGTGCTAAAAATCACATGGAGATAGCAGGGAGAGAAAGAGAATCTGCCAGATGGTTATCTGTTGGTAGAGTGTTTTTCACCCTTCCTTCCACCTACAGCACAGAAGCCTTGATTTTACACTGAAGACAGATTTGCATTAGAAAATACCACATATGAAGAAAAGTCTGATATATTATGCTTCAGGTGTGTGAAAGATGTGTAAATTGCTGGTGACACAGGTAATGAAGGTGACTTGTGTGTGACAAAAACTGACCTGTTATTTAGAAGATCTGATTTTCAGATAATATTCAATTTTCATTGCTATCAGATTCGCTGAACTCATAGGATTTTCTATAAAGATAGAGGAGAGTAAAAAAGATGTAAAGACAAGCTTTAAAGACCTTCGTGTATAACAACTGCTTTTGTTGTGGGAAAACCTGCTTGCATTCCTCTGCAGAGTCATGCCAAGGGCTTGGTTGCCAGGTTTGGCTGTAGATTTGAGTGTCCTGTTGCATGCAAAAGCTCAGAAGCTGTCAAGGTACTTAGCATGAATACACACCCACTTTAATACAATGAGACTACCTGGAAAAGTGCATATGCATTTCAACACACTGCCAAGAAACCTGAGACTTGTTCATCTTTCTACTGTTAAAACCTCAGCTGCATCCCAGAGAGGCAAATTCTTTCTGAGGGGAAAAAGGCATTGCTCTGCCACTGGAGATGTGAACCTTTGCTATTCTGCCTTCTAACTTTGGCACTTTGGTGTGCTGCATTCTCAGTGCAGACGTCTGTGAAACTAGAAAAGATCCTGGAAGGAGAAAAAATTAGAACACGTGAAGACCTCAGTGTCTGTGCAGAAGTGAAATGTAAGCTTTCAGCAATGTAGAGCCACAGTTCTATACTGTGGCTGAAAGTTTTTCACCCTTGAAAGCTTTTCAGCAGTCAGTCAGGCTGAAGTATGTATCTTGGTCAGTAACTAGTGAGCAAGTGTCAATAGCATTAAAATTGCCAACACTTTTCACAATTCTTTTGCTTTCTTAACATGGGCAAGCATTTTTACAGAGATTTATTTTATCAAAGTACAAAAGAGGTAATCCTGAGAATACCATGTAACTGCATGTTGGGAACTAACTCTACACTGTGATTTATTCCAAAGCCTAAGAGTTGGTCCTCAATTGCAAATAACGGGAGATAACAAGCAGCTGATGCTTGTTAAAGAAACTATGCTCTATCATTTTTCAGTGTAGAGTTCTGCAGCTTTCGGTAAACTTTTTTAGAATGACTTTATTCACTGTTTAGTGATCTTATTGTCTTACTTACAAAGTAAGATTTATTTCTGCCAGTCTAGTGTTGTACATCTTGTGTGTATTCTTTGATGATTTTTAAAAAAAACTAGTATCTAGGAGTTTCAAACTGTGATTTGCAAAGAACATGTTGTCCGAAAAGCAGTGGCTGCTCAGCTTGTGTTGATGCTTCTCCTTGTTTTCAGCTGCTTCATTGTAACAAAAAGTAAAAATACAGCATTCTACTGTTACATTTTGTTTTTAGTGATTGTTGAAATTGTTACAGACATGTAAAGCAATTGCAAATGGAAAAGGAAGGAGCCCAGATATTATGGAATACATGTGTCTGGTGTCAGCAGCTTTTCCTTTATAAAACCAAGTTTACCTGGACATCAGCAAGATGAAACAGTTGTGTAATATTATTTAACTTAGTAGCAGAGCTTCTTTATTCTTCTCACTTGTTACGATATATATCTGGAGTCCAACTCTAAATTTTGGTGCACAGTCTTTGGGTAGGTCTTAAAGACAACAAAACTCTCTTGATTCTAATTTGTGCTGGTGCATCTGCAGTGGCAAATACAGCAAACATATGGTTATATTTCTCATTAGCTGTGATTATTCTGATCAAACTTTTTTTTTTTTTTTTTAAGTTAGATTTTTTATTATAATTCCTTTTTCAACATTTTGTAACTTGACTGGAAAAAAATGCTTTGGGCTGAAATTATAGATGCTGTCTCAGCTGTGAGAAAAAATTTCACTCCAAATTTCAAAACACACAGATAGCTGTATCATATTCAAATACTGCCATAAATCATAATGAAGCCTAAGTAGAATGGAATGCCTCTTCATACTGTCAAGTTTCCTTAGGAATTTAGCACAGTTTAACAGGCAGACTGTGTTAGGAAGGGAAGCTGCCACTGCTTGGTCAAAAAGGAGGTTCTTTGAACTTAAAACCCTAATACTTTTCCATTGAAGTAAACATTAAAACCCTCATTGACCAGCTGCTGCAGGCATGCTATCATTTATGGACTTGCTTTTTTGCTTTTATTTGCTACGGAATTTCTTTGGAGTTGAGATAATGAAGATTCCCTTCACATCTGCTAAACACAGAGTAAATATTAATTATAATAAAGTTCTCTTTCTCAGGAGAATGAATGGACTTCTGACACTCCTGTCTGGAAGTAGTTGTGAGAAGTAGTTATTATAGTGCACTAGTTACGTTGTTGAAAGTTAATACTTCATTACGATGGTACCTGAGTACTCAACATACACATTTGATATACACAGTCTTAATCTGACCGAAGAAATTGAACTTAGGCCTTTATGTCATACTTTGCAATCTATATGCTGATGAAAATTGGAACTATGTTGTCTCTGTCTCAGTTTTTCTTTGCTTCCATCTTGACAGCGTATTCATGTTGTATGTTCTTGTTAAAGCAAGAATTTTTGTGCTGAGTTATGTTCAAATTCCATAGTTGGACAGCTTCATAATTGTATATCAACTTTCAGTCAACTCTGGTTTTGTTTGCCATTGAAAATTTATTCCCTGCTGGAGTTAATAACAAAATTGTATTTGTTTGAATACAGTCTACTCTTGTAAGTAAAGTGGTATATAGAAGAATTGGTATAAAGAATTTTCGAGGATGGAAGCCTGAACAGCCTAAAACTGTTCATCCTGATATTCTCTGTGTGTTTTAATTGCAGGTGGCAATTGGGTAGATTGTGTCAAATATTATTCTGCTTTCTTCTATTGTACTATCTATGGATAGCAGTGCCCATAATCTCTATTCCTGGTCAATATTTTTCAAAATAATTTCATTTGTATTTATTTTCTATCTTGGTCTGGTTTTTGTGCCCTTGTTATTTCAAATCTCATTGCAGTTCTTTAAAAAGTTAAACTCTTTCACCTTATGGCTCTTCCAATCCTAAGTATTTTTTGATTCACTAAACCTGTGACAATATGAATATATACTAGAACCCACCATTTGCTACAACAAATGTGGTAAGAACTACTACCTGACATGTGGCTTTCTACCATTCTTCTATTCTACTGTATCAAATTTATATGTGTATTCATCCACGTATACATGCAGACATGCATGCTTCTTTGAAAATATAATTTATTTTGCTTGGAGTTACTTTCATTTCATTAAACAAAGATGGATAAACAAGCAAGTTTAATTTAGCAGAACAAGCCAGATTTTGGTCATGATAGACTAATAGCTCAACAACATATTCATCCGCAGCGGATGAGAAACATTTTTTGACCCTGTTTGTTCCAGAAATAATGTTCTTACATACTGTCTATACACAGTTTCAGAGTTCTTAGAAGTTTATTTGAAAACCTTATATATACAGTGGTTTATTGGAAAAGGGGCCACTCCAAAATCCTTCTGCTTTCCATAAAATAAAATAATTATAATAAAATTAATCACTTATTTATTTCAAGGAAGTTTTCTAGATAAATCGTATTTAAAACTTCATGGCAGAATGATGAACAACAAAATTTCTGATTCCAGCCTCTGATTTAAAGTTTCTTTTGCATTTCCATCCAATGTTGAGAAAGTTCATGGCTGTTAAATTTTGGATTTTTCTCAGAAAATCTCTTTCTTGTTAAACAGTTACAATAAAATTGATGAATTCTAGGAAAAAAAAAAAAGAAACCAGTGGTTTCTCCAAGTTTCCCTCTTCTTCTCTTGCAACTCACTGTATAACCTATACAATGTACACCTATAATCCTCGCCACTCCCTAAAAAAAATAGTAAGAATCAGTTTTAAAATATCATTCAACATCATATGAAGCTCTTTCCTAACATGTTGAAATTTCATTCAGGCTGCAATTGTGGTAAATATTTCCCTCCCTTTCTCCTCCCTCCCTTCTCCAAATCTTGGGTGTTTTCTATGATTCTGTGTCATTGTGAGGTAAAATGTCAATATGTGTAATGACACAGCACAGTGAAAACACATATTTTAATATTCATGTAAACTCATGTAATTGTAAATTAGGCTGTGCCACCCGCTATCATAACATACTTCATGTGAAAAGATGCTAAATTTACTTGACCTACTTTCATCTTCATGTTTAGGAAACAGGGTATAAGAAGTAAACAAAGTAGTTGTGCCTCATGCAGGAGATGATTATTGTTTGAATTTATGATTCATGCCTTGAGCAAAATTTTGTTTGTGGCCTCATTTGCAACCATAATTTACAACTTTACTAAGGATATACTGTGTATTTGGGAGGTTATATATTAGGCATGCTTTGTACTGGAACAGTTTTCTAGCTTTGGGTGTAGTATTTTCTATGTTTCTGGTAGCTATAAAATTTCTTGGCATAACATTTATTGTAGTAAATATGGATTTATTTATTTTTTTTTTAAATTGCAATTCCCCTTAGGAATGTCCTATTGTATTTACATCAATGCACTTGTTACAGCTAAATTGAGCTAGTATTTAAAGGAGTTGTTAATCCTACAAACAACCAGTCATAAATGCAAGAATTTACTTTTTCAGTATTTCCTACCCACAGTGTTGAGTTTTTAATAATGAGTGTCTCATTTTAGTTAATCTGTATTATTGCCTAATCTAAGTTTGATACAGTTATACATTTCTGGAGTCCAACAAAGTAATTTTTTCTGATAAAGATAATTACAAAATTACTACATTATATGGTAAATTAGATTGAATTACCTTAGATCCATTAGACTAAAATCTGTGAAGGATGATGTTTTGGAGAAAAACTTAAAATAAGATAGGGCAAAGTAATAGGTTGCCTAATATGTGCAAAGTATAATCATGTGCTGTCATTATGAAATGGTCTTTTCTATCTTTAATGTTTATGACTTGATTATTCTCTTTGGTTTGTTTTTTGCTGTGACATTCCTGTGAGATGTCAGCTAAAGTCACAATTAATAGAATCATAGAAGATATACCTGATCTTTTTTCTTTCTGTAATGCATATTTCTTTCCAAATCCAGATTGTTTACAGGTAAGATCTATTTCTGAGTCACAGAAATACCATACTAATCCTCAGGTACCAGGATTCCAATAATTTCCGCTTTGTGTTTTGTCTTTCAGAAGGCAGAAATTCCTAACCATGCCCTGAGGAACAGATTTTTTTTTAATCAACTGTGGGACATCCATAGAAATCTATGCTCCTAGAAGGCTGCACACAGATCCTGCCACCTCCAGCAAAAAGACACAAGGTTTGACCCTGTCCTGTGCTCTCTGGGCTCACTGTCTGCCCCAACATATACTTGCTAAAAGAATTGTGTGCAGGAGCTACCATTGGGCTTCTGTTCTTTGCCTGAGTCATGGTAATGAAATTTAAGGAAAGCAAGGTGCGTTGTATTCAGAATCTGCTAGCTCTATCACGATTCATGCAATTCTTTCATTCTTCTGTTAAATCTCCAACTTCATAAAATGCTCAAAGAGACCTTGGTGCCTGAGAAGAATGCAGTGAAGATCTCTCCTTTTACCGTCCCTGTCAGGGTACCTTTACCCTGTCACCTCACCTTTAGTACCTTAAGCCTGAGACGAAAAGCAGAGCATCTGGTATCTAATGGGAAGTGAAAGATAAGACTCCGTGCCTTCTTGGACTCATTCCAGCCATCCACTCCATTGCCATGGAACCAAACATGATAGTTCCATGGTGATGGCAAAGACAGAGATGATGGCCTCATTTATTGTTCTCAAAGGGGAACCTAGGATGAACTAATTTCTCCATCCTCTCTATGCTCCTAGAAAGAACCGAGAAGTAGCAAGTCTCAACAAACTCCTACTACTCAAAGATAATGATACATGAGAGAGTAGAGTCTTCTTGACTAGATTTAAAGTCTTAAGGAATATGCCAAATCACTTTTCAAAGGCAGGATCATTTCACCTACTTGTGAGATCTAAAATTCAAGAATATTAAAAGGGAGAAAATTACTGAATGATAGGGAGCTGCCATCGTAATATGTGGTGCTTAGTGCTTGAACATTGTAACTGTCAAGCTGATTCTATTATGAAAAAGGGAGTAATTTAACATTATTTAATATTCACAATATGCACATATTGAATGGAAGTGTATGTAGAATACAAGGCCCTATTTCAGCATAAATGAAACTTTAATCACAGGAGTACTCCTATTGATTTTAATAGGGTAACATATTTATGCATGTGCATAATAAATAAGAAGCTACTAACGAATATGTTTAAAAATAACTCTGATATTACTTTAAAGAAAATATAAAATAAGGTCTTCTACATTTCTCAAGCGCTTCTTACTCTGTGGGACTGATCCTTCAGTCTGCATTGTTTAACAACATCAGTTTTATTCTGTTAGCTATATTAGGACCTTTCCTTTGGTACACAGGTTTTATGAAAATCAATGAGTACAAAATTTAGTTTAATTAGAGTTTTTCCCAAGTACTGAAGATTTAATGGTGATATTGAAAGTTTGCTCCTTAGTGCTTAGATGGGAAAGATGGAAAAGGTGAGGAAAGTGGGAAATTGTAGAATTTACTACGTTGTAGACTGATGCTTGAGATGTACAGGTAGACAGAAAACATTGAACTGAGGACATGATATAGACAGAAAGGTCTGAATAAAAGCAGTCAAATTGTTTCTAAGTGCACAGAGTAGCCAGTATAAAACACAGAAACTTGTACACCATCCATAGTCTACCAAAGTGCTCCTCTCAGACTTCCATCTTGGGCCGTGTCATTACGCTGCATCCCTGGGGCCAGCTGCATGCTGGCCATCCTTCCATTGAAGTGGAGGCCCAAAGCACAGATGGTGAGTGGCATGGTTTCCCACAGCCATGGGAGGTGACTCTAGGCTCCTCTCCTTTCATGTTTTTTCTCCTGTCCTCTCCACAGGTACTAATTTTTAATGACCTCACCTGGACACGGCACATAGCATCTTGGTTTACCTTAATGTTCTGGTACAACACGTGAGAAATGTCAGCTGCTTTGGAAAGTTACTCCCAAACCCCCTGTACATTCTCCAAAGACCTATAGATAGCCGATAACTTAATGTCAGAAATCTTAGCTTTTTCTGGAGCCTGGGTGCCAGCACCATTTCTCTGTACTTTGAATCCTGTCATGGTGCTGCTTCTGCATTTTATTCAGTGATTGTAAAGTAAAATGCAGAGAAAACTTTGGGAGTAGAGTGGCACCGATGATTTGCTCACCCTTCTGTGATCTACAACCCCTCCATGGCTACACAGATAACAACCTACTCATTTGTCCTCCACTGTGCCCTGTTCATCTTGCTTTATTTGCTGCATAACAGCACAGCACTGGCAGATTAGATGAGCAAAATTTCTTTTTATTATTTTATTTTAATTTGGTTTGGTTTGCTTTGCTTAATGTTTAACTGTTGAGAAGTAGAACTGTTAAGGGGCTACTTTCCTCTAGCTGGGTGAATTAGCTTCTTAGTAAGGACTATAAGATTGAAAATGGAGAGGACTTGCCAGAAGTGAAAACAGAATAGCAATATTGATTTATTATATGAAGAATATATATTGCATAAATGAAAACACCAATGAAAAGGCCAATTATAGGTGTAAATACAGATGGTTATTTCCAAACAGATTTTAGAAATTAATTTTCTAGACTATTCACAGTATTTTAATAGTAAGTGCTAATATTAGGATAATGTCATGAAGATATCTGAAGGCATTAGGTCTTATCACCCATGTTTCTCCTATAGCATCAGAAAATTGTACCAGTATCTTAAAAATGACAGGTTTAAATATCTGCAATAGCAGTGTAAATTTTTGATTTCAGCAAGTATTTTCAATGTTACTGCCTTTACATAATTACCTTAATGTGAAAAAAAAAAAAAAAGGCATATCATGCTCCATTGCTGCTTGTGTGCACTTTAAGGAAAAAAAAAATCTTTCTATAAAAAAATGCTTAGCTTTAATTGAGCAAAAGAATTCATATGGGGTCTGGACTTGCAGCTCATAATTTCTGTAGACAGGTTAGGTTGCTGTGTGATGGTCCTAATTAAATTATATAAAATCATTGAACTAGATAAACCAAAGTAGCTGTTCCGTCAGTTCACCAGGTGAATTAACCATGTGCAGGAGTCTGAATTTGTTTGTACATTCCTGCTCCTTTTATACCATGTGGTTTTGTTGTTAAGAGTGCCCCACTGAATAGCTCTGCGGAGCTGATGTTGTCACTGTTGGTCTATAGGTGGCAGCATTGTCAGGTTTTGTGGCGTCTGAGGCTCCCCTCAAGAACTGTATTCTCTCCCCAAACCTCCCCCACTCACCCACACTATGTGATCAGGGCTGAGTTAACATAATTACATACTCACATCAGGTGAAATGAAATGGAGTGAAATGTTCAGGCCAAAAATTAGGCTGTGTTCATTCTGAGCGTTACTTCTTTCCTTTATTTTTTCCTCTCCTCCCCTTCCCCTTTTTACTTTCCTCTTCCCCTTTTTTACCTTCCCTTCATTTTTCAGCACAATACTGGTATTATTCTGGTCTGTGAGTCTGGATACTGAGATGTAAAGATTATTTTCATTTAAATACACCAGAATCTCCACCTTATCATAAGAAAAAGAAAAGCATAAGATTAAGTGACACACTGAGGCTGTACAAACTTGGCTTGCACTCATCCTACTCTTTCTGACTTCTGTTATGGTAAATACAACTATATAGCAAAATGGTCTTCCCTCCTTGGAGAAGTACATGCTCTGGACATCATACTATCTCAGGCTTAAAATTCATGACTTTCAAATTTTTCATGTGTGTGCTTATTTTGTTTAGGACAGAGATTATTTTTTTTTGAGAGCTGTAGCAGTCCCAGCCATTGGATAATTCTTTTTTCCATGGGTCTATTGGCAAACTAAACTATCAAAACCCAGAAAAACATCTACATTTTGTAATGATTTAAGTAGGTTTTTTTAAATACCCTGCCATTGAGGACCCATTTTTAAAATTTTTTTATACTTAAATGAGCTGCATTTATGTCAATTCTTAAAGTTAGCAGAACTATTTATATAAGCATAGGCCATCGAAAGGAAGATTAGGCAGTGATTCTTTTTTGATTACATATATTTTATGAAATATTTTTATTATACTGTGCTTTCTATATCATCTTTTGTGATGTCATAAATAAAGACATCATGAGGTCGTATGTTTTCTACTCATTCTCTTTTCCCTTTCCTTCTTCATTTCCCCAAGGGAAGGAAATTCTGAAGTAGAGGTTGAAAAAATTGTTTAAGTATTATTGAAAATATAAACCAAAGCTGTTTCCTTAATAAATATAATTAGCTGTATATATTGCATTTTCAAGAGCTAGTACTGATGTTGGGACCAGCTCTTTAAATAAAATAGGACCTCTGTAGTCTCTGGAGAGAACATGCATAAAGCAAAGTAAATGATTTTCTGTCAACACTAAGTAGACAGGTGCTTACATTGAACAGCATTCTAATATGTCTCTGAATATTTATGTCTTCTTTTTCAAATGCATTGCCCATGAATGTCACAGCTGTCAAATGTCTGTATACAAGAAGATAAAAAATGAAATTAATAAAAGGCAGATCAACATTTCGTTTGTTTAGGCCACTTTTTCCTATTGCATTTTACAGAGGTTAGCAATGTTGAGATGCTTGGGTATACTGGTTCATTCTAAGGGGCTGAGTGGAATGCAAAGCTATTAGTTGTATTTTGTGTAGGCATAGGTATACTTCCCATTATTTAACCTAGACATAATCAATGAAAATAATGATTGAAAGTGCTATGGGCTGTTCCTTTATCCTCTATCTATTTGCTTTGCAGATGGGGACCCTGGAAAGAGGGCTTTGGCAGTTCAGTGCTGCCATAACTAAAAGGGTAGGGCAAATTCTGAACCAAACTATGCAATGTTTAAGGACAGGTGAGCCATCACCACTGCCTAAAATCAGTTAATGGAGAATAGATTTGGTTTTAAAATAGTTCTGAAAGTCTGAAGGCTATACATGTTAATGTAAAACCTAGTGTTCATGGCCATGCAAAAAAGATGTATCAATGCACCTTTATGAGAATTTCAAAGATCTTAATGATAGCATGGCTTCCATTTTATTCGGAATGGTGCTGAGAGAATGAAAGGAAAAATCTCCCCAAATGGACCTAAATCAACATTATTCACCTTGTATACAATTAAAGTAGACTTTAATATGGGTGGTGTTTCAGTGTATCTCTTCCCCACTCATTGACATACTTTAACCACTCCTCAAATTTAATGGTTCTTTTAGTGCAGGCTAATTGGCACTCACACACTCAAATATAGATGCCAGAGGTTGGGTGCTGCCTCCTATGTTCCTTGGTAAATACTTTGCTCTAAGACTTCAGGTTAACTTTGAGAGCCTCAGGATTTTCTCATCATCTGCCCCATGAGCTTAAACTGAGTGAGTCAAGCTATTGTAGGACAAAGAACAATGGACAATGTTCCCAAAATTTTAAATGACACACAGAGGTTTGTAACCTTACTGGGAAAACAGTAACTTCGAATCATTGAATCACAAAATAGTTTGGGTTGAAAGGGACCTTTAAGATCATCTAGTTCCAAACCCCCCTGCCATGGGCAGGGATAAATTTCAGTATGTTTTCCAGTATAGGTGTTAGGTTTCCCAAATGTCCAGGGTTTCTACGATATACAGATATCACACACTCTGAAGCCTCTGCACAATAGAAAGTGCAGATAGAGTCTCTGTAGACAGGCATGTGCTTGAAGTGCACAATCTTAAATGAAGCACACAGCCGTAACGAAAACTACATTATGCTTTCATGGTAAATTTTCTGTCAGACACTGAACTGCTTTTTGGCAGCTGTTATTCCTCTCAGAAAATTTGGCCTGAGCAATCATCATCAGAGGACACAGTTAGCACTCAGTACTGAGCAAACCAGTAGAGAGTAACAGGACTGAGAACACCAGGGCTGATGAAGTGGGTGCAGTTGGCTGTGAGTTTTCAGATGAACAGATGCTTGGGGGAAAATACCAATAAGTCAAAAACAATGTTTCATAAAAGCATCTCAACAGATTCCAGCAAAATGTGGGCCTGTTTTTCCTGCAAGCTGCAGTGGAAGATTCTGTATCTGGAAATAGCTGGCAATGCTTAGATTTTGCATGCATTACCCATAGAGACACAATGCTTGCTTCCCATTCCAGCTACAGATCCTGGGAGGAGATGACATTTGGAAACGTCTACATCGTGAACTGCACAGGTTTCCAAATTAGGTTTATATTCCTACTGTTTTATTTCCAGAAAACAGGTAGAAGGGTCCTTGGATTCTCCTTAAAAATTGCTTAGATGACAACAGAGCAGATGTTAGTGATTTTGCGATATGACTAGCATTTATTCCAGTTTTGAAAGGTTCAGAAGTTCAAAGAGTTTTTTAAGTCCACACATTTAACTAGAAATAATTTAGAAGAAACTATGGTCTTGTGGAGATAAGTGTGGAAATACTGTACTACTCAGTTCCTTCTGGGATAGAAGCTCTTAAAACATGTTTCTTTTGCTGCTGGCAAATAAGGCCAATGCAGAAATGCATAAAGCTGAGAACAGAATATACATTTATCTGGTAAGAATCTGAGGTTTCTTTTATCATAACTAGTGTTATGGTTTAGAAAATGAAAATGAGCTGGTGTGGTCAGTAAGATAAGTGAAAATACAGGAACAAGAGGAAAAAATCCGTTCGGAAAGTATGCGTGCCACCAAAAAAATGCCTCCATTTAGTGTGAACAAAGAATATTTTTTACCAACAGCTTCTTCAAAACTTTTGAATTGCTCATGCTTTCACTTAGGACGTGTTCAGTCAAAGACTTTTTTTAAATGATATGTGTTTGATGTACATGTCTATTGTGGTTACATTCTAACATATTTTGGATCTGGTAGCATGCTATATCTAATAGCAAGAAAATGAAAATTTGATCACACAAATCACACATGGAGTGTGTTTGCTGCTAAAACATGAAAGTTATAAAATGTATTGTTTCTCACTCTTTGCATTAAAACTATGTAATTTTGTTTACAAGTTTCAGCAAATACAGAGCTAATTGGTCACATGTAGCCTGGTATAAATTTGACTGAAAGTTTCTAATAACATACAGATACTCCAAGTGACATAAAAGGAACAAATGAGAAAATCTTTCAAATCCTATTTCACATGTACACTATTTTAGCAGGTAAATCACTCCCTGAAATCAGTAGGAACTATACGGAGTTTGTGAGATTAGACTCCAATTCTCCTCTTTCCTTAGGATATTTTGTGAAGTCAGATTGTTATTATTTGAACTACATGTGTCGCATTAGCATCGCAATAAATAAACTCCATGCTTCACTGTTAAAAAATGGACTTTTCCTGTAACATTGAGATAGTTTCAGAACTGGACCACATTAGCAGCACACCATATGAAACTACTCTGTTTGTATCTTTGGGAATTACTATGGTGCTTGCCTGAAAATAAGTATAGAAATCTGTGGACTTCTGAATTCAGTCTCAGAGGCATAACTAAGGGAGAAGCATCTTGGTAAGAAAGGATGAGCCTAGCAATTCAAAATGCATTGAATAAATGTGCTGCTTGCTTTCAAAGAAGACATTCCCCAAAATGTTTTATGTACCATAATTTGTCTTTTTCTCTGTAACTTATTGTACCTAGTGAACTGTTCATTGAGATCAGATTAGAGAGCAATATATAAATATAGATTAGTACTGCCTTATGTTGCACAGAAAAAGTTAGTTTCAAATTTCTCTCTGTGTCTGATTTCCCTTGCTCTCAGTACACACTGAAAATGGGTTCTGACATTTTTAATGCATTTTTTTTTGGTTTTTAAAATACTGTCTTTCTAAGTAGCATTTAAAAGAGAAAGAACTGTTTGCTGAGTTGCTTTCCATATATTTTAGATTAAATCTGTACTACAAAGCTAACACTGAAGTTATTTCACAAGCCGTCAAACGCCATTGTTAGTCTAGGCCTGAATTTCTCTGGAGTGGCAATTCATTTGCACTTCTGACCACAGCGATTAACTCCAGGCCTTCAGAAGGGGAGGGCTGGGTGCATTCCCTTAGCATCCTCCTGCTTTCACTGACATCAGGCCATACCGCCGCAGTAATCACTCACGTCTTGTGTCTCAATGTGATGCAGGATAATTTGACTTAACTGAAGTCAAGTGATACTTTGCCATTAACTTCAAAGGATTTTGTATGCTTATATCTTAAGACATGTAGGCAACTCCATGTGACCATTTAGGCTTTATTTAAGTATCAATGTGTCAGAGGACTAAGGGGTTTCAGCCCTCCATTAGCACCAGCAAGTACAGGGGGAATGGCATCACATTTCAGCTGGGCTACAGTGCAAGCGTTGTCTCACCATCCAGATTAGTCCTCAGTCCCTTGCCATATATAGCCTCTGATACCATAAAGTCACAAATAAGCCACTGAGACTATTTCATTAGCTAGTGAAATAATATCTAGATTGGAATTCCATTGATTTAAATAACAGATTCATTGCTAATTCCAAATATGCTGGTCGCAAAAGTTTCAGTGGACTATAAAATTGAAAAGGGATCACCTTGAGTCACACAATGTTTAATGTAACAAGAAAAGAATGGTTTAAGTCATATTTCTTCTTAGATCAAATTTTATTTTACAAATAATTGGGGAAAAATAAGGCTAGGGGTTTTTTGCATGAATCTGGATTTTAAACAACTATTTTGGATTTAAAAAAATTGCATTAGCTCTATTTAGAAGATGGGTCCTGTTAATACAGAAATCTTTGGTAGCTCTAGACAGGATGTGAAAGAAGAATGATAAAAGTAATTGAAACTGTAGGGAGGGAGAGAATAAGTAACAATGTAATTACGTGAACTGGAATTTGTCCTAGTCCCTAGAACTAGAGAATGCCAAATGCTACTTAGCAAGATACTTCTATTAAAAAAGAGTTATAAAAGTTTCTACACTTGTGCAGCAGCAAATCTTCAATCTTTAGCATTCACTCTGACCTTCTATTCCCTCTTGGGCTAAGTAACTTCCTTCTCTTTCAAAGGAATGCTTTAGACTAGTCTATTCCCGAAAGAGAACAATGCCTTTTTCTGGAAATCTTCAGCCTTTTCCCCCACCACATGGACTTTCCTGTTTAGAAACAGCTCCCTAGTGAGCACAAATTCCCCCACATTAAAAGTCCCCTTAATTTTGTTTCCAGTTTGCAAGCAAAATACATAAATGCAATGTATTTCTGGTTATAGTGCTTTTATAGTAAAACTTTATTATACCATCTAAAGATATATTGGACCAATTACAATCAACCATTATACTGTAATGTTACAATAATATTACAACCTAGTATATTATATGAATTACACAAATAACTCTCTGCTGCCATAATCTTGTCCTTAATGGGTTTTCTCCTACTAGTGTCTAAGTTCTAAAAGTTCCAAAACTATTGCAAAGTCTAGAGTAAATGCCAGCCATAATTATGTTCACAGTACAGCATATTCTACTACTTCTGTGTATAAATACACAACATGTATTATAACACATAGAATATCATTCTTTTATCTTACCCAGTGTTCACTACTCTATGGAAAACAGTCTTTAGTGATCTGTATGCTGGTGGCATTGTGCATATTTTTAGCTTAGATAAAAGAGGACACCTCACTGATCTGAAGATTTAAAAAGCAGTACCGTCTCCACTCCATCACGATTGATATAAAATGAACTGGTTTTATGTTATGCAAACACATGGTTAGGACAGAGTCATAATGCAGCTCTTCAGCAAGTGTGAAGAGACATAGGTGAACATTTGTGCATAAGCTACTTTACACTCATTCTTCTTGGGTGGTTGACAATAAATTAATGTAAAAAGTAGATTTACTTACTGTGATTGAGGTATTTGGATTGTTTTGGGGAAAACCCAAGGATAATAATTCAAATTTCCCATTTCCCAGAAATATCTTTGATTTAATTTTCTATTTAAAATCTAAATCTTTGAATTTATACCTCTATGCTAAGTTTGGGATGGGACTGGGCCTGTTTAATTCCAACCAGTAACAGTTAGGGTATATTTGAGTCAGCTATTTTAGTCAACAACATTTAAATTCAAATATATTTTAAGACCAGAAGGCGTTTTTAAAATCCATTGCCCATTTTGTATCGTAAACCTAGATTATAGGTTTACAGCACTATTTTCCTTCAGCAGTTTGTAAAACAAACAAAGGCCAAGGAAAAATGCAGAAAAATCTCCATGAAAACACCCTCGAAGCTTTTGTTAGTGAAAAAAACACCTCAAGGCTGCTCATCTACTTGAGTCTAGCAAAGGATACTTTAAATTACATTTGTTCTAAGCCATGAGAAACTACAGTTTTCATAGATAACATAAACACTGAGCACTGCTGTTTTAGGCAAAAGCTACCCTGTGTTTGTATACATAATCCAGTATATATATATATATAAAGCACAGAAAAAAGTCTGCAGTTCATCTGGCCAGGTTTTGATTTTTCTGCCAGGGTTTTGATTTGCAAATATGCAACCTAATAACATTATTCCAAAAATGCCTAGTTACACTACTTATTAAGAAATTAGGAATGATGACTTTAAAGAAACATGCAGATTGTTTGATGTTGGTAACAACAGAGCATTGTCTAGGCTTTCATAGTGTTGACTTATATTTGACACATCAAAGCTGATTTATACAGTACTTAGTTCAATGAGGACACAGTCCTGTTTTGCAACATCATAGTAGATGAAGAGAACATGAAGACCCATTTTTTTTTTTGAGATTTCAAGTGATTTCTAATATCTACTTCATATTTATTGCTCAATTACTTCATATTTATTACTCAGCTTGATAATTCAGGTATTTTTGCAATATTAAACTCGGCTGTAGTTTTCCAGGTTGTGGAAAGGCCACTGCATGTTGCCAAAAAAATTAGATAACTACATCTTTTTCCATAAAATTCATCATTCTTCATTGTCATTCTTTTGTTAATACTTATTATTGATCAGGTGTGATTCTATTTGATTGTAATTTATATGTCACAGACAAATATTGCGAGGTGTTGTGCAAACTGGTTTAAATAAGTTAAAAAACATCCACTCAAACAGAAACAAAAGAGCAAAGCCACCTGTACTATTGCTAGGAACTCAAACAGAAGTCACCCCAAGATATGTGGGTCACAGTAGAAATGAAAAAAAAATAAATTAATCTCTTCTCATAAGATTGCTTCTTATTTTTATTTGCAGTTATGGAATGGCTACACCAGCATGGCTGTGAAATACTGCATTCAATCCACATTAGAAGCTCTTAGATCTATTTTTTTTTTTTTTTTTTTTTTTTTTTTGAGGGGTAAGGGGGAAAAAAGGAACAGATTTAATAAAAAGGGTCATGAAAGTATGAAAGTAAAGTTTATGCTCTCCTCTCACTAAAAACGAGATATATTGAAGTAGATTTTTTTCAGAAACTGTAATGTAATTTGCTTGTTTCCCAAGTTCCAGCTAGGGCATTGCCATAATTCAGCTCTGCTTTTCCGAATGCTTCCCTTTCTCCTCCCAAATCATCTTTTATTTTTTAAAACCGACACATTATATGTTTTCTCTGCTCCAGTTCTCTAATATATCAGCAAAACTGTTCGGGTTTTAATTTATTTATTGTAAGTGATTTTAGTTTTATATTGTTGGTGCTTTAACATAGAAAACTTAATGTTGAGGATGTTTTATATGTTCATGTGACTTGATTTATCACATTTGAGTTTTTAACTTTATGAATTGTTAAAGAACCTTACTTGTCCATGTCCTGAGAATCTGCCAGATAAATACCTTTATTGGTCTGGGGTTTGGTACCTAATTAAGGGTTCTCTGAACAGCTGGAAAAATTCTCATCAATGTCCATGGATAATGGATTCTAAATGGGTTGCTGCAGCTAAAGAGACACTTTGACCAATTTCACTGTTTTTGAGGTATACTGTAACACAAATTTCTCTAGAAAGTATTGTACACTTATAGGACAGGAGAGATGCAGTGCATATTGAAGAAGAAAAGCTACACTGCACTGTTTTTATTTGCCTTCTCGTGATCAAGAACTACCAGAATCCAGAGTGACACTTATTTAAACAAGCATTGTGCAAGGAATGGTGGTTTTCTAATGAAGAAAAAAGCAAAAGCATATAGGAAGTTCTGTAAAATGGATGAAAAATTCAGTTAATGCAAATATTGTGCAGGATAGCTCTACTTCAGATTATAGCCCTTTCCAACATTTTGCATAAATAAAGACATGTTTGAATGATATCTGTTTTCTCATAAAGGGGAGTTTTGACATAAACTAGATGGGTCTTTGTAGGTGAGGAAAACTTTTATTCAGCCTTAAAAATATGAAAAGAATTTTTTTTCCAACTTTGCTGTTTGACTTATAGAAAACAAATTGCAAATTTGCTTTTTACTAATTTTCTTTCAGATGTTGCATGTATTAGCTTGTTACACAGAGCATCCAACTGGCTGCTTACTCAAGTAACACAAGTACTTGTCATAATTTTGTCCATACTGCATATAGTATATCTTTATATTTTACAAAAAGAAAGAATTAATCTAAAGGGAGACCTCTTTAAGGTTCTTTAGTAGATAACAGTAATGGTAACAGCAAATAATTACATGCACAAAATACAAGAAACCAATGAGAAATATCAAAAGATCAAATCAAAAGCACATCTGACTCAGTAGGCAGACTTTAATAAATTAGAAATCTGGCCTTATCTGTTTGTAATATAGGTATCTTTCTGTTTCAAACTCATTCAATAAACTGGCTTTATGAAAAGAAAAGTAGCATATGTAGCCTTGAACACTGTACTAGGATGCTCAAATTTTTTCATCATAGTATCAGAAACTTTCAAGTAACTTATGAAATGAAATAACATTTTAACAATTTTACATTAGTCGTAATGAAGAAAAATAAACCCCAAATGAAAACCTGTAGGATTTTTCCAGTTCCTCCTTGTTTCCTTCTCCAAATGTCTTCCTAAGTACATAGAATTTAATTCAGTGCTGAATTTCAGAATATACTTCTAATACACTTTCCACTTTTAGACCTTATATTTCTTTCTTTCTAAATTTCATTTTTTTTCCAGAGTTCAGGTTCATACAGTACTTTGTCTCTACTGCTATCTAATTAGTATTGTCTTTCTTCCTGTTAGGACTTTGTGTGTACACAAAAATGTCCTATGTCTTTGCTTGTATTCACCTAAAAGACAGGGAAATAGGTATCATTGGGCATTTCATTAAGAAGACGTGACTAAAATCAACAGAATATTTACAAAACAGTCCACTGTCTTATGCAGTTTGTTTTGTTTACTAAACTTTGTTTCCCATGGTATTTTCTGCATGTGTTCTACCACCAGACATTTTCTGCAGTAAAATCTTGATAATGATTTTTCTCTGGCAACTTTCTGTCTTTGCCTTGGCTAATAGTTATTGCTGCTCACCTTGTTTAACACTCACTGCCTAGTTTGTTAGTGCTAAAACCATTATTTCATATTTGTACATTAAATCTGATTTTGTATTACTTAGCTAAATATATTTTATTCAGTATCCTATGGAATATTTATGTATTTGCCTGTTGTCTTTTTTTAGTGTCCTCAATGATCTCTACTGTATCCTTACTATTGAATATTTTTGTGAAATTAAGATGTCTTCTCGGACTACCTCAGTGGTTCCATAACTGTAGTATACTTCCTGTTAAAATCCTAGTAACTTTGTAAAACCAAATCTTGTATGATCATATATGTGTATTCATTATCCTTGCTACATCTCATGCTGCTGCTATCTCTCCACCTATTTTTGTGTCTGTGTATCTTCACCTGCATCACTGTGTTATTATTTTCAAATCATTTTTATACTCTAAACAGCACCTGTCTGCCATATATCCTGTATGAAACTTAACAGTCACATCTTCAAAGAACTCCAATAAATTATTAAAGCAATTATTCACATAAGTCAATAAACTCTCTGATAAATATTTGTGGCCCACTTGCATTGTAAGTTTGAAAAAGTTGCTTTACAAATAATTGATATATATTCAATTTGGAAGAAACAAGACCAAACATTATCAAAGAGTTACCATATTCAATCTATGCACCAAACTGGTGTTTCCAAAATCTAACTCTAAAGTATTAATTCATTTTTACTAAGAATTATTTGTATAATACTATTTTTTCTGAGAATAGCTTGGTTTGTCTTACTCAAAACTGCTATCTAAAAATTAAAGATCTATAGAATAGAGTAAGAGGAAACTTATTTACTAAGAATTTCAAGATGACTCTACTAAAAGCTGAACAAACTTTTACTGCTTATCACAACATCTGACATAGATAAATGCTGTGTACTTATAAACCATATAGTTTTTTTATGGGTAGCAAAACTGCAACATAGGAAACCTGTGTAACTTGCCTAACAGCAGCTACATGAAATAAATGTCAAAGTAGCAATTAGAACTCAGAAATTTCTCATTTTTATTATATTTAGTCCACTAGAGCATAAAGCTATTTTAAGTGTAATGAACTGACCTATATTTGTAAGTGACCAAAATAAATTCTCTTTTGTTAGCCAGTCTTTGGTATTAGACACGAGCTATCATTTAAAAGCTTATATGCTTTTGTTTGTTAAAGATTAGTATTCAGTAACTTGACAATTACTGTGAGATCAGCCACACTTCATGATTCTCTGAGATGTTAGTTCCTTATCATACTGTGAAATTTGATTCTGGTCTTGAATATTTTCCAATTTCTTAGTTCTAATGGGAAAAGATGAATTACTAAATCTAGTAATGATCTTTAAAAAAAAATTCTGAACTTACAGTTGTTGGTGGAATCAGGACAGATGGCTTATCACCATTTATTTATTCTTAGGATTCTAAAGTTGTCATTTTATCTAGCCAAATAGTAAGTTCTTTATGTCCAACGGATTTCAATGGGATTTATGTCTTCTGAAAAACTTGCCTCATGTACGTGACTTGCATGTATATGACTTACAGTCACAGTAAAGACATCTCAGTATAGGAGGATAGATTAAAAGGTTATAAAGAACTGTATTGTTTGAAGTTCCAAACAATATGAAGCAGAAGGAAAAAAAGTCAGATTTTTAAAAAAGCTACTGCTCTTAGAAAGATAAAACCCATTTCAATGTGTAATACATCTTGCACAAAGGCAAGATTATGCAAGAGTAATCATCTAATTTGAAGAGCCTTAAGGAGGTGAACATTAAATTTAAAAAACAATCCATGTCCTACAAGAGAGATACTGATGATGGCATCTACAGATGGCATTGAAATGCTGGAGGATGTTTCATCCTGGAGAATGCAGAATGAAAAACCATTCAACTAGAGTAACTAGCTGACTAAACTCTGTACTTTACAGTCTATAAAAAGTGTTAAATGTCAGACAGACAAGGTCTTTCAATAAATAAGTTAATGAAATCACTTTTTCTCCGCTTTGTTTAACCCAAAAGGCTATAAAGATTCAGCTGAGCAGTGCAATACTGCTCAGAGGAGAGGTGCTTTGAACTTCTGCTTGCCTCAATACAAGTAATAACAGGACACTGTTTCTTTAAGAGCATCTGTTTTGGGTGACATGGCTTTCACTTTGGAAAATAATGCAGAAATGGGGAGAGAGGACCTAGTAAAGACAAAGGCAGATTTATGCCTCACCAGTGGCAGCTGTAGCAGCTGCAGGACCCATTAGCAAGACTGTATTTTCAGACTTGGCAAGGGACACAAGGGAATGCCCACCATGAGCAAGTTACAGCCCTTGAGCCACTCTTCCTGCTCAGAGGAGGACAAGTGACACTGCGATGCCTCTCTGGGCTAATGATGCCTTGGTGGGCTTTCTAAATCTCCTTGCAAGGCAAGGTCCTTGCTTGATTTCCGATTTCAGTTAGGGTCCTCCAGGAAGGCACAAAATGAGCAAGAGTGGTCTCTGAGTTGTCACCTCTGATGATAAGCCATGATTACAATATAGTAGTTTTGTATATGCATATTTTAAAAAATATACCTTTGCATATTTGATGTAGGAACACTACACCCTTCTAGATGATTCTGCTAGAGAAGCAAGATTGAAGAACTTGGCTGTGCCCTTGCTGTGCTTTATGAGAAGACTGCTGTCTTACTATAGTAACATTTTAAAGTCTGGAAGTGCTGGGGAAGCAGTTGGACTCTGCAACCCTTATGCTCTTCACAGGGGATGAAGACAGAGATGGGTCAGGATGGTCTCTATTTTATACTAAAGAGTCCTTTGACCTCTGATGACTAGAGTACATCACAATATTCTGATCATTAATTTTTAATGAGGTCCATCATATTGACCATGAAGTACATAATGTCAAATGTAATATAACGAACACCAATATTTTTTTTATATTGTTAATGGGAGACTTTGGGACAGGTAACTGAAATTTCCCCACCTCATCCAGTACCAGTCTAGACAGATTTTAAACAAATTAACTGGCAGAAAAGTTTGACACATGCATAGACAGGGCACGTGACACAGGATTTGGATGTTATGAGGTTATGTTTTCCTACAAGTGCATGCAAATGCCTCCCTGACCTGCTCTCAGTTTCAAATCCCTCTAAACTGCCATGCAGGATTATGGCCGTATAACCACAGTCTCCCAAGCAAGTACTTTCTCTTCTTTCTTGTGGTGGTACTTCAGGCCCATCCTAGGCGCAACAGTTATAGATATAAACTGGCTCATAGGATTTGGAATAAGTCCTTTGAAGGCTATATTAAAACCTTTGAATAATTTCCTATCTAGATCATTGCTATAGAAACATACAAAATAATGTGTTGTAACCATTGATCGTACTATTATATGAGGTAGTTCTAATCAACAAGGAACAAGGCTGAAATTACCAGAAAATATACAGAAGTGTCGACAAAGAAAAGCTATGTTTTTCCAGTTAGTACTTCACTGCTTTTCAAAATGGATGTGCAGTGCTTACTAATTTTCTGGCATCCTTCTTTCTAAGAGATAGTATCGATGTTCACTGCTTTAAGAATTTTGCTAGGTTAGATGAAAATCTTTAATCAGACACGTATAAATTGCCATAACATGCAGAAACACTAACATTACTGATTTTGTACCATACATACGGTGTTCGGTACATTTCATTCAAAGGTCTGTTGTACGTTGCCTGGATATGGAAGACCTTATGAGGTAGGCCAATATAAAAATATATATTAGCAGAAGTCTACATGGCTTAAAGACTTCATCACTCATGAGTAATAGAGCCAACTAGACAAGCTGATGGTATTCCCAGCTACTCTGGACATGTCTACATGACCCATGTCTGCAACTAACGATAATCCTCTTTCACAAAAAGACATTCACTCAGACTTCATGTACTTCCATATAAAAATACAAACATAAGCAATTGTTTATAAAAGTAGTACTTTTCTGCCTTTTAAATTCATGTATTGAAGAATTCTTGTTTAAAACCATTTAAATTCTCATCTAGAAAACACTTCCTTGTTTTCTACAACTTTTATTGTAGGAAAATATGTGCAGAAAACCTTTATATTTATCTTCTATTTGAGAACACTATAGGGATGTTCATGGAGAAAAAATCCTCACCGCTTACATACTTTTCATTAAGAAGCTAGATAACCAACAAAATAATATGTTTTTCTCTGGATTTATATTGACTCACCCTGCTGTGAATACATATTATAGGATATGACATTAAGATAATAAGAGCAAAAAACTAAAAAAAAAGGGGGGGAAATTTCTTTGTTTGCAAATCTAGAGCATTAATTGTGTTCCTGTGAGGCAATCTGGATGAAGCTTCTGCTAAGCAAATTAGATATAAACTGAAGGTGAGGGCAAAAGGGTCGCCACAGCAAGGGAGCATCGAGTGACAGGCACTGGGACCTCCGATGCATGGCTTGTAGAGCAGATGTTCACAAGGATGCAGTGATTATTGAACTGGTAATAAAAAAGCATCAGCTTACAGGCAGCCACGATGGATGCTGGTAATTATAAAGCATCCCCTGGGAGGAAAATGACACAAGTCAGCCGCATCTCTGCAATCACAGGGGCATAATTAAAGCTCTAGTAACAGTTGTTAATAGGGTGCAAATAAAACAGGGGGAAAATTTGAACACAGTCTTTTTCTTTTTTAAAGAGACGGCAAAGGACAATGTAATTACAGAGACTGCATGCTTTTTAATTTCACGATACAGTAAAACAAAGACCTTTAATGTATTTTATACATGCATATACATACCATATCAAATGAGGCAAAAGTGATTTAGTCTTTGACTGGGTGGCAGGATGGGGAGAACAGATTTTTTTACCAGAATGTTTATATTTTAATTTTCAAAATGGGCAAAACACAAATATATAAAGAAAATGTAATATGTATAAATATTTGTCCATTTCATCCTCACAGGAGAGGTACAATGACAGTATATGTGGTTAGATGGTACTATCGGTGTTATTGTAGACAGAATAATTTTAAGGTACTAGCAAAGCAGGTCATATTATCTTTTATTAGACCCACTGAAAAAAGCAGTCAAATTTCCAATTTTTATGCTGTTCAGGTATTTTTCAGATATTTAAAGCACATTTTTTGCATCCAAAAGTATAACTGGTATGACTGGTTAGGCTTAATGATCTATGAATAGTTTATGTGTTCTACATCAAGCATGCTTAGGACTTAGACATCAATTTCAGTAGAAATACTTAAGAAGTGTTAACTACATAAAAAATGTAAAATCTATCCTTCGTATACAATAAAGACCAGTCAGTCAATCACACTTTGGCACAGAGTGATAAAAAGTGTCTTCAGCCTGAGTCTTTCAAAATTCAAGTATTCTAATCTAACAGTATAATTAGTCAAAAAACCCACATAGCTGCATTTCTCGGAAATGTTTGAGTCTGCAAGTTTTTGGAGTCTCTCTAATCCTCTAATTCTGTTTGAGTGGTTTTGAAACTTTGTTTTCACATACTTGATGCCTACTAGTGTACCAGTTTTACAGAATTTATCCAAGGGAACAAGTTCTCCTCAAGAAGTGTGGTGTTCTAAGACATTAGTGTTATACTTGATTACCTTCCTGAATGTGAGCTATGTCATCGCATTGCCATTTACATTTTTGGTTTTTTCACTCTCCTTTGGGATGGTTGCTATCAGTCAGTCTTGCAGGGCTCTTATCTTTTTCCTTACAGATGAACATCCAACATACAGCACCATATTTTGGTAGTCTCTTCAAGATCAATCAATTAACTAATATTCAAGAGCTTTTCTGTTGTTTCTTTTTCCGTCAGAAGGATACGCTAATGAGGACTACTGAGATATTTTTGGCTACAGTCCAATTTATTTGTTAAAAATGCACAGAATATTTGCTTGTTGTGAACACAGCATAAACAAACACTAAGAATAGTTTCATTATTCTGAACCTTATTCTACACCAAGAACAAGCTTGCCTAAAGGGAACTCTCCTTTTCCGAGTTTTTTAGGAGGCCCAAACCTGTACTTTGCCTGCTTGCCTCCTGATTCCTTAAAAACACACTTGCCTATAACTGCAACCCAAATCCCAACCTATTCCTTGCTTTGTAATCACTGGATCATTTATTTCATTACTACCAAAAGATTTGACGTGCTGGTTCGTAATAGAAGTTTGTTTTTGCATTCATTAAACAAGAGAGATTTTCACTTTTCTTTATTAAGACTAAATAAAGAGTTTTCAGCCAGAACTGTGATTGATGTCTGACATCAGTAAGTGCAGCAGATCAGTATTAAAATGGCATTAGGAATCATTGATGACTGCCGATGTATTCTATTGAACAAACAGCCAATACTGATTGCAGCAGACAACCAATATGCTTAACGTAAAATACGTAATTGACTACTCACCATTTCCCATATGCAAAAATCTTCACTTTTATTTGGTCACGCATCAAATAATAAAAGAAAAAAAATCTCATTCGTAATTCTTTACCAATTCAAAACAACACAAAATTTCTGATAACATCAGCTAGAATAAAATTTTTAAATGGCATATTATTGTTAATATGTGCAAATAGAATAACCTGCCTCAAAATCCAAATAGATTTAAAAACTATACATCATAGTTGTGGGAAGATTTTTATACGAGATTAAATACCCAAAAATTCCAAAATTGCTAAATAATAAATAGAAGGAACAACGAGATGAAGAAATACTAAAGATTTGAATTTTCTATAAGCTTACCTTAGATGTAAAATATGGAATTGATTACACTGTGAATTATACAAACTTTAATAAAGAAAAGTAAGTCCTAGATAACTCTTACTTATCACATTCAACTTCCCCATGTGTAAGAAGTGCCCACATTCTATCACTGCATCTGACACGATATTTAAGCCACATGCTCAGTCCTACTGGAATAGTACTTTAAAACTGAAAGACTTAACTGAGCACAAATTTAGTCTTGCATACATATGTAGTAATCATTCTTTAATTTCAGTAGTGTTTCATTAAGTCAATTTGCCCCACAGCTGACTTCCTCATCTCTAATTTCTTTGAGGTAATACTTGCTACCAGGAAATGTTGCACTTGTCACCCACAGTTCTTGAGTGTGGATTCTTTTAAGATAAGTGTTCAGTTGATTTCATTTTAGCACAGATTTTTATCACAAACCTCAGTACAATTTTATAAGTAATAATGTTATGACTCTAGGTAGTACTGCTAAGCAAATGGTGTTTCTGCTGTTAATCGAAACAGCATGTAGAAATATAACAAAAGATTTCTTCTTAATGGTTAATATCAGCTATCATCTGTAGTTTATCTTACAATATTATTTTTAGTAGTGTGTAACCACTACAGAGTAGTATTTGAGTTAACAGGGTTACTCGATAGTAAACTCATAGAAACTTCAAAAGTGAGGTACATGTCAGTGAACACTGCAAAACATTTAAAAGTCGTTATTTTATGTTTTTGACTTCATTTGAGTGTTTTGTGTCTTTTAAAATGTTCTATAGCAACTGCATTAAGGAATACTTGATTTTGACCACCACCAGTAAAGCAGCAGTACTTTTCCTGGCCCTGTATTCTATTGTTAATAGCAGAGAGGGTCTGTATTGGATTATGATTCTAAGCATTAAACAGTGATGAACTTTTACAATACTAAAGTATTTCACATGCTACTAGTTGTGTCAAACTTTATTTTTCAAATTAATTGGAGATCTAAGATAAACTTGACTCCTAGATTTCCATTTAACTAGAAATGGTCATTGTTTTCAAGACTGTCTGTCAAAATGCTTACTTGATACCCTCAATCAGTGTAAAAGGTAGGAATAATCATTCTGGCATGGTGTGGAGCAATCTTCTTATTTTGCCAAATGCTTAGTCACAGTGGAAGCCCTTTACAACTACTTCATAGGAATTCTTGGTGTGACAGTTGTGATTTTAAGAACATCAAATTATCTCCAATTTGTTTTGTTTTATTTCCCCCTTGTGAATGACTCTGTGCTTCAGATAGCTCCATTTCTGTATGTTAACCCGCAGCAGGAGGGCAGATGTCACAGGGTGACTTTACTACCTGTACTTTCTCCTCTCTGATAGAACTAGTTCACACACCAGTTTTAAATAGCCTCCCCAAAATGCATAATGGCCACCACCCACTGAGATCTAAGTCAGCCCTTGCTCACTTGGAGCTTGGCCAAAACTTGCACCGCTGTGATGCAGAGTGTGTCACACTGCTTCTCCCTCTGATGTGGAAATGGAACTTTAACAGTCAGCAAATCTCCTTAATTTGAGTCTCTCAGTTGAGGAATATCAGCTGGAATCTTTGTTTAAAATACCAGCAGCCAGCAATAACAGCAGAAAGCCCCTTTCTAGTTCTCTATCTAATCCTTGTTTAAACTTCCAAAGGTGTGCAAAAGCAAGGCTGCAGACCAGTAAGTGGATGGAAGCAGTAGCAACAGGAACCATCAGTTTGCACAGGAAGAAAACACATTGCATATTAGTTCATTTTCAGTGAGCAGACAGCATCTCCTTAAGTAGCCTCTCTGACTCCTCAAGCCTCCAATGTACTAAACTGTTTCTGAAACACATCACTGTAGCTTTGCAAATGGCAAAAATCTTTCTAATATTTATGCTAATATGTTGCTTACATCTAATATTTATGATTCTTTAAATTCCTTGGGTTTAACCAGATGTGGAATGTTCTCACTGCATAGTGTTGTAGTAAGAATGCATATTGCATTTATGCACACATGAACGTGCATATTTATACTAGATTAAATATGGGTAAAACTTGGACATGAACTTACAGAGATACAATGAACTTCAAATTTTTCAGTGAACCTCATTATAAACAGAACAAGGTGAGGTGTGAGGAGTGGATGAAGAGACCCAGGGATAGATTAGGTGAGAGTCAGCAAGCTGGCAATTGCAGTGTTCTTGCTGCTAGTTTGCAGGTTTGGTGGGACAGAATATGTGAGGAATCCTGATGGAGGCAAACAGAAAACTAATTCGGCTAAAAAACTAAAACTAAACATGTTTCTTTCTTACCATAATTCCCTCCAAAACTAGTTCTCCCTTTCCAGCGGAAGCATGTCTAAAAGAAAAAAGCAACAAACAAAATACACTCTTTATCACATACAAAAAATAAAAAGCTTGTTTACAGAAGTGCTTTGAAGCTTGCCAGGGCAGACATGGTGACTGCTGCACCTCTAGAGACCCTTCATTTCCCCAAGGCCAGCAAGGCTGTGCGTAAGTGCACAGTGAAGAGCACAGCAGCGCACACATGTTGAACTGCTTCAAATATGCAGGAGTGTGTAGGCAGATGACCACACAGTGGAGATGTAACTACAGAGCAAAAGCCTCTATTTAGTTTTTTTCTCTAAAGCAGACAAAGTCCCAGCAGAAGTCGTGTTTGGGAATGCTTAGCATACTTTCAGAAGTGAACATGTACTCCTGAGAGAGTATTCCCCATCTGCTCAAGGACAGATTTTAAACACCAGCTGCAGAGCCCTCAAGTGTACATTCTGAAGTTACCTTGCAGTGCTTGCTATAACCATTGCTGCTACCTGACAACTCTTGTTGTGATCAGCTATTTAACCCAGATACCAGAGAAATAAGACAGTTTGGTTAAGTGGGTCTGTGCTGCCTCTATCCTGGAGGAATGATTAATAAAGCAGTGATTTGCCTGAGATGGTGGTGTGGTTTAACGCCAGCCAGCAACCAAGCACCGCACAGCCACTTGTTCACTCCCCTACCCTAGCAGGATGGGGGGGAAGAAAACTGGAAGAGTAAAAGTGAGAAAACTGGAGGGTTGGGGTTAAGAACAGTTTAATAATTGAAATAAAATAATAAATTTTAATGAAAAGGAAAATAACAGCAATAAATAAAACCCAAGAAAGAAGAATGATGCAAACGAAAAGAATTGTTCACCACCAACCGATGCCCTGTCAGCCTTCCCCCTATTTATTGCTGAGCATGATTGTACGGTGTGGAATACCCCTTGGGTCAGCTGTCCCAGCTGTGTTTCCTACAAACCTTTTGTGCACCCTCAGCCTACTCACTGGTGGGGTGGGGTGAGGAGTGGAGAAAGCCTTGATACTGTGTGAGCACTGCTCAGCAGAAATTAAAACATCCCTGTGTTATCAACACTGTTTCCAGGACAAATCCAAAACATAGCCCTGTACTAGCTACTGTGAAGAAAATTAACTCTACTCCAGCCAAACCAGCACAGATGGTATGTGGACAGCTCATGCCACCACTATAATAAAAAACATGATTCAGCAGCCACCTAACACTGCCAGAAAACGACTTTGATATTGCTGTGCCATAAAAGAAAGAGAAGAAAAAAAATCTAGATATTTAGGACCCAATACTTGCTACTGTGAAAGATGTAGTGCTTTCTTAGTCAATAGGAAACCAACCAGGAAAGCAATCAGCAGATTGCTAAAGGAAAATTTAATTTCACTCTTCACTTTGTCACTGACTGCCATGTCACAAAATCACACGTAAGGCTTCAGTTATGCACAAAATAGAGATGATATTTAGAGTACATTGTGCTTTTTTCTTCACGCATCAAATTGAACAATTAAAATAATATTTTACAATTATTTACTCTTATCATCATTTCCCTCATACCATAAAAATTACGCAGATTCATTTTGTTCAAAACCAATGACAGTTTATTCTCATTTTGTATATTTTTCTTTAAATGCCAACTTTTTAAAAACAGTTCCACAGTATAGTTTCTCTTATATGCACAGAATTCTCCGCACAATTATATGAATTAAGCTCAAATCCACAAACAGTGTCAGTCCACCTAAATCTACATTTCTGGTGAATAAAATATTTGGCTGAAAAGCCTTTAACAACTCTAATGATCTTCTCTGCCCATCTCACAGAATTCTGGAGAGCTTGGTTAAGTTCTATGAAAGCATTCTGAGAATCGTTTATTGCCAGATGTTTTAGTATGCAGGTTGTGACAAAATTTCCAATATCTCTGAAATTTAGCAATAGCCTGCCTTGGAGCATCAACTTTTCCTGCTATAGTTTAGTGATGCCAAAATGGGAATACTCTGTGGAAAGTTTATGGTTTTATCTAAGTCTAAAGTTCTTATCAAACACAGTTCACGTAGTATGAAAGAAAGGTCTTGTTAAGCAAGAACAGAATCATGTGAATGTTACTGTCTGGTGGCTCACTGCTAAAATTCAGGAAAATTAATCTTTTCAAGGAAATACTCGAAGCAAAGTTTGAAATTTTATGTGTTTATATATCGGTAGACAAGCAATTTTTGTGGGGATAAGTTTTTCCAACAGTACTTTCTCATGCACCATTTTAAAAATTATTTCATGTTGTTTTTACTGAGCTTTTACTGTCAAAAACCAGCTTTCATCACCAGACTGGGGCCCTCCGTTCAGCATTCTTAGAGCGGTCAGGGGTGAGGGTATGGGACTCCCATGCCCACATTAATAAATTGCCATTTGCCTCTGCTCTACTATCCATTGCTCCCTATGCAGCAACAGATCATACACTGATAGTAAATCAGATCCAGTATGTTTTCCTAATTTTAGTTTTGGGCTAATCTATCTAATAGTAAAAACATCTGGTCCAGTTTTGCTTTTATTCTGATCTATACAGCAGGAACCTGATCACCAAGGGACCAGTGGAGTCACACAAGGTCAAGTTCTGTACCTGCATGGAGTTAATGTGAAATATATGTGAATAATAAGGGATTCCTTTATATTTATGTTGTACCATTTTTTATAGGAGTAACATAAATAACAAAACTTTGATATTACAACAGATTTAAGGAATAGATTCCAGATAAGTGAAAAACATGGACTGTGATATAGTCAAGATAAAAGAAAGCTGGGCATGTGATAGCAAAATTATTTTGGTGTGAAATGGGCTAGCCTCTGTTATGAATTTGGCAGAGTTTGTTATAAACAACATATTTGAAAAAAACAGGTAATGCTTCTAAGAATTTTGCTTGGTAGACCCATGGTAGGCCATGCGTGATGAATATCTGTGTGACTACCATGAAAACTTCAACAAAGAAATTGTAACATTTATCATGGGAAGTTACTTTTTGTTCTGTATTTGATCTGCTGAGGTAATAATATGTAGAAAGACAACCCTAGTCCCAGTAAAAAAGACCATAAATGAAAAATTCTGCACAGAATGTTTTCATTTCTGTTCTCACATGAATTTTACAGTACTTGAATGTATTTTTTGAAGTATATTTCAACATTTTGGAGAATTTTTATCAACTTGGTAGAAACTATATTTTTAAGTTCTGTGGCTCTTTGCTTCAAAACAGAATTTCACTACTTTGTTTCCTTTGTTTTATAAATCTGAAAGAATCTTGGGGTCATCCTAAGGCAACATGAGAGAATATAAAATAAAATTGTTATAGCCTGAGGGTAAAAGAAAGCCTTTCCCAAATCAACAGTATGTTAGGGGACTTCTGCTCCCTAAAGTAACGTTACTGTTTATGCACTCCTGGCTTAAAGTTCTTTTTTACTTGGCCTTAGGAAGAGTGCACAAACAGCAACATCATTTTAGTCAGCAGGAATTAATTATTGAAATCAATTATTGTTTCCTTCAGACTAGTGCAATCAGTCCACAATGGCTTGGTGTAAAAAAACAGTTGTCTTGTTTGCTGTCTTTGTGAAGGTGAAATCAAATAAATCAAAAAGGGCGGGTTTCTGGCACAAGATTTCTGCTCCCTTCTATCTCCATAGAAATTTTTGGCTTTTACTAAACTTTATGCTGTGCTGGCAATTACAGTGGCTGTAGGTAGGAAAAAGTTTTGCTTTGGCCAGCTCCATTTTAAATTACAGTCTATTTTTATCTTTGAAACCTTATGAAATGAGATTTGCTTCTGCCTAGTATGACTTCAGCATTCAAAAGCTTGGAATCTGGTATAAAACACTGCACAGAACTACAGTTGCAGTTGCATGCAAAAGCAGTGGGAATAAGGGAGAAAGCTCTATGCCATGCAAGCTCTCTAACATGACACAGGATGCCCCAGGCCAGGCACCCAACATCTGGTTTATACCAGACCAGAATCTGGCCCTTTGTTTCTTACTAAGGTCACTATTTTTCTTTCCTTGTTGTGATTAAAGGTATTTCTATCTTATTTCTCTTGCAGTAAAACCTCTGGTGAAAGAGAAAATTCTTTTTCCAGATGTATTTTCTAACATATTCATGGCCACTGGGAGGACTATAAAGCAGCCATGATTTTTAAGTTCTCTCTCTAACATAAGTTATACTACTGTCTTTTTAGTTACCATCTTGCTTATTTTTTAGTTCCCTAGAGTAGAGTGCGTGCCTGTCTAATGTTATGCTTTAGTCCTTACACAAAAATTTTTCTAAATAGCTAACTTTCCTGGGAAAGGTGACTCTACATTTAGAGGCTCTTCCCAGAATGGGTATTTCCTGACACCTGAGCGTTAACTGTCTATGAGCAACACATGGCTTCTTCAAAGATGTGTCATAGAGGGCAACAGCCAGAACTTCCTGCAGTTACCAAAATATCTCTGTGAGCAATATTGGTTCAGGGTTTTTAGATCCCCCTAGAACTTGAACTTGCCGCAAAGGACAAGAGGTAACAGCACACATGCTGCCTTCCTTGTAAAATTCAGGAGAAGCTCTGACCTCTCCTAACAGCTGTTCTTACAACCTCAGGATGCTATGTGCTGATTTAAGTGCTTTGACTTCATTAAACTTGATGATGGAGGAAACCTATTATATAGACATACACACTGACAATATGTATTTTACTAATTATTGACAAAAGCGTTATCCAGTTTAATAGTATGGCCTAATGCATTCAGAATTCTGAAATCTCAGATTCGACCCACCTCAAGTGGTCTAATACATAAAATTTATATTTATTTATGGACTCATAGCTTGTATACGTATCAATATTTTGATATATAGGAATGGTGGATCACATCCTTTGATAGTTCAAATTGGCATATCTCCACTGGAGCCAGTGGTTCTATATTAATTATGGATATAATTACATTGGAAGATAAAGTTCCCTGTACCTTAAATTGCAACTTTGACAGATGCTATCATACATCTGCTGCTTGTTTGATAGATTACTTAAAGGTAGCCTAAACTGGCCACACCACTACTCCCTGCTAGGCATGCTAACTTAAACAAATATAATACATCACATTCAGCAGCCCTTGGCCTACAACAAGTGATTTACTATGTGGAAAAAAAGACTCTGTTCACACCCTTACAAAACAGGCTGAGAGTTGCTTAAGAATGCCAACTGTATAAAACACCTCAGAGTTAGACTGTGGGGTTCCTCAATCTGATGGCAGACTAACTTCTACTTCACTCTGTAGGAGTTAATGTCTGATTGAGAGTATTTCCTACATAAATACAAAGTTCTAATTTAGTCTGTCCCTAAATTATATGATCCTTTCCTGGAGAGAATAATGTTGATATCTCTCCTATCTCTGAAACCAGAGTTATCTATGTTCTTAAGACATAATGTTTTATTCTATAAGCCTAAATACAGTTGATAAAAATTGGAGATGTTCCTATTTTCATTTACAGAAAATTCGATAAATGAAAAAATTTGTTTAACTGCAAAAGGAGAATTAATGTTCAGCTTCAGAAAAGTTTTCTAACCAGAGATTCTTTCAAAGAACATTGGCTCTCAAATTGATGGTCATTTGTTTCTTCATGCAGTACGTGAAAGATATTAGTCATTTAGTGATACAAGAGTTAGCTTAAAAGTACAGGATTGACTGCATCCTGCTGAGTGAAAAGCTGTCACATTCATGTATTCTCAAATACTTAGCAAAGAAAACTGTGTATACTTATTATGACTTTATGGATGTATAAATTTTATTTTCTGGTGTGGTCTGCTAGCACTGGTAAGGGACAGAATTCTGGTCAGCCCTACACAAGCAAACCAATTACTGAAAATTCAAAATTATTGCACATGGAACACCTGACAAGATGTAGAAATTTTAATTTTCATTTCATCTCTTACATGTAGTCTTTTGAAAGTGGAAAAATATTGTGAAATAAATACAACAACAAAAATGTCACTGGCCTCTCCTAAAGAAAGTTTACAGATGTCAGATCTTCACTATACTTTGAGTTAACAAGAAAGTGATCTCAGCTGTGTTGGTAAGAAGGAAGGTGAGGAATCAAAACAGAACAGTTTATATAGAACTCCTTTATTTTTGATAAATCTTGAGGTCTTGCCTGGTAATAAATAAAAATAAACAATAATAGTGCTTAGAAAATTTCATCTGGGAGTATATTTCAATCCAGAGTGCCCTGCATTTTACCTGGAAGGCAGGGATTTAAACACAAGGTCACTTTTTATTCTCCGTATTGTCAGTGCTATGATTTTAGTGTATTAATGGTTTTTGCCATTGGTCTCTGAAATGAATAAGCATGCTCAACTGCTTACCATTAAAATCAATCAGTACTATCCTTCTGACTGACATCATATCCAACTATAAATATCAAGTAAGCTGTCACCTGGTTTTCATTGTGTTTTACCTTTCAGAAGATGGATTTCTTCTCTATCACTGAACTGTACGAGTCTTCTTAATTATTTCTGATATTTCCCAGTGGAGTCAGGTTTTCTTTAGGGGGAAGAAATGACTGTCCCCTGTCCTGAGAGAGAAATAAGGACTAAAATAAGATAAATGATCCGCAATTACTGATGTTTTAAAATTAACATAACAGAACAAAATATTATGCTATGAAGAAAGACTAAAGAAATACATTTGGATATTACTATAGGTTGTTTAGACTTTAACCAGTACAACTGGCTAATATCTCAGTGCTTCAGTTTTGAAGATATGCAGGTCAGTTATGCCTACATATGACTTACTTATATTGGAATTAAATTTGGAAAAACCTCATGAATGCACTTCCATGATTGTCTAATTGCTGTGTGTATGAGACAAATGAGACAAAATCTTCTTCATTTATTTCATGATAAATGCAGAGAAATGAAAATTATTTCAGAGGAATTGATTTTCAACTCTAATGTCCAGAGGAGCTCTTCATTGCTTACATGAAGAAGAAAAGAACAAAGATATTAAAATTAACACATTTGGGATTTAATCCTCTTACTTTGACTCAGGGAAATGCAAATTATGTGAGAGATGAAATAGACATGTGAAAGCATGCATTTCCTGCAGAAAACAAAAAGTGATAGGGCTATTACTCTTGCTAGGACCTGTGCAGTGAGTGGGATGACTGGGATTCCAAACTGGCAAAAATTTGTGAAGAAAGAGGTCTCTGCTTAACCTTCCCCACCTCTTGGGTTGCACTAGCCAACTTCAGGTTTCTAACTGAATTAAGGTTATTCAGGATTCCTGCTTTATCTCTAGGTAGTCTTTTATCCCCAAGTTTCAATAAACAAATTTTTCTACTGGGCTGAAGCAAATGCAGTTCTCCAAACTGACACCACTTTGCTTCGAATGCATTCATACTATAGCATGGTTTGCTGAAGATTTGTATTTCAGGTTTGAGGGGTTTTCCCAAGTGTGGTTTTTAAGGACTTCATATTCTGGGTGGAGAGTTTTATATTATTCTTGTCAATTTTAGTTGCAGCAAACTTGGTATTTGAATAAGATGTCAGAGATAATTAAAGATGTAGTCTCCCCAATAGCAAAAATACAGTTAATCTATTATTTATCATCTCCATCTCAATGATATGAGATGATCTCAAGTAAATGAATTTGAATGACATGTAATTGGATTTCATTTAACACTTCAGGGTAGTGTTTGGATCTCCTTTAAGGATTCTGGCATTTCTACATCTACATCTCTGCAAATGCCAAAATACTTGGCTAACTTTACAGGTGGATTGCAAAATCTATATACCTTGCTCACTGTATATACATCAGGCAGTCGCCTCTATAATGTTGTATAGTCACCTCTGAAATGAAGTATCATTCAGCAAGTGGCTCACTTAAGCTCCAAACTGAAAATAGATTACATATCTGACTGAACCACTATTAGAGTCCTATGTCACCTGAGTGCTAATGCCCAGCTGGAATCTGGCTACAGGAAATCTTGTAGAAATTGCCATGGGAACTTTTACTAACCTGTCATTTTTATCTCACCAGAGGAACTGAAATTTCTGATGAGCACAGGACCCTACTACACTTCCCTGAACAATTTATACGGCCCAGACTCCATGAAGGGTCATAAAACCAAATCCCTAAAAAGCCTGCAAAAACCCTGAATGGTTGTGCTACTTGGCTTGTGAACTGACAGAAAATTTGTTTGAAAAGGAGTTAGAACTGCTACTTAACTATAACATTTATGTTCTCCCCACTTGACTTTTCATTTTGGAACCTTCTAAAAATACCACTAACAGAAATACAGGCCATGGCTTATATGTTGCAAATATAGTTTTATGGCTTCTGGCTTTAATTGAAGCTCATAGGAAATATTTTCCTGAGGTCACGGAAGTTACTCAGGAGATCTTAGCTTTTTTCTTCAATGAGATGTCCTCACAGAGGCTGCAGAACCTTCCATATTTTAAGGACAACAATGCTCAGTTTTCATCTTAGCAGATCTTTTTGACAGTGGAAGCATATTCCCAAGCTATCCAACAAGGCTTCCTATTTTGCTTCACCTTGGTGTTGCACTGAAAGCTAATCTTTACCAGCTCTCTGTCTTGTCCTTTCCCTTTACTCTGCTTTTCCCATGGGGATTTAATCTTATTCCAGATAATGAAAATGAAACCAAAACTGAATTGTCGCTCTGAAATAGTACCATGGTTTATTAATGTCTTCAACTGGAGTTTCCTAGGTAATTCTGTGGCAAATACTAGTGCTTGCATGCAAAGATATAACTGTCTCAAGGGAAACTTTAGGTAGATAAGACATATTCCTTGGATGCGTTTCTCTTCAGAGACTAAGGTACATGAAGAAATTCATTACTCTGGTTATGTGGTGGGTCATATTGATGACTCCATTTAAGTCAAATCACTCCATAGACTTTATAACAAATTCCATTTCAAATGTCATTTTAAAAATTATTTCTCATTGAGCCATCTTTAAGTTAGGTTACCACTTGCCCAAAAGCTCAATACACTGTAATACAGTGCACTGTATTAATTTCTTCAACAGAGACTATCCTGCATGAAAAATGGGTGCTTTTTGCCTTAAAGCAGCACATCTAGTATCATGCCAAGCCTCTCCAGACCTGAGTGAGTTTGCTTCCAAGCTAAATGAACACAGAATAGAAATACCATATTTTAGTTTGCAATTATTATTAACTACTCAGTATTAAAGAACACACACATATGCCCAAAAATCCTATTAAATATTTCTTACATTTGATGTTTTTCAAATTTTTAATATTGTTTGATCTTGGTTTTTTTTAATCACAATAAGTACTGTTTTATTGTACTTTAATTTTCTTTGGTCTTGATGAATGGTTTAACCTGCTTACAATTTTCATTCTGTTTTTTGATTTGTTGAGATTTTTTTCATTTAGTTGGTTGGGGTTTTTTTACTAATGTGTTCTTCCTCAGTTGCTTTGATTCACTCACAATAAATTTATTATTTTATTATTAATTAATCTCTTTAGAAAAAACTACTTTGAAGGCACCACAACTCATATTAATGGTGGACTTGCCATTGCAATTAAAATCAATCTACAGTCCTTAATACAGTAATTCCTGTCTCAACTAGAAATACTAGATTAGTAGGTAGGCATAATTTAGTTCCTGAAATGAGAAAGAACTTTGCTCTTTCATTTCCATAGCTAGTAGAACAGTGGAAAGAATAAACTTTCTCAGCATTACAATCCATGATTACCAATAAATTTATAACTCACTCAGGACACATTTCAAAAAAGAAAAAAAAAAATAGCAGAGTGGAAAAAAAAAAATGGTTGTGCAAAGGCTTGCTCTTGCTTCAGTGGGATGAATCTTTGAATGCAGCGGGCGTAGACTACACTCTAGCATACATGAACCATTACGCACAGGATACCACAATCCCAGATTTCTGAGGTTATTCAAAATATAACTTTATTCCACTAAAATAAGGAATTCTTCTCTTAGGATTTGTTTCCTTTTATTTCCACACAGTCTCTGAAAGAACTGTGATTTAGAAAGTTGAGGGCACTGGGACAATTTTTGGCTTGATATATAAACCTTGTCAAGATATAATCTCTTTCTATCTTCACATTGCCTATTTGTACCTAATACACAATTTAAATAACAAATGTTTGTTTAAATATTTTGAGTATATTTATAATTTAATAAATGATAATAAACCAGTCTTCAGTCAGCACATTTATCTAACCCAAATGTAGTTTTATCTTTAAGATATTTTGACAGAATATATATAATTCTAAGATAACTGCCAGAAAAGCAAGGATTGGACAGACTTAAATAATAACCCCTTTCTAAAAATTAGTGTCTAGACTGGTCTTAAAGCTGCCCTGAAAAACTTTCTCCAGTGTGTTATTCATTACCTGTCACTAAACTGTTTCTCAAATACTTTACTTGACATATTTAAGACTATTGGTCCTTGTTATGTCCTTGTTTACCTAAAAAAAAGATAAGAATTTCTTAAAAACTTCCTTTTTTATTGTAGTAAGCAGATCAGACAAAAAATTTTTTTGGAATTCAAGCCAACTGTGCCATATTGCTTCCTTAGAGCATGTTAACTTGTGAGCAACTCTGTGGACTTACAAACAACCTCTTGATTCATGTCTACGTAAATGAATGATATGCCAATTGCTAAAATATACGTTGAGTTTTATTATCCTTTGTACATTCAATTTTTTCTGCTTTCAGCTGTATTGTGCTTTCTAGATTTCCAATTGCTGAGAGCAGTTTCTCAAGACTATTTTCATGTCTTCTATTGATGCTAGAGTAAAAAGAGCCACATAAGATCAGACCAAAGACCTATCTAGCTGAGAACAGTCTCGGACTGTGGTCAGGAGCCAGTGCTTATGAAAAGACTATATGATCAGACAAATACTGAGTGGTATCTCTTCTCCATTTCTGGCAATAAAGATCAAAAACCAGAGGCCGTATCCAGATCAATAAAATTTAGTAGATCCTGTTGTTCAAAATGACCACAATCATATTAAGCACAGTGTGCACACATTTCATAATACTTGTTTTAAACATGCTGCTGGTAATTTAAATGGGGCCCTGTATCTCTTCCATTACAAAAAAAAAAAAAAAAGAGAATAGTCATTCTTCTCTTTTATTAACATCTATCATATTCTTCTGTCACCTCTTCTCCAAAATGCAGATTTCTCATCTGCCTAGCTTCTCCCTACATGAAAACATAACTCTCATCAAGTTCGCTGCTCTTTTATGTACCTTTTTTCTAGTAGTAATGTGTCTCTCTTGATACTGGTGACCAGAACTGCTCACACTGTTCAAATGAATTAGGTGTTTAAGTACTCTGAGCTTTTGGGCTGTAGCCTATATACACTCACACATTGTGTATCAAGGCAATGGAGTCTGAGTTTAATGATTTGCAGCAGTCTAAATTTATTAAGAGCTTGAAGACAAGGGAGGATCTTATTGAAACAAAGAGCTATCAGGCTATGTCATGCTAAATGCTATATTCAGTCAATGCTTTTATATGAATTAAGTCTACAATGTTGACCTTCATGTTTAAAGTGAAGTCCAAAATAAGTGCTTTGTTGGACTGAGTCCCAAAAACCTGCCTCCTTGAAAGAGCCCACAGAGGTTCATCAACAAAAGTTCACTGCTAGTACAGAAGCTTGCCTCTACTTTGTGGTGAAACTGCTTACTCTATCCTTGACCTAGTGTATTCTACTTTACCACTTGGAAACTTTCCCAAAATATTTTTTCAACAATTATTCAGATATTATTGCCTTAAATGCCCTGCCACTGTTATCCCTTTTTATTAGAAACTCTATCTTGTTATAGCTGACATCTTACTTTTGCTCTTTCAAGTTACAAACCCTTATTTTTTCCTTGTTGTCCATTTAGTATTTTAAATAAATATTTTAAAGTTTTTATATTTTAATTTAATATTTAGTATTTTAAATTATTTTCCTTCCCAAACACAGGCCCACACACACTTACATTTGCTTATAATCTTCCTTTCTACAATATGTATAATATAGTTTTCCCTCTCATTGTCTCTTTGGAAGCAGTACATTTTTCAAGTATCTGAAACCCAGACTTTTTCAAGTCTTCAGGGTCAGAAATGGTGCAAAGAAGTCCTCTGTTTTTGCAGGGTTTATAGCTCACGTGCATGATACAGTATAGAGTATTTCTCCCTGCAGATCTAACTGATATACATTAGGAGAAAACAAGGGCTAACCTAAAGACGTGTTTTCTCATTACTGCCAATGCCTTTGAAACTACACAAGGAATAATGCACCTGGTAAATCCAAAGACTAATATAGTTTGCTCTTGCAATGAGATATAGTGAAGTAACAAATCAACTTTTTAGGGTTAGAAGCCTCTTGAGCTATATTTTTTTAATCAGACTATTGATTTTCTCCCAACATTCATTGTCTAAAACTTGATCACTGCCATTTTTCACCTTCATACAATAGGATGCACTACACTCTGAATAAAATACCTTGAAGTTCATAGAAGTCCAGGTAAAAATAAAAATCTGTCAATATTGTTTGTCAGCAAAAACCCACTCCTGTAAATCCAGGGATGTTGCAAAATACAGTTGTCCGTGTTGTATTTTGCCACTGAATCCTGTAAATACGTTACTCAGGATGTTTAGTCACTTCGTGACTGGTATGCAAATGCTACAAGGCATACTCAATAGAGGTTCAAGCTAGTAGTGATGAACAGAAGCAGTATGGGATGTTGTGTAAAAAATTCTTGTGCATGCCGTGTTTCTCTGGGAGTAGAAAAATTATGAAAAGTAACCAGTACCAACAAAGCCTTCTCTCCTCTGCAGAGCAATGCAGAGCTTGAGTACTGATTGAGAGACTTTATACAAAATATTTTGAAGCAACATTACAGAATTTAGTGGCAAATTCAATATTTTTAAATTAAAATATGTTGACCAACACCTCTCTGTCTCTCTCTGCAATCAGTTCCTCTGTAGTTTGGCACAGTTTGCTGTTTTGTCTTTGTTGGCTCATGATATTTTTCTGACCTCCTGATATTCACCTGAAGCATCTTGTGTGCTATCACAATAACAAAACTACTTCTTTCTTAAAGTACACGAATAAAGGCAGCAACACTTCAGAAGTGTTTTAAGCCCAGTAGTGTACAGCTGTTTTTAATTTCTTTTCAATGTCATTCAGTTCTAAAAACCCACAGGAAGAGCTCTTTTTAGCCTTTCTTTAAGATCAAAAGATGCACCTCAAAATAGTTAGAAACAATTTCAACAATGAAAAAAGGAAAGAAAAACATGCCTTCCTAAAGAATTCTCAAGTTCTGCAACCACTCTAGAAAATACTAGTCCTCCTTTCTATACACTGTCTTTTCTGCTAACTTTCTAATTTTTCATCATCTACTTTATCTGGTGAAAAAGCAGTCATAAACAATGATATATTTAGAAGCAGAGGACAGCACAAGGGAGAAGAAAGGGATCTATTTGGCCCTGTGGAAGTCCAAATCCAGAAGCTAATTTTCACTTGCAAAAATATGAATCCCCTCATGAAAAGAGGGGGGAAAAAACAGCCTGAGGCAAACAGCAGGAATTATTCTTGGAAAATTTTAAAATATGTATGCAATCAGTGGGAATTCTAAGGTTGAATGGAAAGACGATATTCATCTGCTGCTGCATTGAGGGTTAGAGCAGTACAATCACATGGTCTGAAAGCAAAAAGTATTAGTTAAGTAATGAAATTAGAGGACTGGGACATTTTCTGGGGATTAATTACTGGCTGGGGTGAGACAATGACCAGCAACGCAGTAAAAAGCGATCCTATACAGTAACCAGTCCTCAAGAAATTTCTTACTGTAGTGGTATTGTGTTGTTACAAGCTTAAAACAAAGGGGAAAATTATTTTCCTGTTGACATTTCTCATGTATTTCTAAAAAACAATGGATTAAGCTTTGTGATAGCTCTGAGGATCAGAAAAAAATTAATTTTCAGGGAGCCTGTTCTTATATATGTAGATGGAAAACTCCTAAAGATGACACAGGAAGTCCTGTGAGGACTGGTAGTACATCCCAGGACTTGTGTTCTTTCAGGACATTTGTTAATTAACTAACTGCTGCTCTAGAGATTAATGGAAAAGTTACTTATATCACCTTGGAACACGTTAGTCACTACATAACACCAAACAGTATAGACGTAGAATGAAAATCACTTGAATAGATATCATGAGTTAGGAACTACTGGCATGTTAGAACCACTGTAACCATAAAGCTTACACAGAAATAAACTTTGGTAGAGAAAAATATATATTTACAGTTCTTTTGGTACATCAGTTGGGCACCTTTTTTATGAAGCAATGAAGTATCAGTACATGGTAATGAGATTCCTAGAAGACAGAAAGTGCCAATTTACATAAGGAAAAGAAGGAGATGAAAGGGAGGTGTAGTCTGTAGAAAAAATTCACATACATTAAAACAAAGAATACAGTGGGACTGTCAGCCTGCACTGATCGGCTTAGACAGATAGAAATTAATTATATTTTGTTTAAGAAGCTGCCTCTGCAGCCTTGGTCAATTTTAAAAAGCACATTAGAAGATATTTCAAACTGGCTTTCCAATTACCTTGGATGGCAGGCAAAGTGCTTTGAAACAGAATTTGTTTTAAATTGGTAAATGAAACCAATTCTGACTGACAGTGTTTTCAAAATTCATAACATGGTGTTACTGGTCAATGTAATTCTAAGGGGGACACCAAAAGAAGCTTTCTTTTCTTACAAAGATCAGGAAGATGGGTATATCAGGGAAAACCTGGAAAACATTATTATTTAAGGCAGACTGAATGAAGAAGTAGAAAAGAGGAAAGGCCTTCCCAAGAGGAGAACAAGTTTGCTTGCAAAATTAAATATGAGCCCTTCAAAGCAACAATATAGTGTGCCTAGAAAATGTACCATTTCTGGCATTAGAAAGTGTGCTGTCCTGAGGTTCTTATTGGACTTCATGGTATGTGACACCCAGGAAAGTATAAATCATCTGTCAGAATTGCTAGGCAACAGACTCCTGCCTTTGGGATGACTGTGCAGGGAATGATAGTGTAAGGCTATCATTGTTTTTTCATTGGTTGACCGAGTTGTCTTTTTTAGCTTGTAGGAAAGCTATATAGGTGTTCTTCTACAACAAAACAAAATATTTCTGCCTCAGTCATTTTGATAATGATGATCAAACGATCTTTGACTGAATTTAATTTTCAGTAGGCTTATATTTTCTATTTTTAAAGCTCCATGTTTTACAAAAGTTATCAGAACAACAACACCAATTTCCTTGAAATTCATGATGTTCCCTTAGAGTGGTGTCAATAGAAAAACAACAAAATCCAAAGAATCACGAAGAGAAAGTTCTTCAACAAAGTTTTAAGAACACTTACAAGTAACAGAACAGATAGTAGCCTATTTTTTACATGACAGATTTTAATATATATATTTGTATTAAATACATATGGTGTGATTTGTTGCGAAGCTGTGTTGCTATCACTGCCGCCTCTTCCTGAGCAAAAAGGGCAACAGCATTTTGTGGGAAGAGGCATTCTATCATGTCATTTTAGATATAAATTCTGCAATCTCTAGCTGCTGGAATAAGACATGTTATAATTTAAACTTCATCAGGTTATTTTTTAAGAAGCAAAAAACTGAAACATATATCATATCACAGTATTGAGTGTATTGCACTCAATTCAGCAGCTGCCAATATGTTGCAAGTTTTTTCCACTTTTGTGGAAAATAGGCTGTCCACAGAAAGGACTTGCTAAGGGTCAGGGCATAGAATTAAAATGTTCAATGCTGGTGTCATTACTTATCTGAGTTCTCAACTGCTTTATTAGCAAAAGGAAGCACCTCTCCAGATGGCATTAATTGACACCAGCTTTTCTTCACTGTTCACAAGTATGCAATTATTAAATAATTGAAGGCAAGAGAACATAAAAAAAAAAAAGGGAAGAGACTGAGAAAGTAACTGCTTCAGAACTGACCTTTGCTGTTCCTAAATGATACATTTTGGTGATCCTTTGATAAATGAGATCAACAGCACTTTGAAAGAATGCTCATTCTTCCATTCCCTGAAGAAATACCATCCACCACCCAGATTCCATTCTTCTTCTTAATTGGGTTGTAAAGAAAATAGCGTCTATACTGATACTGCTAGTTTTCCTTTAATCTTCCATACACTGATAAATAATCACTATTCATTCAAGTTGACATTACCTCAGGAGAAAAACAGCAACACCACCTCTAACCCCAGGTTTTCAGAAATCATAAGTACATTTCCAACTTTTTGAGAATCAAAGAATTTTGTAAAAGCAATGTAATGACATTAGGTAGATCTGTGCTATGCATATATGCTGTAAAAATTCTCAGAAGACTGAAGTTTTAGGTAACATGCACAATATTTAGTAAAATAGATAATTGTCCATTACCCCTTGGACAGCAACTCCACTAATTCTTTTGTATTTTCTAGTGTAAGCAGTAGAACTTTTGCCTACTTATCCTCTCTTGAGGATATGCCTATATCCAGCAGTTCCTCACAGTTTCCTCTCGCACATGCTTTCAACTTGTGCACTCTATTTTGTGTTTTGCTTGCCCTTGCCAGCAGCTTCCTATACCTGCCATACGCTGCACTTTCTGACTTTATCCTCGTATTCTCTTTCACACTGTAACTTTAATTAGAGTAATCTCAGTCCCCCTTGTTTTTTTCTTCTAGATCATGCTTCCCTACGCATTTCTTAATGCCTTTAATTTCTCCACTTTTCTTCCCCTTACACTTTACTCCTCAGTTTCAAAGCTGCCAGTAACCATAGCGGCTAATCATTACCCAACTTTTACCCTGATGGAAACAATACTAAGAAACTCATAGCTCCTATCTCCCAAGCTACAAGAAAATAGGTTATTAGTACATTAGTACAATAATACTGTTAATATTAAATCAGAAAGACATTAATGAACGTTCTGTGCCCAACTTCATAACAGAGTCTAATGTTTACACCAACCTCTTCATGTGTGATTCTCATGAAGAGGAAAATTGCAGAGATCCCTTTTTACATTTATTTAAATAATCAAATTTGAATTAATATATTCACTGAAATTAAATGTGGAAACATGAAACAGTATATGCTGACAAAAGAATAGAAAGATTTAACAGGCCTTATTTCATTCCTTATTAATATAATTCAAGGCAAATGCAATCATTTACCATGTCTTTGTAGTACCTTACAAAGATGCCTTACAACTATGACTGTAGTTGTATTACCAGCACTGATTTATGTTGATGAACTTCATGTTATATAGTCAAAAACAGGACTGAGGGACATACATCTAAGCAGTTCATTAAATCTTTAAGTATCAGGAAATCTAGATTTCAGTCTTGACCCAGTCTTGTCCAAGACAATCTATAGGTTCTTCTACCATGAGATGAAACAAGCCCCTTCATTTGTTGATTTTGTAACTTTTGGCAAGGTAGCAACAAATATCAAGTGCGAATTGAAACCACTGAGAGTTATTCAACTTCTATTTTTCTACAGTACTCCAAAGGTTAACACAAAGATAACAAATCCAGTCTTCTCTGACGAAGAGCTAGCAAATATTTTAGTTAGAGGTTTCAAATTTCACAAAGGGAATTGTTTTGCCAATTACTAGGCCTAGTACAAAGGACACAGCCAGCAGCAGAAAAACAATCCAGTAAGTAGATTCTATTGCACGTAGAGGAGTCAGTATATAGAGGATCACTAGGGGTACAAACAAGTCAGACAGATCACAAATAATAGATATCGACCCCAGGAATGACATAGCATGACCCGTAATAGATGGAACAAACAAAGGTACAAGGTATCCCATAGAGAAAATGGGAGACAACCAAGCCAATAAGCTGATAATATAAGATAGAAGTAGCCCCATGTTGCCTCCCCACAAAGCCCACGTTTGTAAGTGCCAGACCTGACTGGGGCCCAGTTGCATGAAGAGTCAGGAGGTCCTTCCCCAACAGGAAACTCTGTGAAGTGCGTCCACTTCACAGACAGACACTCCACCCTTCCTGCAAGTGGTCCCAGCTTTTATGCCCAAAGCAGGACACCTGGCACTCATTTACCCAATGCAGGGCACCTGGGGCTTGTTTACCCAAGGGCTTTCCTTACAAGGCCGGCTGCACCTTGGAGGAAAGCCAAAAGGCAAACTTATCCCCTCCTCTTAAAGGACCATGGGGCCCACCCATATGTCAACCTTAATTCAGGGCTCAGGGTTCAGACCCCAGCACTTCAGGAATATAATGAATGTTTAGAAAACTAGATGGAGCTTCTAATGTGGTGACCATCAAATCAGCAGGTGCCACCAAACACACTGAGGAAAAAAACCCAAGTCTAATTAACAGGGAGGCAGTTCATACTTACACACAGTTTTCTTTGCAGGTAGCAAAGGAAATTAAAAGAATGTATCACAGTGAATGGAAGTATAATAAATATTGATTTTTGTGGAACCTAGCTGCAATTTTTCTAAATAAAAATAAAAAATGCAGTTACAGAATTTTGCCTTACAAAAATGTTTTAGTAAATACAGCTGAACATTCATTAAAAGAGTAATTCACAGTACTAATTATAAGTACAGAGCTCAGTAAATAAGGCACTTTGTGACAAGAAAACCAGGTTTAGATTTTCATCTTTCCACATTTGGACATAATCCCTTTACATTTACACAGCAAATTAAGGGGAATTTTTTCATCAGGCTCAGATTCTCATGAGTTTACCAAAAGAGCATCAGCATATTCCTCTAAACTTGCCTCTTTCATTATGCTTTGCAAGCACAGGGTGTGTCATTATTCTGATAAAAACTGAAATTAGCATTTTCTTTGGTCTCGTTCTTATTTCAGCTAGTAAGACTTGCTCTTACTGAAAGGCAGCATAACCTAATTTGTAAAGCCTTGAAGAAAGAGGAGACATGTTTCTCACTCCAGACCAATCACTGACTAGAATGTTGCCCAATTATTTCATTTATCTTACCATCTTTAACTGTGAAAGATGACGAACAGCATATTTATACTGCATTACTGTACAAACCTCAGAGATCATTAGAAATTCTATCTACCATATTAGAAACAACCATATTGTCCTGTAGCCTATATAATTGCCTAACACATCACAACCTGTGAACTTATTTAGAAAGAAAAATTCATCCAAGTCAGGCATCTCTTTGCTATAGTCCTTTCCTACATAGAAATACCTGCAAAGTTTCTCTGAACACTGAAAGAAGCAGCAATAACTTATTTCCTTTGTTACAGTTGCTAAGAGAGAGACCCAATATTTCACTTGTGCTCTCTCATGTCTGCCTCTTGGGCTTTATAGGACTTCTTAACTTCTTTCTCAGGTAGGCAAAAGTTGCAGTTAAACACTTCCCTGATTCCTGCACTTGCTCCAGAGTGAAACCTCCCAGCTCGTACAGCTTAGCTCCCGATTCCTTAGACATTTGGAGAGTGGTTTCTGTTGTCTCCCTATCTTACTTCAACAAGTCATACTTACTTTGATTGTAAATGCTCCATCCCTGAAAAGGTCAGGTTGAAAAGAACTCTGGAGAAGGATCATGAGAATGCTTAAATTATATTTGAAAGTGCCTTACAAATGAAGATTCAGTGAAGTCAATCTAATTTATCAAAATAAATGGTTAAATTGTGACCTGATGACCATTCTTTATCTATAAAAAAGTCTACTTGGGAAGAACAAATTTAACATGAGCTCACATGAACATGGTAAACAAGTATAATAATAGTCAACATGACAAATTTTAACTTAAATACTAGTTTATAATAAACTATGTCTAACTAGAGTAGTTATCCATGGGAATTGTTTGTCAAGTGCATAGGTGGAGTCCTCATCACAGTAAATATTTTAGCCATCATAGGGTGTTTTTCTATATATTTCATCCTAATTTATGCAGTAATTAATTCAGGAAGGTCTAAGTCCCATATTATGCAGGAGGACAAATAAGATGATCTTAATATTTCTCTCTGGCTTTCAGAATACATTATCTAATTAACAGTTATTCTGAAGCTGCGAAGCGTCAATACACTTGTTTCCCTTAACAGCAGTTGCGCTAATTTCCCTTTTGAGTGCACATTTGGTTTTTCAAGTAGTTTTCATTACAAGCATAGATATCTAAAATGCACACTAGGGTTAGTCTGTCCTTATACTAGCGAAGTATTAGATTGAGATTGTGCAAGCATAAGTGAAGAAATTATTTGCTCCTTTTACACAAAAGAGACAAGAGCAATTGGAGTAGCTGCTAGATGTACTTCAGAAAAAGCTGAAGAAGTTTGGTGCATGAAACAATAACTAACCTTCCTGGTTTTCACATTTTTTCCTTTAACTCAGAAAAAGAGAAAACCCTGTTACATATAAGGTTTGAATAGAAAATATTTTTGTTGTTCAGAGACATTTGCACTTTGCAAGGTTCAGCAGTCTTTTATGCAGTTATACTACTTGCTAAACTTTGTATATTACCAATTCTTGAAAAGTAGTTCATGCTCTAGTAATGAAATTCTATCCGAGATGTCCAGAAATGTGGAAACACTGAACAACAGCACTCTGCAAGGAAGGCTACAAGTTTGCATTTTTACTTGGTTTAAGTAAGCTTTAAAAAAGTAGTAATAATGCTACATGTATTCAATATATAGAAAATGCCAATCTGTAATTGTAAGCAAGCTCCTGCATGTCTAATTCCAGTCACAAACATTTGAACAAGCAATGAACACATTTTCAAAAAAATTAACACTTTTCAAATTACTTCCATTTCAAAGGTTAATACGACTGAATGAAAACAACTGTTTTTCCATGACGTTAATTGAAGGACAACTGTGTCAACTCTATTTTACATAACAATTTCAGAGAAGAAAAAAATTCCTTCTCATTAGGCAGAAGCATCTAAACCTGTTTACTTTTTATGAATACAAGTATGTATTAAATTACTAATATTTGTGACCAATCATTGCTTTTTCTAATGTATATTTTAAGCCCATATTGATTTGGGTAAATTTGTTTCTGCTAAAGTCATGTTCTGCATGATGTAGCTCAGTACTTTGAATTAAATGATTGTAATTATTGGAAGTTATTTCATAAAGACAGCTGTTATTGCATCTGACAGAATGACTACAATACTTTTCCTTTAAAATTTCTTAATTTGGAATTTTTGAAAATGGAAAACAATGAAAAGTGCAAACTTTTCCCATATGATTCTGCAGCTTCCTCTCCAACTCCCTTTGAGGCAATTATTCTAACCCAGAAGTTTGCCAGTTTTTATCCTATGAAATTATGCTACTACTTTTTGTAGTACGGACAAAGGTATACTAGTAGCACAGCATTTATTATTGCTTTTGACCTTTGTCAAGATATTAGGTCTCCAGCAGTGAATGAGGACATCACTTTGAATGAAGTCATAGGAACTACAATAAACAGATCAAACTCAAACGGCCCAAACCTACTTTCCCCCCACACACACACACATTTTGCAATAAATTTAGTCCAAGCATTAGATTGCTGTGATGCCACAGGATAGTACAGATACATCTGGTTCAGTTTCTTATCACCAATTAAGATATTTTGAATAAGAGATAATGAAAAATAAGCAAAAAAGTAGCCTATAGCCATTGTTGGACTTCTGATTACACACCATTGTAGAGAGAAGGATTGCGACAGAGCATTTAAGTCTAGTCTTTTCTCACTTGTAGGGGAGTTGTGTTTTTAAAAAAAGAAAACAAACCATTTTTTTAGTGACAGTCAAGCAGAAGGATAATTCTTTGTGCTTATGTTTGCATAGTGAATGCTCAAAGAGAATTAATCAGACTCAAGAAGAAATATTTCCATTCCTACATTATGTTGGGAATCTCTTTCTGGGAAAACACTGAACTACACAAAGCAACTTCTGTGCTTTTTATCTGCTGTTTTTTTTTTTAATCCAGGTTACACTTAAAACAACAAAAGTTACTATAACATCAATAATTAAAGGGCAACTGCAAGTATTTACAGTCATCTAATGCAATTGAAAAAATAATTTTCCAGTAACCTTTAAAAGACATTCAGGAAGATATTTTTTCTAGTTAAAGTAACAATTAACTTGCAAAACATCTTTTACCTGAAACAATGGTAGAAAGGTAAGATACTTTTGGTTTACAAGAAACTTATGGTTTAAAACCTATATTAATTCTTTATGATGTACAATGAGGGGCCACAGGTATTTATTTCCTCTACAAAGTGTTTCCTGTTTTTACCTTCAGGACAAAAGGAATGCTGTCTTTCCCATTTCACAGAGATCAAAGAAAGAAGTGGAGGCTCTTTTAGAAATACTGACAAAACGTCCACTGAATTCCACAGGACTAATTTTTTTGTAGCTCTCTTGTAGCTGTAATGCAAATTGCTTATGCTTCAAATATTATTGGTGAAAAATACAGTGGAAAGAATACGGAAAGCAAAGATTCTGAAGTGATTTTCTTACTTTGCCCATGTATAAATTATGACCAAATACATTATGCAGCAGTATAAAAAACAAGATAAAAATTATTACTTTAAAGTCCTATAAAGTGTATTCTTTCTGCATGCAATGGCTTGTCACTTGCTCAGTGTTCTTTTGCCTGTGTGATCCGAAGTACATTGCAGCCAATGAGATATTTCTCCGCAAGTTTCAAGACACTCCAGAAGACAACTTCTACAAGACTATTATACACAGAAAACAGTCTGTTTTTTTTTCTATTTGTAGGTATAGAATATGTACATCTAGAGAGAGAGAGACTATTCTCTATTTTTACCAACAGCCCTACACAGCTATTGTTTTAATGTAGGTGCATATTAAAGAAGCAACAAATTAACACAGCCCTCATGAGTGCTCACTGTTTTATCCCTGACAGTTCCAAAACAAAAATCAGAGACACCACAGGGTTGAGTCTGTGGGATTTTGGAACTTTATTTCCAATATTAAACAGCAGTTTGATCATCAGAATGCAGCAACTGTTGATGTAATTTTTCTTTTTGGAAGTTTTTTATGAAGTCTGTGTCTGACTAGATAATCCTTGAGTGTGACAACAGAGTTTTGTTGCTGAAGGACAAGGAGCGAGGAAAGGTTGCAGCACACAACTGAAGAGCGCATGTTATGGTTTTTCAAAATAGATATAAATCATACACTGAAGTGTCACCGAATGAGTAATGCACATGCTTTTCATATCCAGTCAAACTTTAAGAGAATGAAATATGTTTGCTAGTATCAACTTGCCCCAGTAGACAGTAATCCACATCACAAGAAACACTTAATTGAGTCCATTTGGCAGTTGCTGCTCAGCAGGGGCCTTGTAATGAAATAACATGTAATAACATACCTCTCATCCCTAGAGAGAGTGTCCCTGCAGGTCAAGGTTGGGGTCATTTCAAGGGCAAGGTCAGGTAGCTTATGTTGTAGCTGCCATTGCTACATCAAATTGTATTTTTTTTTAATGGAAAAAAACCTCATTTTATGGACTATTTCCTAGATTTTAACTTCTCAAGCACTTGTTTATCCTGTCTCCTTGCAAAACCCTGTAATATTAGAGCAGGATATTATCACTCAAAACTATATCCTATGAAAATGGATTAATATTTCATATTTGTTATTTACTAAATCAATTCTAATGTACACATCTCCAGAGACCTTGATCTAGAAGTCCGGTTCTGCTTTTTCCCAGCTTACTCTCAAGCACAAGCAAAGAGTCAGGCTACCTTCTGGGCGCTGTGTCATGCATGACTGACTGGTGTCAAAAAGAGTGGAAAAGGTAGTTGTCCAACAGGAGCAGAGAGGGCAGTCATTCAGGGGATTTCATGGGTTGGTGGTAGGTGACAGAAGGTCACAAGATTACTAATTAATAAGCACCTGGGCATGCATTCAGAAAAAAAAAAAAGCAGATTACATCATAGAAATATGGAAATACCTAAAATTTCCTACTCTTCATTTTGAAATCATGTAATAGAGAACTAAACACCTAACGTATGTGGACTAGATTTTCCCATAATGTCCTCATCTTCCTCATGCAATGCAGGCAGGAAACTAAATTATGGCAGCCTTCAATTTTTCAGAAAATTCTCTCTTTTTCTCTTCCTCGACTTTGTAGAGAGCTTTGGCAGTTGTTAGGTGGTCTGAATTGCCTACCTCTCTGAAAATGAACATCTAAATTATCAGCGAGGATATGCCTCAAGTAGGCATTTCCAGTCAGCTTCTACCCTTATTTTCCAAGCAGAATATTCTAGTTCTAACAGATTTCCCAGAATTAAATACTTTTTTTTAACACATAACAGGGAACTGTTTTTTTTAACCTCTAAACCAACTCAGTGCAGCCAGAAGCCTTGAATACATTGTCAGATTGTCTTGTTTGTTTGCAAAGCATGATATGCAAGCATCTGCGCTCTGCTTCTCTGTCAGCAAAGATTTCAAAAAGATGTTATTTTATGGTATATACAAAGAATAGTATATGTGTACACTGGCTGACTGGACGTGACAAGATTTTGCTAAGCAACAGTGATAGTTCACTCAAAGAGATCAGCAACAGCTTAAGGGAACTAGCCAAAGAAGGAGCAACAGGTATTTTCAGGAAGTAACAAATGTTGCTAGCATGAACAAATAGACCCAGGCTTTGTTTTTGATATGGCGAAATAAAGTAAATTAGCAAGGATTTTTCCCATTTTTCAGAAAGTAATCATGTTGTAAACGGTTCAGATCATAGCATGTATGACTTAGAAGAGCAGATCTTCTAAAAAAGTAGAGCTCTTTAGAGAAAAATGGGCTTAAGTTATAATTTAGTGTCATTATTAAACAGAAAAGAAAAAGAGACCAAATATGTACTTGACTGTCAATAAGACACACGGACTATATCAAATGTTTTTCCTGTGCTTTAACCATTCATGACAGATGCAAGGGGAAACATTATTCTTAAAATGCCTATGGGAAAATCAATCTCATTAAAAAAATTTTAAAAAACACCCTGACTGACATTTTGAAAATACAGTTCTTTGTTCACCATTTAGTTTGCACAACTATGTTGATTCAAGTGGCCAGCAAGGTTAGGGTTAATAGGAGAGAAAGACACAATTCTTGTCAGTTCCCTCCATCTAACTAAAAATCTGTAACCATAGCCCAATTCTACCTTAGGATATAACTCTGGTTACATCTCAATTTATAGAAATAATTAGATAAAATTAGATCATGGAAAGTTTAATTAACCAGGCATAGTTTTGAATTAAAGTCCATTTTCTGTGGAAATTGGAAAAGACCTAAGTAATTCAGTACTCATTATATCATGATTTAGCATCAAGAATCATGGGGGCTGTAAGTCAGAATATACGAAAAAAAGCAAAGAGGATGTCCACTCTCCAAGATTTTAAGCTGTATTTGGATGTCCTGTGGCTCTTCTAGAAAAAAAAAAAACAGGTTTTGAATGCTCAAGGGAGTGTATTAGGCCAGCTTTCAATAGGGCAAAAGTTCATTTGTCCCATTAACTAGGCTCCAAATTTCATGTCATGGTTCTTTAACACATCTCCACCATAAAACACATTTAGCGTAATTCTTACTTTTTATATATTTTTGAAATATGCACATAATCTACTACTAATATGAAAGGGACCATTATGAAATATTTCACCCAGTGCAAGTGTCTAATTAGAATTAATTCTATTAGCATTCATTATGATAAATTAATTTGTATTAATGTGGATGTAATCTCATAATTTGATCAGAATTTGGAACTAATTAATTTCCACCTAATGTAAAGAGTTATTTAATATACAAAAGGCCTCCTTTGCTTTTAAAGTCACCCTTGAACATAATTTACCACCTTGTGTGTTACACAATCTGTAAACTAGCATAAGAATCATATGTAAAACACTGCATGAGCCAACACGACCTGGTCTATGCAAGTTTCAGTATTCGGTAAGGCTCTAGGCTTCCTTACTACCCATCTGAGTAGCCCTTTCACAGGGGAATGATTCAATATGAGCAAAAAGGGTAAAATAAATTATTCTATTTATCTTGTCCAAAATCCTTTTTGTCCTGCCAGAAAAGCTGAAGATGTTATACACACGTTTTAAATCTCTAGCTATGGTGCTTCCATCAAAGCCTTTTCATTGATGTAAATGGGTCTAGCAGCATTGATTTTCATGGAAACATATATATTAAAGCTGTTAGGGACCAGGTTCCATAACATGCTTACGAAAATATGTTGAGAGAGATATTGTGGGACAGACTTTGCCACTCTGGCCTTTGTTCAGCAGTGCACTGGGAATCAAATAGTTTCACTGAAATCAATAGGACCTATTACAGATGAAGGCACAGGCCACCATGGGTAAGGGTCTGGCTACTAGCAAAGTAATATTGAGATTGCTTTCATTTTAGTGACTAGGAAACTCCTTAAAACATCCAGCCATGCTTTTGGGTGAAGTGACTAATGTTCACTAACGTTACAAGATTTATGAGGGATGTCCAATTCAATTTCATTAAGGAAATACTTTAAAAAAATTGGTCCTCTGCCTTTAAGATGAAAACCATATGCAAGGAACAGTGTTTTTCTCAATTGATGCAGCTACTTGGAAAAAACAATGTTTAAATAAGAACTGTTATTTATTATTTAACCATCGTATTTATAGAACTAATTAGGAGAATTTTCCTTCATGATACTTGCTAGGGGTTGTTGTAAGGGAGTTCTAGTCAGTATTTCAAAAATGAAACTAAGCTTTTTTGACCCTTCAAATACGTAAGTGACCTTAGATAATTATGCTAAAAATACTCCGATCTCAAGCCCCATATCAATCTTAGATCTTCTCCATATCTAGAGATGCCAGCTCCTTTCCCAGGACAAATCTTAGTGCTCAAGCTAATACATCTGAGGTAACATGCTGAAAAGCTATACTGCATAATTGTTGGACTGACCATAATAAGACATCATTCTTATAGCTTTAGATATGTGAAGTGTGAAAAGTCCTTTCCAAATTTCTGATTGTTTTGGGACTAATTTACAGCTGTATGGTCCCAACTGTACCCTAAATTGAGCAATCTGATGTGCAGTCAATCGAAGATGCACATGTACATGAGTTCAAAATGTGACTCTACTTTCTAAGGTGTTGAAGTTTGAATGTACAATTCATGTTGCACATTCAAACAACTGAAAAGTTTATATTTAGCAGATGTTTAATGGATCATACATATGCTAGATCTGTATCATGAGTAATGGTAAAAAAATTTAGCTAATAAATTATTCAGTAATGCTGAAATTCACCTTTTCCTACTTAAAAGGACCTGCTTTGTGTTAAACGATGTTATTTTCATAATAAAAAGTTCTGAATGCTTTTTTTTTGTTACATGTCCCCAAAGCACACAGAAGAGTGGAGTACTTTTCTAAAACACAGATCTTCTTTTTCAAAGTGATTGTATTTACATTCGTCTAATAGTGTTTCCCCTAATGTCAATGATAAATCTACCTTTAGTCTACATCACACCTAAAACACTGAACATGTTAACATTCACCTTGACTAAGATAGATTTTTAACTTGGCATACTCAACTTTCCTTTTCATTTTAGAATAAATTAAAATGTGGAACTTTTAATTCCAATGTCTGATATTTCATTATCAAATACAGATTAAATTCTAGTTCTTACTGTTATAACACCCCAAACAAATTGGTTGATGAGCTTAACCCACTACCACTTTCATTTTTGTTATTCACTTCTTACTCATTTATCAAAATGGTCTGAGAATCATACCAGCCAAATCATCAAGCCAAAGAGATGTCCCCCAATGTGATTTGAAGCTACCTCTAAATTGTCAAGATAGGAATTTATCTTTAATTTGAAAATTTGGTCTTCATGTTTATCTGGCGATATCACCAGAAGGAAATATTTTGTAATATTTTGTTGATAAAAAGATACACTGGAATATTTTGTACATTCTGAAAGAACAGGTCAGTAACAAGACACAAATTTTCTGATGAGTGTGAACAGAAAAATTTAACAGAGGTTTATCTACTGCATTCCCCAAAATGAGTAGGCCTTTGGAGTACAGAGTCCAGTGCAAGGACACATTTTAGAAAGACACTTATCTGGTTCTTTGAAGTACTTGGTAGGTTGTGCACGGGTTTAAATCACTCAGACATTTTCTGGACTTGTCAGCAGGTCTGCATTTTTGGTCTCAGTGGCTACAGCTGCAGCTATGACCACAAACACACAGTTTAACAGAAGGGCCTCATCAAACTCAATAGCTGCAAAAAGAAACCTATGTGATCCCTTGGAAATGAATGAAATTGATTGATTTGTACTAAACATTTGCATTCACCTAGTCATTTACAGAGCATATACATTAAAATGGTAGTTATCTATAAACTTTTCACTAATTGCATTAAACACTTTTTTATTTACATGAAGTATGTGTCAGTAGACAAATGTTAAAGGCTTAACTTGATGGAATTTAAATGCGTGAGTTGTAACCCATAAAAAGAAAAACATAATTCTTCCATTCTGGATTTGACTCTAAAAATTGAAGCAGTAATTTCAGAAACACCAAAGGGACTTACGCAGAGAATTCCCATTATATTTCAGTGGGATTTGTGTCCATAACCCCTTTAGCCTCATTTGAAAATCTCAGTCATAGATTAATCTTAGAATGAAATTTATCTCGTGAGCAGCTGACCAGTGCAAAACCTCTCCTGGAATGGCAGCCGAGCTCCCTTGTACACCAGGCTTACACCTATCTGTATGGAAGTAGTCAAAATATGTGCAAGATCCTAAACTACTGCATATCGTTCATTAGTAAAAAAAAAAAAAAATTACAATGTTTGATTGATTGAAAAACAGAAGTAATTACATTGCAAGTGTTTTAGGGACATTTTTATTGGTTGTGATCTACCTTTGTAAATAAAATAGAGAACTAAGAAATTGTATTTTTTTAACTTGATTTTCCTATTATTATTTTATTTTATAATTAAAATGAAGATGCTGGACATAAACATATCTGAGCTGAATTTTGAAATTCAGGAAACTACTTCACACAGTGACTGTTCTATAATTTAATGTGGCAGTGCCACTGAGAGTGGATTAGACAGAGCTGCCAGCCTGAGCTGTTCTAAACAAATGGAAAATCATTAACAGTAATCTTTTGGATCTTTGTGCACAGGGCAGCTACTGCTAGAAGGAGGGAAGACCAGAAGAGGAGCTGTAGAGATCTGAGCAGGCAGATAGTGCTAGATTAATGACTGGCATTGTCAGAACTGAGCTATGGGGATGGCTGCAGCAGCTTCATAGGCTCACCTCTACTAGTGGGTGTTGCTATGGGTACCAGCTCAGAGGTGTCACATTAAAAAAAAAAGGGGGGGGGGCGGGGACGGACGGGGAGAGACTGATGAACAACAAAAGGAAATAGAGGATATATATTCCATAACAATAGGAAGAGACATTCTACATACACAACAAAAATGTTTTGTGTTACAGTAGAACGTGAGAAAAAGAAGGAACAAACAAGAACCATACAATTCTCAAAAAAAACCCTCTAAAGAAAATAGAGTGACCTAATTTATATATGTTTGATTTTAAATTTTTATTTATTGTTTAAAGTCCAGGCAATGATAGAAAAGACACTCATTAATCATAGCATTATCCAACAACAGAAGAGAGTTATTTGTAGCATGCAATCACTATTCATAAATTTGTTATTATTTGGGGCCACGTGCAGTCTGGAAGAAAATAAATTTAATAAATGATTGTTATTCAACATCACAATCAGGCCCCAACTCAGTAAGTGATTTCAGTATATCTAACTTCCCCTAGCATGAGCAGTGGTCCTTTAAATTAGGTGCAGTGCTTAAATCCTTACTAAACTGTGTCTTATCTGAAGTAGTCTTCAGATGTAACACAGGGGCATGTGCCATTTTTAGTAACCTAGACAGGAGGTGAATTCCAAGCATGAGGCATGGAACACCTATGACTAAAAGCAATTGTCACAAGATACAAAGAAAAAAAAAAAAAGTAAGAGAATAAACAAAACAAAACCCCACACAAACAAACAAACAAAACACCCCTCACTCTGGAGGCACTTTGTGCAAATGTTTCCCAAAGGACAGATAATATTTTTAACTCTTGCTTGTTTGCTTGTATGCTTGTTTGCTATCTGGCATGTTTCATCCAGATAGATTTTAGTGAAGACTTTAATTCCTTCAGATCTGGTGAAAGTTTGCATAACCTCCATGCTCAGTGAAATAACTGTGGTGTCTTGTGTATTAAGAAAATTCAGTAAGTGACAAAACTTCATTTAGAGCTGCTGGGGGTGGGTGAGGGAAGTATATCAATAGGAATGTTAAGTATAGAATATGTTACTGCTATGATTATTAAGTTGCACTATGCAATATATAGAAAGCTGTGCAAATTCTGTTTTGACTCATTTTTTCACAGAAAGAGGTAACTTCTGTAGCACTAAACTTTTATTAACCAATAAAAATGTGAAGATCTGACCTACAGGAAAAATTTGATGTGATGGGAAATAACGTAGTTTAATCCTGATTTCTGGTGACTTTGCCTGTCTCTCATGCATTAACAACTTTTGTAATACTCAGCTTATAAAAGCAAACAGTTTTAATGTTTGCATTACATATTGTATTGTACATATAGTAATATTTTTATATATCCTTAAACATGTTTAAATTTAACAATGTTTTTTTAAAAGTAAGCTGATCTTTCAATTTTACCTTTAGTTAAAGATCTGCGTTATATATAATTTGTCATGGATAGATTTTGAAGACCTCTCACATTCAAAAATCCTGAGTAGATTATGTGCTGTATCACACTTTTTGCAAAATACAACATCAAATTTGTCTTTGGACTATACAACTTTTCAGTTCAACCTTGTAAAAAGAGGGGAATGGAAGTCAGAAAAAAAATATGTGGGAAGTAAGAAAGGGTATAAGAGACACAGCTGTATATTGCCAGCTGCTTCCCTCTTCCTTTGGACATGTCCCAGTGAATGACTGACGTATCAGATAATCAGGTGTTTGCATTAAAATTCACACTATACTACTAAGTGCAAATGCATTTTAGACAAATTTTGTAATTGCTTTGAGTGAGAAGTTTCCCATTTTGTTGGAGACACTAAATGTTTATCTGGCATTTTCCCAGCAGGGAGTTCCCTTATATTCATGTAAAACAGTATAACCCACAGAAATAATGCCACTAAAAATGTGAGTCTGATATGATGAGTAGTAACACCATCAAACTAGAGAGATTCAAGTGAAATAGAGGTTTAAAAGGTTATTTGGCACTGTGGGTGCCCCAAGGTTCGTTTTCAGTATACTGGTTCGAGTTTACCCAGATTGACAGTGGTTAGAGCTTACTATTATTTGGTTGCTCTTGAGTGATATCTCTGAAATAGTTTGCTGTCCTTTAGCATCTAGTAAGTGTAAAATGAAATCACTAATCTCCGCTCTTCAAACTCAAACTCTTGGCTACAGTAAAATCAAATACAATATTCACTAAGACTAATCTACACTTCTGTCTGAAGTAGTGTTTCTTACTAGACAAATATACCAAGGTGTATCACAACAACTTTATGTGAACACCAATAAATTCTGCTATGCAGACTTGTACAGAAATTTTCCTTCTGATGTCTGTGTTATTGTATTTTATGAATCAAAAGGTGACTTCTGTCTTCAGAGCTTTCAGATCTACTTTTCAGGAAATTTAAAATCCCTTTCTCAAAAAAAAGCATACACGTTGCACAGAAACAAATAATGGGGAGAATGATATGAACAAAGGGAAAAAAAAGGAAGATTTTAGCATCCAAAGAGACCTACATATTTACAGAAGAAGCTTGATCTTTTAGTTGCCTCTAATAGTTAACAACTAATAGTCTAACTTCTATTAGTTCACAAACTAATTTGTGATTAGTTATTTACTATGAAGTATACTAAGCTATACTATATGCAAAAATGTGTAGTCATATAAGTGGATTGTGCAGCATGTACAGGTGACAGCTTTCTATGACAGAATGTTTAACTCTAGTAGTTGCAAGACTGAAGAAATTGCCTCCATAAAATAATTTTTAAAATATAGATTGTAACTCCTTGGATAGCATCTATTATTCACAGATGGGGTCATCTGTATCCTAAATCTTTTATCAGAGAGTCAAAATGTTTTAATTGTCGTCTTTTTTTAAAATAGTGACATTTGCCCATGATTGAGTAAAATCGCTTTGATACACAGCCCAAATTAGTCCTTCCCTGAAAAACAATCTGCACCTTTAGGATCACATGGTATTTTCAACAATCACAGTACAATGAGAGTGATAACAGACAAATCCCTCCGGCTACTGCATCTTTTCCTTCTCCTCCCTCCTCAACACAGAGACCATATGAAGGAACACGCAGAACCACAAATTACTGTAGTGCGCGGCTCCTACTTAATAATGACATCCCATAAGTTAGTAAAAATCTGCCAACATCTGCAAGCTTCTCTGCACTGCTGTGAGCCAAAGTTAAAAATCATGTGTGACAGTGCTGTGGAAAATACAATTGATTCCATTCTGATTGTGTCAGTTCCAAACACAGACAATATTGATGATGCTGTACAGTAATCTTATTGGGCTTGGGCCCAACCGAACATTGGTCTTTGTCAACTCATTATTCCTCTATCAGAGGGATCTCACTAGATTGATCTTGCCAGAAGCTCTTGATGTGTCTCACAAATCACTGTTCTGCTGTTGGCAGGCAGATTCGAGTACTGCACAGTAATTGCTGAGTTTTTTTCCTTTCCCCAGAAGGCAGTGACTACATATTGCAAGTCATTGTCATATGAGAGGATATAACTGTCCTAACAAGATAATGTAGTTAACTGTGCAGTACCCGATCATGCCAAAAGATGTGGTCATATTATGTATGTTACTAAAGGAGCACAATTGTTTGAAAAGGTAAACTCTTTTTCTTTTTTTCCCCCCTTGCCACTCCTTAAATAAATAACCTAACTTTTTAGTTTATCAATGTGAAAACATGTTTGGATAAATTATTTTAAACTGTAACCCAAACATGGAAAGATATTGATTGGTCTCTTCCCATTTGTACATATAGAAACAAACCACACGTGAGTGTTTGCACGATCAATACCACACTGAAAAACTCAGACACAGACCTTTGAGTATCTGACAAGAAGTGATTACATCTTGGAATTTCCTTTTACATTCTTGGTTAAAGGAAAGAAACTTGGCTCCTAAACTCTTCATTTGTCCCTCAGAAAGATCCAGGCAGATTAAGTAAAGTGTAGTCTTTGGCCTTGGTAAATGCTTTCTTTAAGATACTATCAACATATCCTCTGGCTAGTCATAGAACACAATGACAAAACCAAATCAAAATACTTAATGTGCTGAGTTGGATGATCTGGATAATAGCAAGAGTCTGTACTGGAGTTTCTCCAGGAAAGCTTAGGCACATGCTAACTGAAGGAGACACTGGCAGTCAGCTTCATTCCTGCAGTGCAAATGGGGAGAATAACAATACTTCAAGAGCAAAACTTATGCAGACAGCTCTGGCTTCTTGCTCTCTCCATGGATGACAGCTTTTCTGGGCAGGAACAGGGGCGGAGGAGCAGACAAAAAAATATGTCTGAGAAGAGCTGTGATTCCTAATTAGGGAGAATGGCTGCAGAACTGAATAAAGAAGACTTGAGGGACTTTCACCTTACATTACCTTGCCTAATACAAGGAAATTGAGCAAGGACATTGGAAATGAGTGTTGGTAAAACCCTGAAAAGAAATCAGATCATATTTTTTCTTTAAATAATATGAGGGAGATCTCATCCCCTGTCGAAATACTCGAAAACTTACTTGATCACTGCCAGTTATAGAAAGGACAAGACAGTAGCATAAATGACACAGGTGATGAGAACGCGTGAAGTTATGGGAACTGCAAAAGGATGCAAACCCACAGTGACTCTTTTTCCATGGCAGAGCCAAAGTTACCTCTGTAAGTGACAGGGAAACGTTTGAAAGAAAGCATGAGATAATACCACCTAAAGGCAGTATATAGAGGCAGCATAACATTATTTTAAGTTACTTAGGACCAAAATACAATGTTCAAGGAAGAAAAAAGGAGTGTAAATAAATGCAAGACCTATGTCTTCCCCAGTTAGATGACAAATAAATTCAAGATTTATTGAGAATTTATGTCATAAAGTTTCAGACCAGTAGGCCAGTTCACTTAAAAAATTACCTGTATTTGTTCAAAGAAACTGCCTATAAATATGAAATTTCTATATTAGTTTTCCTTGGAGACTTAGTGATTTGACTTGGCAGAACATGATTTTCAATTTAAAGTAGGAGGAAATTGTCAAAGCACTTTTTAAATTAAAATAAAATTCAAACTAGAAGCAACAATGCAAAATTAAAAAAAATGTTTAAAAATCAGATTCAATTTTTGAATAAAAGCTGTGATCATGTGACATCTAGTGACTGAGTGCGCATAAATTATTATGAGTGTGTGACCCCTGACATAAATTAGGACATAGTTGTCCATACACCCAGAATGAGCACCATGTACAAATTTAATGTTGAATCTTTCCCCTGGCCTGTGTTGTGGCTAGGGTGTTAATGCAAGCAATTCTAAATGTAGCAGAGCCAGCAATAGGAAGATTCTAAACATAACCATGGAGTAAATGTCATTTTCATTTTAAAAATAAGGAAAATATTGCCATTCCAAATTTTAGATAATCATCACATCACAGAGTAGGCTCTGTGTGATGAGTTCTTCGGTAACAAGCTAATAATGTTAAGAACCTCAAAGTAGAACTGAACAGGTATCACCTGAAGCTCTCTGCAGGTAGCCTCACGAAGCTAGCCAACAGAAGTCAAGGATTTTGGTGTTTCTGAAATTGTTGTCCTCTGTGAGACTTGCATACTTTTTTCAGACCTAAGGGAAAGGCACTTTTGTTTGCTTGAAATGCTCAGTCCAGAACCTTTTTCAAAACTTTTCCATGCCTTTTTTAATAGTATAATATACATTTGAATCACAACCAGAAAAGGAGGAAATGGTAGTTTCTTTAAATATTATGGCCTAATAGTTAAGCTGTCTATTCAGAGCAAGTGATAGGGTCTGCAGCAGAGGCTGGAAGCTATTGCCTCAGGCATCTTAAGATGGCACCACCTGCTTATACTGAAGTACCTGAAGGATGGCCAGGATGCTAGAGATAAGCTCTTCTGTTTGTGAGACTTAAACTTATCATCCTCATTAAATGAAATGTACCTAATTCTAATTTTGCTAAGACTGAGTTTACTTAATTCTTAATAGAATTTTAAGTGGAATGTAACCAACCTATTTTACCTACCCTTTCATGTCATTTACAGTTAGCCTCACTGCAAGTTTATGAACTACTGCAGGTTGGAGGCTTCCCATTGATAATGAAGCTGACGTTGCTTGAAATTACTCCATAGTTACTGTGCCTTGGAAAGGGAAAGCAAAAACTTGACCTAGCATAGTACTTGGAGCTTCTTTCTGTGGGGGAGCCCACATATATTCCACATCCTTTGGTCTGGGCTGCTTATACTTTTTTTATTATATACATAAATTTCAAAAACTTCCTTGCTCATTAATATGCACTGATGTCAAATTGTCAATGCAGATGACCACTGTAGAAGATTTCTGAGATCCACCATACAGAATCAAGAGGAGATCATTCTTTTAGGGACCAAGTTCTCTTCTCTGCTTTTTACCCTGGTGGTACTGTGCTAACACAAAACCAATGTAAGGAAAATGGAGGCTCAATCTGTTAATATTTACAATATCCAAATTTTATTTCAGCTATTTCTGAAAGTTTCATAGTAAGAACATGAAGGTTTTATGGCAACGTAAATGCATGCTTTATTGTGCTATAATATTGTTGGTATGATTTTACTTGTGACTTTAGGAAAAATTTCTTCACTGAAAGGATTATCAAGCACTGGCACAGGCTGCCCAGGGAAGTGGGTGGAGTCCCCATCCCTGGAAGTATTTAAGAGATGTGTAGATGTGGTGCTGAGGGACATGGTTTAGTGCTAGACTTGGCAGTGCTGGGTTAACTGTTGGACTTTATGATCTTAAAGGTCTTTTTGAACCAAAACCAATTTATGATTCTATGATTCAAGTAGATCTCAACAATTACACAACAGTAATTTTGAGAGAAAAACTATCCCAACATGTGTATAGAGTGTCTGGTAATTAAAGTACTCGGGGATCCCAATGTTATCAACTCTTGAAACCTTGTCCTCTAATAGGGGAGCTAAAAGAATGATGATAGCTACCAGCCTTTTTATGGATCATGTACTCTGTACAAGGCAACAGTTATAATCAAGCTAAACTGCAGACATCCCACTCATCCGATTTAATTTTGGCAATGATGAAGCACTAATGGTGGTGTGACCTGTTCACTACGAATGACAAGGTGAAGAACGAAAGGTAGGGCAGCAACAGGAACATTACTAAGCATTAGCATATCTCCCATACAGACATCTATCCAGAGATAGTTATTTTTTGCTTCTATGTATGTATGCTAAATAATAATCACCTAATATCTAGTTAGTACACCAGCATTTGAGCACCAGAAAGACTGATCAGATTGATCAGACATTTTTATCCTTTGCTCTTTGCTTTGCTAGCTAACCAAAACCACTTTTCCCTAAGAATTACTATGTATCACAGAATTATTGCTTGATGATTTTATAATATTATCTTGAAAAAAAAAACAAACCCTGACAACCCAAACCCAAACAAACAAACCCATAACCATCCAAACACACTGTAAAGCAGAGTCTTTCTCTGTGTGTAAGGACTCTTTGCTGCATACCTCTATTAATATCTATTTATCTCACTCTTGTTCGCTGGGGGTATAGTAGCTAGGGATGTGCCAATTTCTATAGCCAGATTATGTTTTATTTTAAAATTTTTAATTCCTAATTGCTAATACTTCTCCTATTTAATGATAAAAACTGAGCTGAAACCCCCATAATGCAATAGTAGAAACAGAATAATGGCACAGCTTCTTTGGTTTCTTAAACTATGCCTGAGTATCAAACCACTAGCCCGGAATACTTTACCCCTGTAAAATTCTAGCAGGTTAATTTTTTAGAGCTGCTGAAAAATCAGTAGGTTAATTTGTAACTTGAAGAGCTCTGGATTTCTGAAAATCAGGGCCCTGCCTGCATTTGGCAGTTCTGACTTGTGTATGGCTTAGAGGCAAGAGTTGCTTGTGTCTCCTCCTTATGTAAGTTGGACTCCACTTGTCTCGAGAAAAGGCTGATTAGTATCTCTTCATTTTCATTCAGATCAGAGGTATTCACATGCTCTGGGTTGTCACCTCTTATGATTTTATCATATGTCTCATACTGACTCATACTAACTGAAATTATCAGCTCTTTGAGTAAGGAGAGTATGGGAGAAAAACAACTTTAGTCTCTCTTCATACCTATCCTTACAAAGAAAATATGAGAATATTACCTAGGTTACCTGTAATGCTTGAAAATTAGATGTCAGATCAAAAGAATTCAAAAATACTAACTTAAAAGTTACTTTTTTTTTCAAGCTAAACTCATGATGGGGACTTTAGCTTTGGTAATTTGGGTTTAATTACATTTCAGACTGACCTTTCAGTTTGTACTTTCAAAAGCAGCAAGCTCCAAGAGATTTTTTTATTTTATTTTTTTTTAGGCTAGGGCAAGGTAACACAGAATATATTAATGGATGAAAAATGTAGGCAAAGTAATGTGAAAATCAAATTCACATTATTTGATGAGAAAACTATATTTCTTCAATTTGAAATTGTCCTAGCATCAGTAAGAACTGTTCTTGTAAACTCTTGTATTACTAGTTTATCAAGCTGCAAACATGTAGTATTAGAGGACATTGCCAGTTTTCAGCCTCACAAGTTTCACAGTGAAAACTGGTTTGTCTTTTACTAACAATCGTAGCAATGTACAGTGACCTGCCCTTGGAGTAATGGTTTAACAACCTTTACCCAAGCACTCTGTGGCTCTTCTTACATCTTTAATAGTTTACTTGATGGACTATGAAGAACTACCAGATGACAGTTCTATTTCATTTTTGTCACTGCATGGCTCTCCATTTTTTCTCAGTCTTTTTCTCAAGGGCACAATTCTGTAAGTCAATGTGGCAATGTTCAAGATGGGTATTGCTCTTTCAGCTACTGTATCTTGATGGAGCATGTGCAAGACTCAGATATGCTGGGATTCCAGGCCTTCAGTAAAATATGATCACAGGGAGTTCTATATATTCTCATGTCCCTCCCACTGAAGGTAAACTGAAATAATGAGATGTGGATATTACATTAAGAAATTAGTTGAAAACATAGTATAAAACACTCTGAGCTTATTAATTAGTCATCTAGCAAATGGTGTCCCTTTATATACTCTAGGAAAATGAGCTTACTCATTAGAAATGTCTGTGCCTTTACTGACAGTACATACAGGGGAGCAAATAAAAATACAGAAAGTGTGAAAGGAGGACACCAGACCGACTATACATTCCCCTCTGGCTTTAAAAAAGAACATCCAACATTTCATAAAGTTCTCTGCGTGACATATTACACATACAGAAATCTATATTTACAGTTACAGCATAGATTTGCATATGTAAATTGGGCAACTAGAGGTAGGTGTGCCTGTTCATGTAAGTCCGTTTCCACTTATTTATGCAAATCAGTGGATTTTGCTCTTCCAAATGGTTTCAGGTGTACACGTTGAGGGAACACATTTTGTTATTCTTTGTTACGTGTCTATTCCCATTTTGATTTTTAGATTATGAATCATCACATGGGGTCTCAAGCCTTGATAGTTAATTTCATGTCAACAGACATTTTACGACCACTTAGATTGCAGTAAAACATGATTTGCTAAGCACAGAGACAGAAAAACTCATATTTAACAAATGAAATATGATTCATAGCACATCTGTTGATATTCTATAAAACTGAGAACAGTTAAAAGTGGTTTTCTGGGATTAATTCCTTATGATTATGCCCATATCAGCCACATGCTACCACTTTGCCCCAACGTTAAGTTTAGTACTAGCGAACCTCTTCCCTCATGAAGAAGTGTGATGGGTGGCACAGGTCTAGCCCCCGCTCTCTATTCCACACTGGAGTATCAGAGGAAGAAAACCAAGTCCCTTGTCATACATGTAGCACAGGAAGCATGACAAGGAAGTACAGACCTGGGGACTGACACACTACAACTTTCTACTTGTGCTATATACGAAATGCCCTTTGGAAGTATTTTACCTGTGGCTTTTTAGATCTCAGATGCAATCTCTGGGGCAACATAAATCATTAAGAGTCATTTTTCCAGGCTGCTTGCAAGCTCATATCTTTTTTTAAACCATAAGGACAATAAACTTATTTTTTTAATATGGAAGTGTGGAGTTTGATGAGATCCTAGTCCTAGCTTGACTCTTAGAAACTGAGGCTTGTATTGATAATTCTGTGTTTGTGTCTTTTTTTTTTAATGAACTAGATACAAAACTAACCAAGATATCTGTGGTTGCACTATAAATGCAAATTTCTGCTTTTCTGGACAGCACACTCATTTTGTTCATGTGAGTATTTTTCTCCTGCTCTATTGACTGGTATTGTATTAGAGATGTGGCTTCTCTTTCTGTGAATATCATCTTATCCTCCAACTATCATGGCTTTCCAGCTATCCATTAATCTGTCTACTCATATTGAAGATGTCCTGAAAAGTTACTTGGATGTGCTACATTCAGAGGAGAAATGATAACTTATGTCTAATTATGTCAATTACGTATTTTCCAAAACTCTTCCTATTATAGCTTATTGTTACTCAGTAAATACATTTTGGTTCCTGTTGATTGTGTATATATAACCTTTAAACTTTATTAAATGACTTATTTATGGTTCTGTTTCAGTTGGGTATTTTATGAAGTCTTTATATACGTATGTCATATATAAATATGTCTTTTATATATATATTAAGCAGGAGCAGAAAAGTCAGTCTGAATCCATCTCTAGGCCAGCCTCTGAAATTTAGAGGCAAACATCATACATCTTCAAGCTTAATTTTTAGCATGAATACACTCATGCATCAACTGGGAATTCCTAGTAAACTAAAGATAAACTATCACAGTTATCTGCTGTGTCAGAATAAAAAAAAAAACAGAAATTGTGTTGTGCTTCTGTTTGAATCAGTTTTGAAATAAATGTGGCTAAAAGCCTTGTGAGCCTGCAGTGCCAGCTCTATCTTGGCTTCTAACTTTCCTAAGGCTTCAGAATATCCTGAGATTTAAGGTTGTTTGTGGGAACAGTGAATAAGAAGTACTTGAGCATATTGCTCAAAATCCCCACTGCAGGCAGCAAGACAATACAAGCAGTGCATCCTGCTTGTTCTATAAATCACCCTGATGTGACAGCAGGGAGACAAGAGTTGGGAAGGAGTCCTTTTGGCCTCAAGGGTTTTCACCTGCAGTGAATGAATCAAAGGCCATGAAAATTAGAAACTGTCATCAAATACCACAGAAAAGGGAAAGTGGCAAATCAGGGCTGAATGCCACTACAATATAACCAGATTGCAAGGAGAAATATTCTCCAAAAAAAAAGAAGAAATGTTGGGCAACAGCATGTCTCCTTCCCTAGCGTGTGACTAGGAGCACACTCAGCTGATGGGTAAATCTGCCACTATAACTTACTTTGTTGACAAGGTGGTTTGTTCTGCAAGCTCAAAGGGGGCTTACTCAAGCAAGAGCAGTGCTCTGCAGGACCAGAGGCTCTTGTGCATCAGTCTACGAATGACATTGAGCATGAAAGGATGCCTTTGATTTTGCTGGAAGTCAGTCACTGCAAGTTTTCACAATACGTAATAGTTTCAGGACCTTATATTTCCACTACAAAATTTAAATTCTGCTGATATTACTACTACTAAGTTTCAAAAAGACAGGTATGCAACAATGACAGCAGCTTTCCAGTGTTTTTTGGTTTTGGTCCTTAGACCACAGCAAGAATTGTAGAATTAAATTGTGTTTTCTCTTGCTTTGAAATGAAAAGTTTTTGTAGAATCATGTAAAATGATATTCACTTAAAATTGGTATGTTAATCTTTAAGTTATTGAAATGGGTTTTTATGTTTATATGTAACGTGAACTTAATCATCTGCATCTGAGAAAGTCACTATTGCTTGATGTCACTGGCTGGTTTTGTAGCCATCATATGGTTAGTGCTAAAAGAAGCTTAATTTGAGCATAGGTTTCTCTATTTAGGCTTGCAACTTGAAACACTAGCTTGCATGGGACTTCTGTCAATTTTTGTATTTACTGAGCTCCTCTCTTCCACCAAGTGAATTAAACATCATTTTTTTCTCAGAACTCTACAGAATAACATTAAAATGTAGCCCTGGGATATTACTGGGGATAAATAGCTTAAACTCTGGTACAGGGAACACAGTCAAACCAAGATTAGAAGTGTCCAGTTTGTATTCAGTTTTGTATTTTTTCTGCAGGTATGAGAGAAGTAACAAGAGAAAATGTTAAGAGAGAGAATCTTTTCATTGTATAAAAAAATACTTTTCATAGTTCATCTTACCTTGGTAAAATAAATAATACTTCTGAAGATATTTTTTTCCCCTCTGTTTGTATAGTACACAGGGCTCTGTTGCTGCTGATTTGGAGATATCATTAACTGTATTACCAATGTCATTAACATTATTGCTATATTTTAAAAAATACTTTAAATAGTCTTAAGTCTTATCCTCTGAGACTTTCTCTGATTCTGTTGCACTGGTCTGCATTTTCACTAGGGCTCACAAGTTTGATTTAGATCTCATTTACATCAGTAGGATTTGGTTTGGAAAGGGAATCCTGATGAAAATGTAATACTAGCTCACATTAAAATTTTGTCTAGTCCTCTTCCTATTACTGTCACTGGCTGTTACTAGGCACAGGAACTGAGTAGACATAGTAATACAGTGATATATATCAGACCACACGTACTGCAATACATATTTATAGATTACAACAATTTGTGCCCTAAGAATCTCTAGTCAGAGACTAGAAATGTTTTTATGGACTTAATTCCATGAACTTGCCCAAGTGCCCTTTACTACACTTGTATCTTCATCAAAACAAAAAAAACTGGCTTGTCCAATCAGTGCCGTGTATTTTATGTTGTAAGTAAAATTAAAAGAGAACATACACAAGTTAGCTTGTATGTCTTTTCAAGAAAATTGGAGACAATACCTTAGCTCTGAGATACCATTGATGCTTATGCTAATTGTTTGGCTGTAGGAAACAGAGAAAGCTTCTTAAGCAATCAGAAGTAAACAGCAAAACATTATTAGAATTCAAAATGCTCTTGACAAAGAGGTGCTGTTTTCTGAAATAATAAAGTGAATGACTTGCTCTGGGCAGGGGGATTGGACTAGATGATCTTTTGAGGTCCCTTCCAATCCCTAACATTCTGTGATTCTGTGACTTCAGAAGCATGAGTAGTTAGGCTGGAATGCTGAAATACTAACTCATACATACAAAATAGAGAATAAACAGCTATGTTATAAAAACTTCTTGGAGAAATAATTCTAGTGTATGTATTTAGTGATAAACTGGTGTTACGAGCAGCATGTCACTACAAAAAAGGGCAATGCCATAGAAAGCATATGCAGGACATGAAATAATCCTTTTCTTGTAATCAGTGCTAGTAGAACTCAGATGGAATAGGACATCTGGTTTTGGTACCACAATCAAGAGAGTGATGAATCCATGGGATAGTCTAGAGGAGAACAAGGAGAACTATCAATGATCTGGAAAGCACGGCCTACTAGACCAAAGAGGAAAACAAAACGAAGAATTTACTCTCTGTTGTCCACTGGAGAAAATGAATTCACTGAAATCGCAGCAAAGGAGAGTCATATTAGGTATTAGGAACAATATTCTTAAAGTAGAACATGTTACCTTGAAAGACAGCAGCATCCCTGTTACTAGAAGTTTCCAGGAGCACACTAGGCACGCATCTCTCTGGAACAACATAGGGTTAGCAGATTCCGCTACAGGACAGCAGAGAGAATTTGCTGGATTTTTGATGTCCCTATGACACACTGATATAAGGCTCATTGAACCTACTGTATTCTGACAAACCTAACTTTGTTATAATCTCATTAAGCCAAAATTTCTGTTTGACTGTTTACTACAGTAGTGCTAAGGGACCCCCCAAGAACTCACATGCTGGGCACACATGTAATGCTATTTTGCAACAGCACCAAATATTTACAACTTAAGTGGATAGCATAGATGTGGGATAGCAGAAAGGGAGATAACACAGAGATAATTTGAAAACATTAATGTCCTTTAAAAGCACATTTTGATCACCTGCAAAATGTGATTGTCACAATTCTCAGTATCTCAGAATATGCATCTGTATGATACTGAACAACTGCAATAGGAAGGGAAATTATTTTGTACAGATATCTATCTCTTGAGACCAGCTTCCTTGTTCTGCATTCACGTAGCATCTTGGCTGGTGTTTCTGAACATTATCACAATAGAAATCGCATATGAAATGCTGCACTTTTTGAAAGTGAATAGCAATAAATCGTAAAATAAGTACTTTAATAAGTAATTAAAATCATCAGATTTAGATGTTGAGGCTTGTCTGAGCAATCATCAATAACCTCAGGTGTGTGTCTGAAGGTTATGCAGAACAGAAATCTCAGGGAAAAGCCTTTCTCAGGAGACTTCATGTATACCTTGCTTTACATTAGTCTTGAAAGCAGAATGCAACTATTCAAGTTTTTTTCTGCTTTTCCTATCTTTATACAAGTTCTTATTTTTAAAGCATTCATCAATCCCTTGTCTAGCATAACAAAGAGGCTCGATTCTTTCTAAAAGTCACAAAAATTAAAACAGCGTTAGGAAGATTACCAGCTAAGCAAATGTCTGTAATCTAGCCATTCTGCATTTTTTTAAAATGGTATGAGGACCACGTTCTCAAATAATATAACTTGACTTGGATGTCATTTGTCTTGTAAGATCTATGCCAAATTACACCTACTAAGGAGCCTTCCTTACGTTTCCAAATTCCTAAGGAAGAGGGAAGGGCTTGAGAGGGTTCTTAATATGAGCAGTTAACTCATATTTAAGTTTAAAAAGAATTGAGAGTAGTGGTGAGGTTGTTTTTTCATAGTCATCAATAAAAAATAGATAATCAATTACTCCATTGTCATTTTACTGCAATCAGCAGTGCTGTGACTCACAAAATACAGCATGTGACACCTGTCATGTTGATCTGCTGAGGCAGTTACGTGAGAAAGGAAAAGAAAGTATTAGCATAACATTTCAAACACATATTTGACTTTCGGAAATGAAGTATGTGGGTCATAGCTCACAGTCACTTGATTTCATAATGTTTTACATATCCCCAAGATGTTTGGAAGTGATACACATTCCTCAAATCAGTATTTTTAATATATTTGACAGTCTCAAATCTGCTGTGGATGGGACAACATTTAACATGTGCAATGTGAAAATACATATTCATAATACAAAATCTAAGTATTATAATTTCAGTATATTCATGCATGTGAGAACATGGCAGGTGAAAGATGGATAGAGGAGGTTAAGTGATGTTCTTGTAGATCTGCTATGATGTGCAAGATAAAAGAGACCCATTAAATTATATATCTTATTTATGGAGAAGGAGAAGTAGCCCCTATGGATTGTCAAATACCATATGAAATACTGCCAAGCATAGTAATGTGTTCTTGATAATAGTTCCATTGTTTGTCTGGGACCAAGCAGTAAAATAGATGTTCAGAAGATATTTAACATATCTATATATTTTGAGGCCTTTTTTTTTTTTAAATTAAAATAGTACTTCATTACATTTATCAGTGATTCAAATAATTTTAAAGGTAACAATATATGCAAAATAAATTGTTGTCAGGCTGTCAGTTTGGAGCAAAGACACTAAAACAGCTTTTGGATTATGAAGTATATTTACAAAGTGGTAGGCTTTGATATTTTATATTCCTTTAATGAAACAATTTAAACACAGCTAGTTAAACTCTGTCTTCTGTTGGAAAGCACTTCACAGCATAAAAACAGAGCAGAACACACCTGGCAATATTAGATGTTCTTTAGTTCGGAGAGATCAACCATTTGACCACTCACAGAATTTGCCCCACTTGCCTTTCCTAGAAGTGGTGTAACCATATCAGAAACCTCAAACCAACCAAAAGCATGTGGGTAGTATAAGGTCATGTGCATTGCTTTGGCCATTAGCACGTACAAAAGGAAACTTTAATTTCCAAAACTATTAATTCAACGTATTTAATTAGAAAGGAAAACTCAGACAGACAGGGCTAATCAGAAAACAACTTGGTCACAAGATAAATCATAAATCACAACTGCCTAATGAAGAACAATCTTCATTTTTTGTAATTACTGACCGAACACTTACTAGTTTTAGATTATTGACTTTGGTTCGTTATGTTTTTTATATAAAATGTATTTTCATATTTCAAATGTCCAAAGCATTTTTTGCAGTGTCTTAAAGGATCAAGAGTCTGATTCTAAATAATACTGATTTAAGAAGAAAATACTGTAAAGAATTAGAATTTATGTAAGATAATAATTTATTTCCAGAAGCAAACACCATCCCAGCATTTGCAAGTACCCTACACATAGGACATGCATTGCACTTGGTAACACCAAAGGGAAGGTCTCCTATCAGCCAACTCCACACTGCCTCATGAAATACGTTTTTTTTTTCCACATATAACATTCAGTCTCCTCTGACAGAGCCAGAACCATGGACTTACTATTTTACTGGCAAAATAATTCTGATTTTGTTACACATTCTTAGAAGCAGTCATACATGCAAGACGAGGGTTTGGTTTTTGTCTCCCAGTTTCCAAATTTTGTTTGCAATTCTGCTGAAAAGTGTCACTGGACAAAAAAAAGCTTGTGTATTACACAATATTAAACTTGCTGGCATTAAATATTTAAATTTTATGGGCTTATAGCTTTATGAGTGCATAGATTTTTATTCTTTTGCTTCCTACAAAGATGTCAAAATCCTTTTGCCAAATCAATCTACCAACTCAGTTCTCACTTAGAAACCCAGGCTAGGAATTCGTGAGCTGGATAGATGATTCTACACACTGATTATGTTAAAACTAAGTATAAATCAACCTATAAGGGCCACTCTAAAGTTTATCTGCTCCCCAAAATTTTTTTCATTAGTCCACATTAACATTTTGGCATACCATAGTAATACTGATTTACTGATTTCACTGGCCTTCACTTCTGTTACTCTGTGGAGATTTTTTTTTAGTATTAAACTCCCAGTGCTACTAGGCATATTTCTGAGTTGAAGTATCTACCTCTGAGATAACAGACCAAACCAAGGACATACACTCTGATTCTAGGCTTACACATTAGTTTACCAGCTGAAAGCAGCATTAATGATGCAGTAGTACACTTTGTTATATCCCGTTTGCAGACAATGGTACTTTTTCTATAGTGAAAATTATAGCTTCAAATGCATGTTCTGTGTTCAGCTTTATCACTCCCACTAGTACAAACACTGGCTATTAAATTTGGGTGTCCAAGATTACAGAGCAGGATAATTTTTTATTGATGACTGAATTATATTGATCAAACTCATTTAAAAATTTTTTTTTTCAAAATAACTACCTTGATCACAGATGTTTTCAATAACAAAAAAGTTTCCTTTTCTTCCCCACCCAAAAATCACTGCCTGGGAAACTTAACCTGGCTGATAGTCATACAAGTCTGTATGAGTACACTTGATTTGTCCTCTAACCTAATGTTTAGGTTTATAAAATACTTTTAAAACATTTCCATCTTGAGGTCATATTTTTTCCTTCTAGAAAGTCACTTTTAGCCTGTTTCCATCTGTCTGGATGTGTGCATCTAGGTTCTTTACTGTAAAATTTTGATTCATGTGTTCTAACATTGTTACCAGTATGCCCTTGCATTAGGCTGTGTTCTCTTGGTATGATTTAGCCTTAACTTCAGTGTCAGGACTGATGAGTTTTCCACTGCCTTTACATGTTTCCATGTTGCTGCATTCCACACACACCTCACCCCACCCCCCCCCCCCCCCCCCGTCTTACATTTGTACTTAATTCACTTGTGCTCTTTCACTTTGTGTGTGGTACCTGTACAACCTTTACACTTTGACTCAGTTTTCTGGTGGAGATGCTTTTAATTTCCCTGTTATTCTCTGTCATGCTTAAGACCATTATCTTTGAAATTCTCCCATGACTTTTTTTTTTTTTAAACAAGATGTTAGAAAGAAGTAACTCCCATGGGTCTTTAATCCCACTTTCTTGCTGCTCTGGAGAATAGCATTTTTTGACATGCTCTTTGAGTGAATGATTTGCAGAAGGGAGAGTATAGGTAGGTAAATAACTCATTCATATTACTGATCAGACTATTCCCGAGTGGAAAGGGAAAAAAAAAAAAAAGAGAAAATAAAATTATGCTAATATTTCCAACTGTTCAGCATTACTTTCCCGTATTTCTTGTTTTCTGCATAACCTCTATAAATCCTTTTTGTATGCTCTGGATCCAGGAAAAACAAACCTAATAAAATACTTCAAATGGTTATTTATATAAAATCTTTATTTTTCTGTCTGGAAATCAGCTTAAGATGCAAAAAAGCCTTCCTTGAGCCTCATCAGAAGAAATAACAAATTTGCTTTGTTTACCTGCACACTTACTGCGTGAAAACATACCTAAATATTTTCTTCTCTATCTGCAATTTTATATGTCTTTATAAAATGCTGGCATAGCAAATAAAGTAGCAGAGCCACATAGGCTGTTGTTGAATTACTTGGGCACCATCCTGAAACTGCCTTATACAAGGGCTACAACAAGAATTGTGGTATCACAAGCCTCATACAAAAACTTTTGCTTGTTAGAGGCATTGCTCGCACAATCCGTTTGCTTTTCTACCCTAACTGGAAGCAAAAATAAACACATTGGTGAACTGTCGAAATCCTCAAAGCAGAAACTCTCAGCAGAAAACTTCAGCTGAAACTTTAAAAAAAAAAAATTCTGTTCATGTACAGGGGGTATTTTGAATGACACTCATTTACTTTAACAAAAAAAAATGGAACCGGAAGGCTATTTTTCTCCCTCCTCTGCACTTAAAACCTTCCAATAATATTTCTGTTTTGCCACTACTTGAAGTTTTATTGCATACATGAGGTCTGCTGGCAAGTTGGAACGAAACTCCGAGACACCAGAAGAGACCCAAACCTTCTTTAGCATCTGAAATCCAGCTCCAAATGCCTGAGCAAACATCCCATTGTACACACAGGGTCCCTGGTGAGAAACCTGGCTCCAGGAGAGAGTCCTTCCCACTGCAAGGTTTTGTGGGGAAATTTATGAGCCTGTCATTCTATCATTTGAAAGGGTTTCCGTTTTTGGCCTAATGCTGTGAGTTTAATAACTAAAGGGAAGTGATTTGTTTCATTTTACTTAGGCCTTTATGTGGTTGAATTATATTTCAGTAATCCCCAGTATCCATAGCTACAGTACTTTCCCACTGACACAGCAACACTTCCTGATAAAGCCTCCCCATAACTCAGCCAGCAGGCTTGTCCTAACTCCAGCTTCTGTTTCTCCAGTTAAAGCTAATTACACTTACACAGCACTGGGCTTTCCACTTCCCCCTTTTCTTGGGGGGCACAATTGCCAAAGAAGATCTATATCTGCCAGAAAAAAAAATAAGTTCCTGAAAGTTGGTGCCAATTAACAAAACAAATACGATACAACTTAATCAGTACCCAGCAGATCAAACCTGATCTTGCTCAACAGAAACGTGGTGTAGGAGTAAATAAAGGTCAGTGCTTAGCCACTGGCAGAAGGGCAGGGCATATTGTTTTACCAGGGAACACATTCGTGCTTTGTTTTACTGAGTAAGACCATGCACTTTCTCCCCTTCAGACCCTGCCCACAGTGCCTAATTAATTCACATCAATTTTGAAAGAATACATGATTAGCTGTCCTAAGGCTAAGCAGTAGCATATTGAGTCGCACACTAGAAGCCCTAGTTTGGGCACTGGCTCAGGATGGCAGGATCCATGCCAACATAAGAAGCTAAATTGGTTGCAGGGCAGGGGGTGGAGGGCTTGCCAACTAACTGCCTCGCCTCATGGCACCATCTGCCAATTTGTAGACTGATGTTGGCATCAGATCCGAAAGAGCCACTTATCCACTTGTACAGCTATAGACCACAAGAGTGAAAGGAGAAACGTTTGAAAATAAGGAGGAAGTTGACTAAAAAGCGCATCTTGTCTAGCACAATGCCTGTCAGGTTACTGTCTACAATACTTTATCATCAGATATGAGTATTTCTTAAGAAATAAACTAATCCATGATTATCAAACTTCATACCTCAGACTGCAAAGAACCCAAGGTTAATTTTCCCAGATGTAAAGAGTTACCTGTTTTATACATATAATGGGACATACAATACTAAAATCCCTCAAATCTTAATCCTGTGTGGGTTAGCTTCCAAAACCTAAAATGAAGGACTTGGGGTTGTTGGTTGATGAGAAGCTCAACATGAGCCAGCAATGTGCAATTGCAGTCCAGAAAGCCAGTCGTGTCCTGGACTGCACCAAAAGAAGTGTGGCCAGCAGGTTGAGGGATGTGATTCTGCCCCTCTACTCTGCTCTCATGAGTACAAGAGTACTGTGTGTACAGCTCTGGCACACTCAATATAAGGAGACATGAACCTGTTAGAATGGGGTCTAGAGGAGGGCACGAAGATGATCAGAGGGCTGGATCACCTCAGCTATGAAGAGAGGCTGAGAGAGTTGAGGCTGTTCAGCCTGGAGAAGAGAAGGCTCCAGAAAGACCTTAGAGCACCTTCCAGTACCTGAAGGGGCCTACAGGAAAGCTAGAGAGGGACTTTTTACAAGGACACGTAGTGACAGGATGAGAAGTAATGGTTTTAAACTGTGAAAAGGCAGATTTAGATTAGATATTAGGAAGAAATTATTGACTGTGGGCATGGCAAGACACTGGAACAGGTTGTCCAGAGTGGCTGTCCCCTCTCTGGCAGTGTTCAAGGCCAGGTTGGACAGGGCTTTGAGCAACCTGGTCTAGTGGAAGGTGTCTCTGTCTATAGCAGGGGGGTTGGAACTGGATGATCTTTAATGTCCCTTCCAACCCAAACCATTCTATGATTCTATGAATTCTTTACTGATACAGTCTACTTTGGGCCTTCAAAAGTAGTCAGATAAGGAAAGGCATTCTTAAAAGAATGTAAATTAATTTCAAAGTTGTTTCAGGGATAACATCAATAAGAAACAGTAATTTTGTGAAGGATATTGTGTTCTTTGAAATCATTTCTTCTCTTAGGGTCTAACTCAATTTAGCCTTATGTCAACAGGATCCTAGCAGCTTGTACCTGGCCAGAAATTCTTCATCCTTTTCCATCTAACAAGAAAACTGTACCTAAGTTTCTTAGATGCCCATCTCTGTGCAATGATTCACACCTCAAGTTCAATTCAAGCCCATAATGATGAGAGAACAAGTATAAAGGTTGATGCTAAATTCAAGATCAGGTACTCTTGAAAGAAAAGTTACTCACAAAGACATAAAATTAGCAACTGTTACATTGTTTAGATGTTTCATTTATTTCTAGGCATGGTTCTGACCTTGATGTCATCTATAAAGCTTTTAATAAGTTTTGTCCTAGAAATCCAAGATAACATTTTTCCCTTTGTAGTCCATATGGAAAAATGTCAGTAGAGGAGTGGAATCATTGGAGTGAAAAAGAGAGTCTGAAGGAGTCTAAAATAATGTAACAGAGAAAACTTATTTGCTTGCAATTTCTTATTGCAGAAGGTCAGCTTAAGTCCTGTTTGTCTTTGACATATTTGGAACACTGTGCTAGATCATTTAGTGGCATAAATATAGTAGCTTGAGATGACTAAGTCCTATCACCCTAAAACTCTTCCCTGAAATAGAACTATGAAACCCAACCTGGAAGCGATGGAACATATCCCATCTACTTCCCCTTTTCCTGAAAAATCCTATGGTTTTCTACAATTGCATTTTAGTTTTGATTACTGAAATGTGCTGGTTGCACTCTCAGGTTGTACACAGGTAGATAAGCTCCAGTACTCCCTTGGAGTGTGCACTTGCAGCACCACTTAACGGTAGCAACTCCAATCACATGAGAATCCCACCAAGAAAAAGGAAATTGTCCCTCATGTGGGGACACTGCAAGAGTTCTGCACAAATCCATGATGGGAAGCTATACTGCTCGTATTTGTAGTTGACACCTTTCTCATAAATTGGCCTCTAGAGGCCATTGGTAACTGTCTTAAACTAGAGCAGCCTGGAGCAAAGTGCCTGAGGCTGCTTCAGTTTTCACCCTAACTGATCTTGCACTTGGAAAGTCCCAAGACTACAGAAAAACAAAACCACTTTTGTATCATCCCCACACCCTGCAGTGAGTGCTGAAACAAGCACTCAAAACTCAGGGAAGGATTTTGGAAACTAGGTAGATAAACAGACCTCCAGAGCCATATTTAGTGCCCATTATATTTCTTTTAAAATGCACCACAAAAGCACAAAAATATTTAAATATCTTGGACACTTGAGGTTCTACTGTCTGCTGTCCCACAGTTCATTTGTGTTGTACTTTGTGTATGTTCTGTCATGAGCACACACTATGTATATAATTTAGTAAAATTTTTTCTGCATCCTATGTGATACTTCACCTGCACATATTCACTATGCTGGTTCGAGCTTGTTGGCATCTGTAGTATCCTAGGAGGATTAACATTTTCTTCCCAGGGTATAACATTAGACCTATTAAATTATTTTCAAAAGACATTCAAAAATGATATAGATCAGGGTGGGAAAAGAAATGCAGCCTCTTTAATATTAAATGATAAGTATTAATATTTAATGGAGTAAAAGATACATCTTGGTTTATGTTGCTGCTTACGGGAAAATGAGTGATGTTAATCTGCACTGAGTTACCTAGAGAATAGTCAAAGTGGTGAAAAGTACAAAAGTACAATGTGATGAAACATCACAACTCAAATCTGTCATGTACTGGAGACTGTCTGGTAGAACAAATAGATTATTTTTTTTAATCAGATTTATAAAAAAGTTTGAAGGATCCAAACAGACATCTCTGAGTTTGGGTAAAAGTGTCTGTCTGAGCTGAAATGACCAAAACAACAAGATGTATGCCATTTATTTTAGAGGACACGAGAAAGTAATTTAGGAGAAAATTCTTATAATTAAGAGACAGGAACTTTCACTAATGTGATTATTTTGCCAAATAGTGTTTAGCAGGAAAGTCTTACTGTCAAGATTTTTATCTTAATGTTCAAACTGAATGAAACTAAAAATAGCAGAATAAATGGAAAGTCAGGGAGAAAACAGCAATGGGAAGCAAACAGGTTATGGTGCAATGAAGGTGTGAATGTGACCCAAGAAGACCAACAAGAAACTTAGTATAAGCAGTCAAAAAGCACCCTTCACACAGCTCTTCTGTGCCTTCCAATTGCAGCACATATGGTCCTTTAGCAGAGGGTCTCAGAACAGTGGGTTAGTTTACATACCATATGTATGCAATTGGTAGGCACAACGGGGTTGCATTAAGGTTATTGCATCTGCCCTAATTCAGAATTCCCTTGTATTTTTAGGTTTATGTCGGACAGTAATGTTATTTTAACAGCTTTTGTGTTAAATTTCACATGTTTTTTTAAACAACATTATTGCTTCCTTTATTTTCTTTTTATCAATTTTGACTTTGTAATAGGGTCTCTGGAGACTTAAAATTGAAACACATTGTAGAATGATGGCTGTTAGAAGTTCTATACTCCCAGGAATGATTACCAGCTAAACCCTGTGCTGTCTAACTGCTCTCTATCTAACTTAGTATCTAGCATTTTGAGTATTTTCATAATGTGTGTGATCTGTTGCCTATTCATAGAAGAATTCTTGGAAATATTTTTTCTGTTCTGAATCCTTATCAGAAATAATTTGTCTGTGGGAGTTCAGTAATATGAAAACAAGTGGTTTTGGTTGGACAGTGTGGTCAGCGATTCTATCTATTTTGTACATAATGCAACCCTTACAATCAAGTCCAGGCATGATGTAATCCTTAAAATCAAGTTGGATATTTTACAACATCGACAGTTCATCTTCTACCAATATTTTCAACAGCTACCTAAAATATTAATGGCAAATATTCTTATGTGGTAGAAGAAATACTTGAGATATGGACAACAATATTTTTTTGCAAATCTTTCATAACATTATGAAGGAATTCTGCACTACTCTTACTATTTTGTAATCAGAATTCGTGTAAAGAAAATGGAATTATCTGGAAAGCAGGAATTAATGATCTCCAACGTACACACAAATTTTCTGCTAATATGTCTGTTGCTTCACTTAATTTTATTTTTATCCACAGTATATTATCCACCACCACACACAGGAGACAAGTAGTGCTCTCATATGCAGACTGCAAGGTGAAGTATACTTCAGACAATAACTTGTAGCAGTTACTGGAACAGTTTAAATATTGGTTTACCTCTAACTTCCTAGTGCCAGGATTAATAGTGTCTGACAATTGCATCAATATGGTGAAAGCAACAGGAGATGGCAAGCACACTCACATAACACATTTCAAACATAGCTTAAACTCTTTTGTAAGTGCCTTTTAAGGTAGAGAAACAGTGGAAAATTATTATCCTTGCACTGAAAAGCTGTGGTTACTTCACCCTCCTTCCAAAGAGAGCAAAGTCCTGCAAAGTTTGATGTAGGCCAGTAGTGTATTTTTTAAAAAGAAAAAGTAAGAAATAACTGGACAGTGGAATTCCATAGCTTGTGATTACAGGCTGGAAAGCTACTGGAGTTGGGAAATACAGTGCAGGTGAAAAACACCCTTGAGGACATACCACAGCATATGTGAATGTAAAAAGCACTAGGACTTTGCTGCTAATCAGGTCATCTGTTCTTTTGAGATTGTAATCTATGCAAAAGAGTCTTTCCCACATGGCATAGTTTCTCACATTCAAACCTGGAGGAAATTATGTAGGAGTTTCACTATTTAAATTATAGCTCCAGACTCTATTTATATAAGCATCATCGATAGACCCAGGTATTTTATATTAATCCAGAAATTATAGAAATTGATATAAAAGGGAAAAGGCAATACTGTCTAAAATTATTTCATGAAGTCTTTCAAATTAAAGATTTTCAATATTTTTGATCCATCTCTGTGTCTCTGTTTTCTCATTCTTAATAATTAACAAGATGCATTCAGCCAGACTGTAAATGAAACTTGATGAGAAATGTTTTCATTTACTCAAGATTAAATTTTCTGCCAGTGTTTGTTTCTCACTGTGTTTGAAATTTATACCAAGGTGGAGGGCTTTGCACAGGACCCTTCGTATTACTTAAGTCTCCAATTCAGTGGGCAAAGCCAAAGAACAGAGTGCTTCTATCTGTTGCTGCAAATTGGCAGAGGTGAGAGTCCCTTATGGATGAGCTGGAAGAGGGGCCATGGGATTCATTCTCCTTCACTTCTGACATGTTTTACAGGCTGCAAAAAGTAGCCAGGATACGTCTGCACTTACATATTTGGGTTCAGGGGAGAGTGGGTTGAATCTGTTCCCCTGCTCCTGTGTGCTGCCCAGAGGAGTGAATTTCAGCCAAGTTTAGGTCCTAATCTAGACTAAGTAAACTGCTCAGACAAGAAAGCTCAGCATGTGCCCAAACTGAGATGAACATAATGTGATCTTAAACTGAAGAGGAGTCCTGATAGGAATTTGCAAGACAGAAATGAACAGTGACAGCAGTGGTGGCCTGTAAAATGTAGGCTCCAGAAGAGATGCAGCCATATCTCTGGAGCTGGTATTTGCTTTGCTAAAATATAGAATTCAAGAATTTGACTGTCCCTATTAAAAGAATCTAAATCTGTTTCACTTAAAAGGAGATCTTATATTCTTAATAAAAGACATCAGTGTCATACTGCCAGGCATTATTGTCTTTTGGAAGCCTATATTCAGAGATGGCCTATGTTGGTTACTGCCTTGATACTTCAGTAAAAAGATTTGGACAGGATAAGATAGCCTCATTGTTGATCAAATTTATGTTGGTCTTCATTGACCAACAGTGTGTATATAAATCTCTCCACTCTTGAAGCACTCTCTGATGAAGAAGTGATATTTATCAGTGGATACAATGCCTACAATGAGCAAACAATGTGATGCTTGCTCATTATCAATGCACCCAGGCACTACAGCACAGAAACAATAATAATGATGACAGTAATAAGGATATTATTACAAGTAAGTTACATATCCAAAGACAGCCCAAAAATTCCAGACCACACAGCTGCTAAGCTGTCACCCTATTACATGGTCCAGGAGTATGTTAATAGCTCCTGGATTTCTCCCAAAGAAATCCTGAGATGGATCTTCATGCAGTATACACAAACCACGTTCTACACATTCTAGATACATTGGCCTTAGATACAAGTCCACAATTAAACTGAATCATCTGGAACTTATTTGAATTCAGCAGCTCTCTAATATTCAAAAGCCTTTCCTGATGTGACAAGCTAATTTATTACAGGAAATGCTAAGTTAATTTACACTAAGCAATTTATAGAGCAGCCCACTTACAGTTTTTTCCAACAATACAGTTATTTCCCAAAAGTGAAGCTTTATCTAATGCACATGTTCCATATATTTTATCTGCATTTTGTAGGTAGGATTAATTCATAATCTGTTTGCCAAATAGCAAAGAGTCTTAGGAAAAAAGCACTGCATGAGTAGATGTTAACAGAACTTTATGGGAGGGAATAAATACTCTATAGTTACCTTAAACAGCTTCTACCTGCAGCCATACCCATGGTAAGGGCAAAACAGCTATTGAGCATGTGATACTTGTAATGGATTTCTTAGTGACTGCAGATCTAATTGACCTTAATGCCTTCACATGTGTACAAATCCCAAGCAACCACAGGACTATCTGCTGCCTTCTCAGGTATCTACATTTAGCCTGTACCCAGGCTAAACTGTAGCAGTTGCTCTACCACCTGATGTCCCCTCCCAAGCTGAGAAAGGGCTTTGGGGAAAAAAGGGAGAAGCCCCATAGGTTGAAGTAGACACAGATTTAATGCAATAACAAAACTAAAACAAGCACCAACATAAAGTGTACAACAAGTTTAGACTCACCCTGGTCCTTGGGAAGCAGCAGAAGCAGCAGTAAACCAAGACAGAAGAACTCCAGAAAGAGGAAGCCCCCTCCCAAACTCCCTTCTTTATGATGAGCATAATTAAGTGCTATGGGATACACCTGTGAGTCAGCTTGGGGCAGCTGCCCTGACTGAAACTCCCAGCCAACTCGGGGCTACTCATGGCCTGCTGCCATGGCTGGGGGGCTGTTCCTGGGAAACCAGGATGACAGGTATGAATAATTTCCAAGATTATTCCACAATCACTTGGTGCCTCCCAGACTGCTTGTTGAAGGCTTTCTTTTAAAAAATGGCACATTTCAACTCTCAGTTGCTATTTGCACTGGAAGAATTACTTTTCCAGCATTTTAAGTTCCTGCTTTGGGACTTAAATTTTTTTGTATTTTGGATTTTTTTCTTACATTCCAGCACACATTTAGCCCTTGGCAGATTGAAAGGTGTCTCTGTCAGGAAACATCATCCGAGGGAACACAAGATACTTCACAGCACAAAAAAAAGGTGTAGTGGAGGAGGAGAGAAAACATCAGAAACATTGCAAAAATACCTTTTTGTTTTGTGTTCCATAGCTTTAAAACTTTTCAGCAGCTTTGAGCCATTAAAAAGTGTAACTTGCTGACAACATTTTACATAGAATGTCAGCTTTGTGTGATTTGAAACAGCTGAGATAATAACACCCAAATGAGAGGATTATAATACTGAAAGGAATGTATGTATTGTACTAGCAGCATCTCTCTCTTAATGACTGATATAGACCAATTGATGGAATAGCTAACCTTTTTATTCATACATTAAAGCAGTTTTGTCTTTTTATTCCTTTTCCACTCTTCTGCATCCTGGAAAACCCTGGAAGAAAAACATTTCCTTCTTAAGAGTCACTTGCTCCTGCTATATTTTGCATACCTGAATTGAAAAAGATTTTTTGGCACTGTCATCAGATTTATTTTGACTCAGCTGCTATTGCAAAATGTGGGCTTAGTAAACAAAGAAACTGTTTTCAAACGAATGCCCTTTACTGTAAAGAAAACAAGACAAATAGATACAAGTAATGCTGTGTTTGCTGAGAATGGTTTTTAAAGTTTGCCATGAGGTGTCAGCAGCTCTTTAATTTTCAGAAGCTTTTCCTGACATTAGGATCTCACAGCAATTTACACAGCAACTTGCTCAAACTCTTTCAACAGTGTTGGAATGTTTTCCTCAAATAGAGGTATCTATTTCAGAAATTCTTAAATGTTTCCATATGACTAACACGGATGAATTTGTCTATTTGTTATAAATAGTTATACCTGCAAATATATTATTAAATAAATGCAAAATAAATACATAATATTTTTCTTCTAATTAGCTTAGTTTACCTCCTGTCCAGTATGTTCACTACCTCCATTAAGTTAAAAATGTCACTGTATTAAGAAAATCAGTAATATTATACATCAAGAATAGCTTGGAAATAACATGTTTAACAAACTTTAGAAACTATCGTGACTTTTAGAGGTAGCATGTTAGGTTTCAGTGCAAATACTGTATCTTCAAGTTTCCCCAGGTGGCAATGTGTATTAAGAAATGGATGTCTATGTCTGAAAATGCTGTTCTTGCCATTTTTATTTTCCCAAGTTAATTTAGCTGAAGAATGCAATATCAGTCTTCGGTTTAGGTACACCTTCAAAGGGAAAGTAGAACTGGAGGAAAACCATGACAACTGTTTTCTTAATATAGTGATCTCTGGGTAAAGCTAAAACTTTAACCAGGCTTAAGAGATTAAATCAAAGCCTGTATTCAGGTCAGCTAGCTACTGCTACCTATCCCTGTATTATCACTGTGCCTTAAATACACTGAAATGAAAGTTCACTCAGGTAACTTGGTCTTGAAAAACACTATCCTAAAATTAAAGTTTGTGACAGAACGGAATATATTTCTGCAACAAACCACTGTGAAATTGTTGGAATTGACCTTAAATCCTGTCATTTTGTTTTCAGATGTTGGGGCTTACCCTTCCTGCTAAACCTGAGAGCACCTCTTACATTCAGTAATAAACCTTACAGTAGTGCTATTCCATTGATCTAGACAAAAATCCAAGCCTGAACTCTTAACATTCGACGTAATGTTCAGTGTAGGAGCACTGACACTTCACAGCAGTCTAGGTCTGTGCTCACACCTGGAGATTTCACCGCACAGACTACAGAGGAACCAGTGGGGTTTAGCCTGATCACCACATTTTTATTCTGAATTATATTTGATGGGAGTCAAGACATGGAATGTGATCAGAAAACACCTAAGTATTTTTAATCATTTCTCTTTCTCTTGAACACATGAGACAAAGGAAGGTGTGAGGAGGATATGGCCTGAGCTGGCTAGTCTGTATTACCATCTAGCATGTGTGGAAAGTGATTTAAGAGCAATAGGTCATACTTCACTTTGAAGTTCAGATACTGCCACATCTTTTTGAAGACATGATCCTGCAAAGTGCTGAGCACCCTGGCTGAAGGCCAGGAAAACACATAAACACATGCTTAACTCTAATCACAGGACTAGGCCCCTTGTGTTCAAGTTGACATGTGCTGAAGTGCTGGTCTGGATGAGGGCCAGAAGGTTCAGCATCCTTCAGGATTGATTCCTCAGCTAATAAACTAAAGGCTGCAGCTTAACTGTAAGCCTTGGATTCTGTTTACATTTCCTGCTTGCATTTTAAAAAATAAAACAGTGGTTGTTAAACACAAAGTCCTTGCTCCTTTGAGAAAATTGACATAGATGGAGGCACAACAGTGCATTTTAATAGATACAGGCAATGAACAAGGTACTCACTTCATCTGGCTGCATGCAAATCCCCTCTTTCCCAAATAATCCCTTAATGACCTGCTAGAACATAGCATATTCAGGGTCTGTTTATGTGGCAAACAGAAGTCTTGTTTTTAGAAGCTGGCTTTTGCAGTGGTCTTAGGTGGCAGTACTCTGTTCTGGGCCAGAAGGTCTTGGGCTGAACTTCTGCAGCAAGACTTAAGATCATTCTCACTGCTTAATAAGGGATTTTGCCATTTTAGAATGGCCAAGTAGTTATCACAGCTTTCTTACTTGTTTCTGGCAGACACAGCAGGTAAGAGCCAAACCTTACTCTAACAAAAAGTTGGGCTTTCTAATGGCTGAAATTCAGGCCTGCCTAAAAAGAGTTTATATCCTTAAACTATGAAGACAGATGGTGGACCTGGGGTGCCTAGTTATGAACTAAACTTTCAAGTCTGAAGAAAATTGCAATGAGGGTAGAAGATAATTCTACACGCAACTGTGCAATATTAGATGCAGCTACAAAACTCCACTGTTTCCTCTCCGGGCTGCCATCCTCCTTTCACAATCAAGAAAATGTTCTGCAAAAGGATTGCTGCATCCAGCATTAGGACAAGGTGAAAATGAACATACCTCATTGTCCAACTGAATCAGAACTAAAAGAAGAACTTACTGTGCATACAGATCATGTTGGTTTCTCCATGGTTCCTACAGAAGCTTGGCTTAAATTTGCTTTGGCAACTAAGATAATAGGAAAACTCTTTTTGAAAGGGTTTTTTTTTCCTAAATAATTGGAAACTAACTCAAGATTAAGCATAAAATGTAAATGTTATCAATTCTTAAGGCTTAACAAAATTAAAATTCTTTAATTGTTTTAATTACATATCTTTTTCTGGCACTAAATACATTGAAGTACTATGAGAAAAGCAATGCTAACTGACAGTAGGAATTATTTAATTCCATGTAAAAATCTGTTCCTGCAAGATGTCTCTCTGTCAAACTGAATTTTTCTAGCACTGGAGGATGACCTAGGCCTTAGGACTATTAGGTACTTATCAGACAGAACCAAAAGAACTTCCAGATGTTACTGATCCAGTTTTGCATGAATACAAGAATGAGACACTGTTGTCTAAGTGGTAATGCATCTCTTTCTACTGTTTCCAAACAGTATGAAAAGAATGATTTATTCCAGAACGTCTTTTTCTTTCTAAAAATTTATGGAAGTGCTAGCCAAGCACAGTAAAACCATGTTGATTTTTGTTTTTTGAAACTTAGTTATTGTCAAATGACAGTAAAACCAGGAAATACTGTTTTGTGTCTGAGACAAACTCACTCTCAGAAGTTCAGAATTAGAGAAGATACCTTTTTGTACCTTGTTCTTCAGATGTATAAAGGGAATTTGCTATCCTAGCTTAATGTATTTCTGAATAGATCTCTGATAGAAAGTGGTTTTGATAGAAAGTGGTTGGACTAGAGGATTTACAATGTCCATTCCAGGCACATACTTCTCTTTTGACTATAAATTCTTGAGGGTTCCCTTAATATGAATCATTAACACCTCATCATATTTAGCCTTCTCACTCCCAGGCGCCATTAGAATAAAATTACTGAATAACAGTAGCTTGCTCCATTCACCCTGCAGTGCTAGCAAATTACATTACTTTGTGGTTAATTCAGAGGCAGAATCCTCAGGAACAGCTGGCACGTTCATATCTTCTGCACATTTGTCAGTTCTCCCCCTTTGTACTGTCACTACCTGGCGGTGTCTGAAAAACACACGTTGTGTGACTGTACTTAGAACATCTCCACTGTTACCAAGCTTCACAAGCAGAAGCACCACTGATTTCTGTGCCCGGGGATTGCTTTTAAGGGGAAGGAGAGCAGGCTGAACCAAAGATGGAATCTGTAAACTGATTCTGATTAACTTGATCTGATTGTGTGAGGGAAGTTATTTTAGAGCATTTCCTTTATTTTTCTTACAAGAGTAGCCTAAAAGGATCTCTTACAGGGATCTTTTTCATACTCTGTTTTTATTTAGCTATCATCTGCTGTCAAAGGTGTTCACATAGACCTGAACTATGAGTTGTGGCACTGTGGTAAACTGCCTCCTTTGGAAGAGTTTTAGAAGCCCTTCTTTGAAGGTTTGGCCTTTAGCCTATGAGGGTCAAAACACATTTGGGAGCTTATATTATTTGTCACCAGGGAGAGTCTAGGGTAAACCTAGAAGCACATTTCACTTCAGAATGCACATGATTAAAATTAAAATAGTATGTCTGGTATGTATACAGAAAAAAAAAAATCGTTGGATTTTCTTCTGTATCTTCAAATAGATCCAACAGGCAATTAATCCAAAATAATATATATAATGTGTGTAATATGTGTGTATATATTAATATACATGTCTGTGTATATAAAATATATGCAAATTTTCCATGTCAAAAGCTAACAGCATTAATGTATTAGCCCAACAGAACTCTGCAGACAAAGTCCTGATTCCATAAGTTTAAAACTTTGTAATTGTCCGTGGAACTTGTGTAGCCAGCTCCACTGGAAACGATGATTCACAGATATTTTATCTTCAAGTTACAAAAAGCAGCTTTGTTACAGGATATCGTTACAGAGCTAGTAATGAAATTCAGCACAAGGGTCCCTCAGATGCACCTTTCATATACAGAGTGAGCTTTAACTTTCAAATTTGATATCCAAAACATTGCCAAAAAAACGATGCGTTCTTCATGAACTCGTGTATGACATATCAAAAAGAGAGAATTATTGCACAACAGTAATTTTTAGCATTGTTGTCAATCACTCATCTTCAAAACTGCTAGGACTGGTAGAGGAATATAACAGTCCTGTAAAATAAACATCCTTGCATTTTAAAACATCCAAAAGCTGTACTGTAAATTTAGGACTAGATTTTAACACCATGAGAGAATCGTGAGGTGATGTGGGGTTGGCCTAATTATTTTGCATTCATTCCCTGTTCTGTCTGGGGAACTACTAAAAGGAAATGGTAAGACCAGAGATTTCTTGTACTCTAGATGTATTACATAGGTGCTATGAGCTGAAACAATTCAGAGCTCTGGATCTGATGCTCTGTATCTCCACAGATTAGAATGCATAAGAAATTGAGTAAGGAGTAAAATTCTTACATAGTATTTGTCATAAAATTTGCTCTAGGACATTGCACTGCATGCAAGAGCTAATGAGTGACTAACTTGAAAGCAGGAGACCTGTGCTATATTACTTTCTCAGTCATTAATCTGTTGTGTAGTCTAAGCAAGTCACTTAGCTTTTGTCTTTCTTGATTCTCTTTTCCCCTTGTCTTTTCTATACGGAATACAAACTTTTTAGGATTAGACTGACATTCTGTATTTTGATCATATATATGCTAATGCCAGCCCTAGGACATCAAGTGCTGAACCAAAAACATCACAGATGCATGACAGGAAACTTTTATCCAGTATAAACTCACTCTGAAGGTACAGTTTTGTTTTTTGTCTGTTTGTCTTCTAGAATAACCTTGTACTAGCAGCCTGTATTTACACTAGGCCTCCTCACTGCATCAACTTTATCGGCTGTGGTGCTTGTTCTCACATCACAAAAAAAGCTGTTTTGTGGTACAAAGTAAGATTCTATCATGTGTTCTGGTTACTTTGGCTGCAATACAACTATATGTGCGAACCTGACCTGGACCTCCACAGCTGAATGATTACCAGCTCAGATCTGGTACCATACCAGATTGGAACAAGTTTCTCATGCTGCATCTTTGGAGTCCAGCTTTCTTCTGGAACTTTAAGATACTTATACAAAGATTGCATCTACAGCAAAATTAACAGAACCTTTGTCTCACTGACTGAGTTAGTTCTTTGACCTTGTCTTAATTTATGCTGGTGGAAGACAGAGTTAACTTTCATGTTCTTTTCAGGTTATATTCATGTTCTACCGGTGAGTAATACATTTTTACAAGCATACTTTCTGATTGTTAGCCTTTAAAAATATCATATTTTTCTTTCATGTTTTAAAAAATACTTTGGTCTTTGCATTTATTTGTGCTGTGGGTTTGTTTAAAGGAAAAAGTAGGTCCTTTGAATAACTGAGATTCACAGAATAACTGTCATTTTTGACAGAGATTGTATAGTATTGACCACATTCACGTAAAATGAAACATTTACTAATAGCGTAATAAATTGATCACTGGAAAATAGTTTCTCTTTAACAAAATAACAGAGACCCATCCCCCCCCTTTGCTCCCTCCTCTCTCCTCCTTCAGAGAAGGAGAATCACAATTACACCTCCGGGAAAGAGGTCTAGTGTTCACACTTCATCAAAGGAGGATCAAACACTTTAAACTGTTCTTTTTTAAGTTAATAGTTTCCAGACTATCATTAGTCATTTCTTATTTTTAAGTGAGAGAAGTCATAGTACTGAAAATAAAAGCCATATCCAAAGATTGCAAAAGTTGGACCTGTAATATCTAGTAGACAACTTTTATTGGGACTTAAAAACTTCTACAGGATGGAAATACTGGCAAGTTATCATCCTTTGGTGCTCAATATAAGTTTTTGATGCTTCTGTTGTGCTACTTCTCTTCCTGCTCATATAGGAAGTAATATTCAGTATGATATTTTGTATTTTTGTAGCTAAGTTAAACAACATTGCCCAGTCTGGCTTTACCAAAGTATTGTACCAAGTTGTAAATGCAAGCAATTGCATGATAAACATTTATTGAGAAGTGGAGTCCTTTTATGTGTTCCTTCCATCCCTCTATGTTGCCAAGGTGACCATAAAGAGATAAATCAGCTTAAAATGTAAATAATCATATCCCTGAATATTTCAAATTCAGAATGTCTACTGAGTAACATTGGAACTGTCAGGCTTACACAACTAATCATATCTGAAAGATCCTGCAGCTTCTAGTTACATATCTTTTAAGGTTATAGCCTCACAAGAAGGCAATTCACTGAATTATGTTTTTCCTCCTATAAATTGCAATGCAGCAGCATTCTGCTGTAAGAAATAAATTGTTCAGAAAAAGTAAATTCAAGGTAAGGCTCAGAATTACTGTGATGTCATACTATGATGACAGACTATGACAATCAGTCTTAAGCTGATAACCTTCAATGTATGATTTTTATAGAAGTTCACCTGACTGTCAGCAACTGAACTACCATCAAGCACTGGCTTAGGCTTTCTTTCAAACACTCTTCCGTTTTTCAGATTTCAGCTCTATGAAAATAAAATGCTTTCCAAGAAGACATAAATGAAGCATGTTGTTCCAAGGAAACTTCAGAGCTGAAAGTCTTGAGGTCATCATATTCATTCCTCACATGCTGTACCATGAATGCCGTAGGGGATACCCTATTTCATAGAATCATAGAATAGCCTTGGTTGGAAAAGACCTCTACAATCATCAAGTCCAACCATTTCCCTCAGTTAAAATACCAGGTTTCAGAGGTTAGCAGGTGAGAGAGAACATGTGCAGCTTCCAGAAATGGAAGAGAACTCTGGCACAAGAGCTCTAAAAACATTTCCTGAAGAATCAATGTTTTCCTTGCTTTTCACATGCAGACAAGAGGGGTTTTCAAAAATCACACTGTAATCACATGTATTTCCATCTTTATGCTCTTCTAAAAGTACAACTTTGTAATGCAGATCAGTCAATGACTTCAGCATGGTAACACAGTTTGTTACTCGGCTTAATTTTTTGGCTCTTTCCAGGCTTTTAAGTACTTTTCCTGATGCTTGGGCAGAGCAATAAGATCATTCAAGTTCCTACAGAGCGATCATGTGAGTTCAGGAAACTAACTTATGCTTACCTTTTAAGACCCATATGGCATGGAGAGAACAAGACTCCTGTCTTCTCCATGCCAGTCTGCTAGCTGTGGCATTTGCCTGGGCAGAAGAGGAGCAAAGTTCAGAGTTCTTCTTAGACAAAAATGATCCTTTTCCTATCTTTCAGAAGTCTCATCCAGAAGGTTGCATGCAGGCTTCTTGCCACTAAGACATTAGGGAACAAAACACCATAAAGTTTGAAGGGCAATGTGAGAAAATCTGATCAGAACTGGAGATCAGGAAGCAGGACTGAAGACAGAGTAAGAGAAACAAGGTAGAAAGAGCAATCGAGAATAAGGAAATACTTGGGAACACAGCTACAGGTGTGTTCAAATACAGTAATAAGAATGGGTAAGTGGTGGGATCACCTCACATAGCAGATGGAGAAATATCCATTAGTCCCACTCACGGTCTACTTCTCGGCTGGTGATATCTTTAAATGCCATTTAATTGTTCTTAGTAAGAAACGGATTTAATAGGTCTGGTGTAGCAATTAAAAATTATATAGAGAAAAAAGGATATACAAACATTTTTTTCTTCAAAATGAGGACTGTGAAATTCTTCCCCATATTTAAATAAACAGGTACTAGCTTGTACGCTGGAACAATCACAGTGTGTGCCCCCTAGCATTCTTTAGAAGTGACCAAACTTTGTATCAGCAGTCAAAACAGCTTCCTAAGGCATGAGATAATCATTCCTCATATTAGATGTGACTTTCGTCTGCCCCAGTGACTTGATCAGTGCTGCTAGAAGCAGTTTATAATGTGATGAAGGGCTGCTCTAAGGAGTGATGGAGGGGATGGCAAGCAGGGTGGGAAGAAATAGCCAGCTACTGCACAACAGATATTTTATAGCAGGAATTCACACTGAGAGGCTGTTGAAATAAGTGTTCAGTGAATGGCAGTGATTGAAATATTATTCTTATTGTACACGCAAGGACCGATTCAGATAAGGGTATAAGCAGGTGCAGCTTCATTGAAGTCAATAGTGCAGCACCCACTGGGCCTGAATTTAGCTCACAGTAGGACTTGCTGTGAAGTGTATTACACTAATGATAGCTATGGCAACATACTGTTTTCTGCATGACCTAGATGCATTTGCCCCACATAGATGTTTTCACACCAAGACAGTGTTGTTTCTAAGTTTCTTACCAGGAAGAAGATGAAATTAAAAGATGCATTTTTAAACTCTGGATTATGCCTTTCTGTGGGTTTTAACCCATTTGATGAAAGATTATACAGGGATGCCGTTCGTGGTTAGTAGGCCTATAAGGATTTTACAAATGGGCTTTCCAATGGCAGGTCCATATCATTAGCTTCCCAAAGTTAACTGTAATTTTCTATTGAATCTATTGATCATTTTAGTTCACCATACACAGGTGGTTTTTTTACGACCTCTTACCCAATTGTACTTAGTTACTGAGAACCAAGTTACTCATTTCTTCCTCAGTATACCTAGGGAATCATATATTTTAGGCTTGGGAAAGATTTCCCAAGATATATAGATAGAAAGACATTTTGTAGGAAAAATTCTGGTTATCAAGGTAGAGTGTGCACTTATAGACTTGCCATTTCGTAAGTAATGTGCAAACTTTTAATCTGATTTTTAGTGTTTTACCTGGACATAAGGGCCTACAAACTTGTTCATCCTTATAAAGTATTATCAAAAACTATTTCTACTTCAGGGAGAACTCAGAAAACCAAAAGGTTGTGGCTTCCTGTGTAAGCTATGTAAGGCTTCATAGTTTGTGGGGGTTTTGGGGGTTTTTTTGTTTGTTTTGTTTTTTACTTTGTTTTAAACTACATAATAAATTATGTGATACATTTTGACTCCTTTCCTGTAAGCCTGGCTCTCTCAACCTTTCACAAAACATATTGTTCTGTTCTGCTTTCAAGTTTTCTTTCTATTCTTCTAACAAGATAAGATAAAATGGTTAAGTTTTAAAGAGTGCTTATTTTTTTCCTAAAAGTGCAGTGTATATATTGAGTATATCTTCCTTGTCAGAATACTCCATCCTTCCTTTAGTTCCAAACTATCACACTAGAAATAAATAACTTTATGAAAATCTTCTATTATGTGCAGCATCATAAAAAGCTGTATATAGAGGAACAATAATTCTGACCAAATAATTGTAAAAATAAATGTATGAGCAGCAAATAACCTCAAAAATAAACTCAATAAAAATGGCATCAAAAATAATACGAAATATTTTTTACTTCCAATTAATTAAGCAAGCATTTGATTAGAATTGAAATAGACTACAGCTAAGCTGTAAACCACGTATCCAGACTTCTTTACCTCACTTCCTCAAATTCAAATTATGGAGTTGGTTAACCACTTGGATTTACTGGATCCTCTCTAATCTCTCTGTGTATACTTTTAAATCACTTAGAAAATGGCATCGTCAGCACAGATCATGATTCAGACCTGCAGGAGTGATCTATACCAAAAATCAGTGCAGGTGCCGAATGGAAATATGGTCCTCATTTGTGTCACGAGGTGTATAAGTCTTTGTACATTACACAGGTCATCCAGAAAAGGGTGACACAAATGGTTATGCTCGGCTCTGATGCACAGCTAGAACAACTCATTACAGAATGGCAAATTATTTAATTATTTTTGCAAATCCACTAACTTGTTCAGATGCATTTTAACCAATGTGGTTCTGATCTGTATATAAAGCCTGTGTATTAAACCTACTACATTACACAGTACTCAAAGATAGCAATCATGTTAAGATTTACAATTGATTAAACAAAATGTTTTAAATGAAAATAAAATGATACTTGAATGAAACGTTACAATGATGAAATGACTAGGAAACTTATTTCTTTCACAAAATAATCCATTTTGACTTTTTTTCATTAAAGAAGACATGTCTTTGAGACTTATTTTAATACTGAAAACTAGCATTTTTTGAATGAAGGTTTATTCACCCTTCCAATTTGTGAGATTCCTCATGGAACAGTGGAAAGAAATCACCACAGATTTCATCAGTTTCACATAAAATTTACAGAACCTGGTTGTAAATTTCTAATTCTAATCTGTCCTATTTTAGGAGTGGAAGGTGGAAACTGAAGCTTATCACAAGTTTCAATCTCTTGTATACCTGTTTAAAATTGTCCATTTGCTATGAGGAATCAGATCTTTGCTTTTAATGCTGATACTTGAAACGTTTTTAATAGTTTTAGATTCATCTGAGTTTGTCAAGATTAAAGTGTGCTGTTTTGGTGTTTGGATCTGGAAGGCAAACTTGCATCTGTAGATGTAAGCATTTCAGCTTGTGTTACAATAATTCTTGTACTTAAAAGCAGGCAAGATTTTCAGATGTGCTTGATTAAAATACAGAGGAATTTAATTCCCTAATTCTCTTATGGTCACTTGAAAAAAAAATGCATGCTTAAAGGGACTAAAATCCTGCATTCTATTAAAAACCTTTGAATATATAATTGTGGGAAATTTTGTGTCCCTCGTATTTATGGAACAATCGTATAGCATTTCACATGTGCTAATATATGTTGAGTCTGGCATATTCCAATGCTTGTTGATGTATAATTGGAGATATAACAGGATGTGAAATGCTGAAGACTACATAGAAAGTTGTAGCAGAATGGGAGAATCACAAGTTAAAAAACTATGGATAAGCAACTGCATGTTCCAGGGCAAAGGATCACTGGACGAGTAGGATTTCACATCGTGAACAATCACAGAAGAATGAGACAAGGACAAAGAATATTTCTTTATCGTGTTGTAAATGAAATCACTCGTTGCTGCAGTATGGAAAGCTTCCTGGGATAAAATGACTATACTTCAAAAAAACAACAGCAAGGGCTCCGTTCCTTACATTGCCAAGGAATTCCTTGCATAGTTGAATTGCTTCATAGTGTCGCCGACAGTAAGAATAAAACCACATCTCAAACAGTGTACTGCTTGCTTCCTTATGGTTTATTGGACTTGTGTTGTGTGGTTTTTTTCCCTCTCTCCAAGTCAGGAAAAACTATTAGGAGAGAGACAGATTTCTCTAATGAGCTTACAGGTGATGCAAAATTCATGTGCCTCCACCTGCAGCTGGGCGAAGCATGATACGGAGCACAAATGAGAGGGGAAATTTTTCTGGTTTTTCGGAGGAAAGAACCCTGGTTACTACTGGGCATCATGACCCACTTGTTCATTTTTAGGAAGAAGTGGATACTTTCCATGGGAGAAGCTCAAGCATCAGATTTGCTCCTTGGAGCATTAATAAAAGGGCTCAGTTAGCTTCATCTCATTATTTTACTATGAGTATTGACTTTGGCCTAGAGTCATGTATAGATAAAATGGTGCAAGGGCTTGTCCTAAGTGATTACTCAGAATTACAAATCACTTCACGTGTAACTGAATACTGCAGCCTAGCTGGCACTCTGCCCCTTGCTTTTCCCACCTTCAGCCCTCCAGCATCCCCCTCTCCCCCTCCCATACCCCAATAAGAGAATGAATCCAGCTTTGGTTAAATGGGCAATTAATCTTACTCACTGAAAGCAGAATTTTAATTCACCAGCATGAGGAGGACATATATGCCTATCACACAGCACCATGCCAACAAAGATTTCAGGAAAATAGTTAATGAGTAGCCTGGTAGCAGGGAGACAACAAGGAGCAAGTAAAATGTAAACTCTAATAGACAGGACTGGGGTTTTTTGGTGCTAGTAATTGGCTGATCTTGGCTGATCATGGCTGATCATGTAAAAGATTATCTACTAAACGTGTATGTTTTAAAAAGGAATGAGCAAGAAAGTGAGAAAGATAAATTTTAGTAGCGCTGGGATTCTAAAAGCCCATTATTTTTAAGAGTGCGGAGAGGATCAATAAAATAAAGAGACACATAAAAGCTCAAGATACTCTTGGTACATCCAAATAAAATAAAATAGAAAGTGCAATGTTCAACCTATAGAGTACAAGATGGGGATGAGAAGAGAGTCTGCTAGGGATATGCCAGGTTTCCTGAGTGCATCCTCTGTGGTGTATTACAGCAATTTTCCCCTGAGCAAGACCCTAGCATTTTGTCTAAGGTTTGTTTCATATCTAGACTTTGTGTGAAGGAAGAAGAATCCTGAAACAGTTACTTTGCACAAGTACCTATGAGCAAAGATGTGATTTAATATATATTCCTGCTTAGTCAGATATCAAATTCCCATAAGGTCACAAAGCAGATTTTTATCCCAGTTTAGTACAGCTCTAAACAGGATAAAAATGCTTTCTGTCAGCCACATGGTATATAAAGTAATCAAGTGCCTGAAAGTGTCTGCTCACAAAGGAAAGTCAGAGTTCAGTAGTATTATTTACATATGCATGTACACATTATGGTAAGGTGTTTTATGGGAATATGTCTCTAGTAACGTTTTTGCTTACCATGATTATTTCTACATTAAAAGCAGATTAAAATGCAGACAGTGCATATGATTTGAATAAAGAAGACCTTGCTTAATTTATAACTATAATACCAATAACTCAACAGAATATACTATAATTTTACATTTGGCAGTGTAAAGAACTAACAAAACATCCCAAATACAGCAAACAACTTCAGGAATGCAAGTGAAGCTTTGACCTTGCCAAATTAGATCCTAAATTATTAATGATCAACATTAGCAAAATATAATAGATTAATAATTGCAATAATTGCTTTGCTGAGATGTATGCATTTTTTGGAATTGAAGGATCGTATTGTTTTCCCTGTTCAGTTACATTTCATACTTGTTTGTTTGGGCTGTTTTAATGCCTCTGGCTCTCTACAGTGGAAATAATTTTAATTTATTTTCTAAATTTGATCTGAAGGGTGCTACTGAAATTAAACGTTTTCAGTAATTGTGAAAATAGCTTCATAACAACAATTTGAAATTTGGCATTTTGTTTAAAGCATTGAGTTTTATGGACCTCACAGACCTATGTTTAACTCCTTTGTGGGATCAGCTCTGTTGTTTGCACCATGACTGAATACATAAGTCACAGGAAACTGTTCCTCCTGAAAGAATTGGCTAACCTTATCATTTTGGGAGATAATCTGAAGATCTTTCTTGACAGAGAGTGACATGGAATATATCTGGCTATTATAATTATTATAAGTAGCTAAAGGTCTATTATGCAGCAATATATACTCAATAAATCATTTGCCAGTTGTGGTTGCTCCACCTGTCAAATCATATTTCAGCTAACTACTAAATATGTGTGTGTTTTTGGTAGTAGTGTTCTAATCCGTTTCCATTCCTGTGGCGATATTTAAAGGATTGCTATTCCTAACTTGCAATACTTGTCACTGGAATGTACTTTTATAGATAAAATCACCAAAACTACTCTATTTTGAAAACACGAACCCTACATATCAACTGACACAACAATGTCAGGATCTGTTTAGGGCAGGACTAGAGTTATAACTTAAATGACTCATATTATTGCCACTAGCTTGCTCAAACTATTCTTGTATTCCAGTTGAAAAGATCATTGGTAGAACAGAAGCAGGAAAGACCACATAAGTATCGTGCTAGCAGAGACTTTATTACTACTACAGACTACAGAAAAAACCACAAACACCTTTCTCTAGCAAAAATGTAAATGAATACAGACTCATTTGAAATCCACATCATGTTTTCATGCCCTCATGTTTTCTTATTTTTCAGCGACTGGAACAAAATGGCAAGACAATGTAAATGTAGTTAATTCCATTCCTGAGAGGGAGCTGTTGACTCCATGATTGGGTAAATTATTCATTCAACGTGAAGGAAAAAGAAAGAATAAACAAAATTGGTACTTTACTTGTATTTAGCTTTGAAAACTGCTCACATATATTTACAAATAAAAAGCTTTTCCATATCTGTTGTCAAAATTAAAATAATGGATATTTTCTACTTCCTCTCTGGCCCTTTTAGACATCCTGTGAAACTACAATGGGGTGCTGAAGTTCTATCTCTGTCTGGGTGACTTCACTGCAAATGAAGATGGATGGAGTTTTTTCCATTTTAATTAGTAAGACCAGCTGCTCTCTAAAAGGGAGAGTGGGCTGGATTTTTGCAGGTCTTCCAAGCTAATGTATCATCAAAGTTTTAGTGATTGATTAAACAACTCACTGGGCTAAGTTTCTACAGATGAGACATCTCAGCAATTTAAACAAAAACCATGCAAACGAAAAAAATCTCCTATCCATCCATATATATTTTGTACATATGTACATATCATGCAGCAAAGACATTTATTTCTGACCTATTCTGACAGTTGTTTTTACTGTTATAAAAAATTCACAAATTGTTTTAAATTTATTTATAATCTTACTTATATTGTCATCTCCCCTACATTCTCTCACTGAAAATAGACTTTTTGTGATTAAAAAAATGTTTTCATCACTAAAAGTATGGTTGCTGTGTGCTTCTTGCTGTTTCTTTTCAGAGCCACTTCTTTTTACTGATCATCAAGTGTTGTTTTATATTGGTTTGGGTTTTTTTTCTCTCAGCAACTTTCTCAAACACCTTGCTTTGCTTGCAGCCAGAAAAGGTTGCCACAAGCACAAAGTAGCTGACCCTCATCTTGAAAGAGTTGCTCTGCATTTTCTTAGGCTTCTACCTATCCATGGATCTCTGGTAATGAGGTAATATCTAATTAAACTTGAAACAGTAGTCTGAGAACAATCATTTAAACTGTTATTTTCTACTAAGCTGCATTAGCCTATGGGTTTTTCTTCTGCTTTACTAAATATACAGAAAGTAGTCTTGTGCTTCATTTTAAAACTTAATAAGTTTTCATGGCTTATATCATCACCCTATAATTGAAAGTGTGCAATGATTCTTAGAAAGGGGTGGTCCATTCCTGTTACAAATAGCCAATGTGCTGGTGTCATAAATGGCCATTTTATAGATGGATAATGTACTATAGTCATAATTCTTTATTGCTGATGGTTATTGCACTAGATCATGACCCTTGGATATTGAGAGTCAGTTTTTAATATCACAACCATTTACAGAGGTTAATGGACTAGGTTTTGCAGCTTTTGACCTTTTGATGGTGAGGGTTAGGAGGTTGCATTTGTGCACGGAAGTGCCAGAAAAATATCTGTTTATTTATCTTAGCTATAATACATATGGCTAATGCTTTTAATCAAGAATCTGAAAGCAATATGACTCGCAAGAATTGAAATTATTGGAGCTGCATCTTCTAAGGTACACTTCGTATGCGATTTTCAACTCATATTAATGAGAGTCACTGTTTATTAGCATGCAGTCTCGACTATGTTTCATCTACATAAATATAGTTGAAATTGAACTATGTTAGCTCTAAAATATTTGAAAACCATGGTTCTCAATATGGAATTGTTCTAAGGATCATGATCAGGTTTATGATTTGGCTAGGTTATCTATGCATGGCTCGCTCAGATGATACGGGTACTGATCTGAAACAGTCACAAAAGGCTAATCCAAGGATAAGATTTCTTGTTTAAGTTTATGAACCCTTCTGTTTTAGAAACCATTTCCCTTATGCTATAAAATGCCTGCAACATGAAGCAGCCATTTTAGTTCTTCTAACAATGAAACAAAAACCTATCAAGAATAGTATGGACTACAAACATAAAAAGTTAAAATTTAGATTTTTTTCCTTTTAAGACTTTCAAGTCAGCTTTGTCAACTACCTAGAAAGTAAAAGATGGGGGTGAAGGAAAATAAAAAAGCTCAGAATCAAAAGCAGGAGAATCCAGTAATTATTCTGAAGTCAATAATTCAAAGGATGAACTAATGCTAAATCTGGGAAATGTTAAACGACCCTGTCTATATTTAAAATAAACTTACAAAATTAAGTTGTGATTAGATTGTTTAAAATGCACATCCAAGTGGAGATGTTTAAAAAGCAGGTGGAAAAAAATGTGGTGAAGCTATGGCAGAAAGAATCTGGAACACTGCATAGAAAATAGTAAAAGTTCAGACCAAGACCTGATGCTCTGACCAAGATTTCTAAGTTGTCCTAGTCATCTTTTTATAATTCTAAGAACTAGAGACTTAGAGATTTCTTACTTTGTTTCTCACCAGCAAAAGTTTTCCAGATTTCTGGGGTTTTTTAGAATTATTATTACTATTTTTTCTTTTAAAAAATGTTTTGAGTATACGTTAACTCAGAAAGGCTTATAGAAAATTTGTCCAACTCTAATCTGAGAGAATTTATAAAGCACCTCAACAACACTGACTTTTTTTATTTCTATTTGCCCTTTTTCCAGCTTTTATCCTCCCTTCCCCTTCTTCTTTATAGCCTCTTCTTTGCTATCATAGCAGTGTGGGAGTGCTGCATTTTGTTTGCTGAGCCTGTGATTCTGAATGATTCCAATATAATCAAACTACACTTTTATAGTGCCGCTTTATACCATGCAGCCCAGGGTGCTAACAGAATAATAAAATTAGCAGCTCAGATAATGACGAGCAAGGCAGGTCAAACAAATAATCTTTTAGACCTGGAATTGAAACTGGAATTCTATCAGAGTTGCAAACAGCCAGGGGCAGTGATGAGAGAGATGAGACACTATTTAACCAAGCCCCAAGCATAGATATTTGGGGAGTGTTTTGGAGATCTGATCATGAATGATACTGTGTGCTTCCTGCAAGCCAAGAGAAAGTCAAAGTGAATAGGATATAGCTGCAGTAGTGGTACTGACAAGTACTCAGAATCTGAAAGAACTGGACTCCAATGCCCAACCTGAATTTTTATTTGTAATCAGTATTGTGTTTTCGAGGTACCTAGGGGCAAGGGTATTCCTACTCTACCTCATCTGTAGTTGATTATCTCATTTTACCTTCAGCTTGACTCCATTTTACAATGGAAAAAAAAGTGTATCAGTTAACCAAACATTGCTAATGTGATGAAGTACTTGTGTGGATTTCTTTAAAAGGGTGTTTTGGGAAGTGAAAGCCAGTGCATTTGCAGTTCGTGATCATGAAAATTTTCTTTTTTTCAAACAGGTAGTTTACACATCTCACAGCACAGGAGGAAATGTTTCTTATATTATGAGGATCTAATCCAAATCTATCAAGAAGCTGCCCTCTAAAAGCGTGAGGGATTCTTTAAGATTTACACCGGTTAGGTACAAGTGCTTTTCACTTATCAAATGAGTGACGGTCACATCGATTAACTACAGTATATAGTACTTAAAGTGATGAAGAAAGACATTGGATGGTCAAATGATTAATGTCAAGCTATCCATTTTGATGTTCAAAATCCTAATTGTGTTTAGCTCTGACCTCCACCCTCATTGCTACCGATATAATTACAGAATTTCATCTAAATGAGATGGATTTAAAAATAGAAAAACAGGAAATTGCTGTCTACATTTTTTGCTCAGAAGATTTTCTTGTATCTATACAGAAAAAACAGTTAAATTCATCATTCTTTTGGTTGTTTGAAACAGGCTCTTAGCAGATAATAGCACTTCATTGCTTAAAGTTATACATTTGTATTTCTTTCTCTTTTTCTCTCCTCCCTTTTGTTCATTGCTTACTCTTTTGTTTGTACAATGTTCTTTTATCCTGAGCAATATAACATTTTAGTTCTTGTAATAAATGCCTTCATGTGAGGCAGCTGAGCTAAGAGAATGTTATTAGACTGTGCTCTCAGGCAGTGCACCTTCACACGATCAATACGAATCTGAGGCTCTGTTCATTCCCTCTTTGCTTAAATTCCCTGCAAATGTGCAAGGGAAGCAGCAGAGGGTGTCATCAATCATGGGCTACTCTGACATACGCTGAAACCTGACCAATGCTGAGATGTTTTAATAAGGCATCCATTAAAACCCTCAAATAAATTGCAATTTGAAAACAGAACATAATACCAGCCAAGTTTTCCTCATCCATCTTCTGGCATGTCATGTAATGTAATTGCGCTGTTAATTTATCCAAGAACTTTCTCTGTACATGGTTTCATCAGCATTGCTTTATTTCCCTGCAGACTATTTGTGTGTGTATGTGTGCACGTAGGTGGATGTACATGCATGTGTTGTGCATATATGTATATGTATATGTATCAGTTTCTGCTTTAGGGGTAGATTAATGGTTGTGCTTAGCATGGCATTAGCCAGAGAAACAATGAAGGATTTGAAATGTTTGACATTTTGTCAATGGCTCCTGAGCTTTCTGATATTTCCTAACCAGTTCTTGCCTGAAGCAGGCTCCCCTTTCCCTCCCTTCCCAGCTTGCCATTGGTTTATGCCCCTCAAGAGTAGGATCACTCAGAGCGCCTGTGGATCCCATCAATAAATATTGACAAAAGGGTTGAGGGACCATTTAAGATCGCAAAGCAATGGCAGTCAAAACAAGACAGTGCTGATTTCTGTTCCCGTGCTTAGAAGGCACGCATGAAGTTTTGACAAGGGTGAGGAAACTAAGAAGGTGTAAATCAATAGGGGAGAATGAAAAAGTGTTTCTGTAAAATAATGTTAAAGCAACTACATTTAATTTTCTTTTTTTTTTTTTTTTTTTTTTAACATAAGTGCTGGAAGGGAAGATGCAGGCAGGAACTCATATAGATTTCTTTCTCTCCCATGCATAAATCTAAAAGTAATGCTATTCCTCATGTATGGCTACATCAGCAGTTTCTTCACTTTTATTTATTCTTCTGGGTTTTTCTTAATCCTTTATCTCTTTTTGCTGTGAAAAAAACCCACCCTTCATAGGCATAAGGCAAAATACAGCTGCTGTGCACACCCACTTTAAATCTGGTCTTCCATTCTAACTCTAAAACAAATTATGATTTTGTTTCCATTTTGGAGTCAATAACTGCCATATGGAAAAAAAAAGGCAAGCTCCTAATTTTTTTTTCATTACAATGAAATTAAAACTAAATATCAAATACCAATAAAGAGCTCTTCAAACTAAATAAATCAGGACAAATACATATGACTTCTACAGTTTGATACTTTCTAGGACAATACACCCCATTTCTAAAGAACTGGTCCTAAAGCTATCTTCTATCTTTTTGCTTCTTTTTCTTCAGTTACATTGCAGACCTGTACAAGGACATATTCTTTATATGGATAGAGTCAAAGACCTGGCTTTCTGAGGCAGTGAGCATCCCAGTTCCTGAATGCCACAGAAACTACAGAGATCAGTACTGATGATAACATCCCAAACGTGCAGTACAAGGTTACTAAGCATGTAATGGATATTCAAGCCATGGTAGGGCCAGCATCTTAAATCTTTACAGAAGTAATTTTAAATCATTGAAAAAAAACCCAAAGCCCTTAAGTTTTATTTTTTCAAGCACTTGATTTCATTTTTTTACCTCAGAGTTCAGGCACTGAAGTGTAATGCATTTAAAAAGGGATATGAGGCAATACCGCTGCGACCACTCACAAAGACCTCTTTCCATGCTGACATTCAAACAACTGCACAATACATGTTACTAAGACCCAGAGCATCAATTAAAACTGGCTTCAGCCACAATGCTTCTCCCAGACAGCATTCAGAAAAGTGTGATTATACCTGCCGAATAGTACCTGCACCTAATTTTTCACCAATTGTTTCCATGAAATTATTGTAAGTGTATTTTCAAATTACACAAACACAGATTTTCTATAAGACTACATAGTTAATTTTATCACATATAAAGCAAAATTTTTTTCCTTTGTTTCTGTTTAATCAACCTGAAGAACAACACTGCAATTTTATGAAGTATTTGGTGGGGTACTTGATCAATTACGCAGTAATCATCCTTGAAATGCTCATTTTGATATAAAATGACACTACTGTGGATCATCCTGAGTAATCATTACATCACTCATCTATGTTTAATATTCCTAAGACTGCAAATATTACAGATGAGAAAAATTATCAGAGAACTATTAATAGTGACCTGTTTAGATGCATAGGTATAAACCATCATTTTATATATATGTATATATAATTAATGAAATATTAACACAGTGAGAATGCCAAATTCAATTCTATCAGTCTAAGGACAAAAAAATGAATACGAGTCTTAAAATGATATTAAAAAAACATTAAATAGAAATGTGCTTGTTAAATAAAATTAAACAGAGTTTATGTGTCTGTTCCACACACACTGGGCATGATTCTCACATTCCCTAAGGACACTATACATCACTTTGCTAGTGTAAAGGGAGCATAAATCATATTTACACTTACTTCATGACTGCTTTACACTGCCAGAGTCATGTAAAACAGTGCAAGTGTAAATGAAGTTTGAGATAAAAGGAAATGCAACAAAATTCTGTAAGCATAGGTAAAGCACAAAAGACACACTCATGAATTTCTGGTACTGAACTACAGCCATTATGGAAATCAATGGAGGGACTATTCAGTTTCTTCCTTAGGAAACACAGGAACATTTAAAGGAAAAGGGCTTGACTGTGGAGTCCACTGTGGCCTGCCCCATTTAACCCTGGGATGTTTTTAAAAGGGCTGAATTGTTTTACTTTTTGATTTCCTTTCTCTGAGCTCTTTCTTGATCTGATTTATAATTCTTGCATCTATTGCTGCCTTCAGCAATGTGTTCCATAATTCAGCTACCCTTTGTGTAATTAAATTCTGCTTGAATTGCTTATAGGCTTATATTGCTTATAAGCTTCCTCCTTAATTTCAGTCTGTGATCTCTTGTTTGAGTTACTAAAATTGTACTGTGTCTACCTAAAATAATGTAGTTTGACTACTAAACTACCTGTGTCTGAATTCAGTCTGAATCTCAGCTGGGCAAGCAAAAACTCTGTAAACTTACCTTTGAATTGAAAGTTTGATCCTTAGAATTTTCTAGTGCTGGTGTGTGACAGCTGAAATCTACGGAGATAAAATATGTGACACTATAAACACTCCATCAAAAATAAAATACAATTTTCAACCCTGCTCTGACCATGTTTCCCATATTCTTTAGTCCAAATTTGGATATGCCTGAATGTTTAAAATTCCCATTTGTGCTATTTATAATAAGCATTTTTATATGCTTTCCTAAAGCTGTGATAGTTATGTGTCTCTTAAAGAAACAGGCTTCTTTCTCCTCCTCCTCCTCCCCCCTTCACTTTGAAAACAATCTCAGGAAAATAGGCCAGTAAACCAACATGACCACATGCAGTGATATTTTCAAGAAAACCTCAGGAGAAAACCATTTAAATTTCATAGCATAAATCTGAGCTCTTGGCCAGCCTTCCGTTTGCAAGTCACCTGCACAACTCTCATGCTAATTCTCCACCAAACCTCCAGTTTTATGAAAGCTATATTTTATCTGTTTGGTTCTTTGCAGTCACATGAGAGTTGAAAAAGGAATATTAGCACCACTCACGTTTTATAGTGGGAGTCACAGTACTTGGTTGACCCCTTTTTCAGGTCCTATTGAGTTTCCTATACAAAGGAAATGAAAATGTTTTATATTTAATACAGCAGCATATAACAAGAGGTTTAGTTATTACACAGTGCTGCAATTTTCTACCTTTTGTTTCAGTTGCCTGAACTGAAATTTCAAAGCACAACGTTTATTATTATTTTTTTTAAGTTGAGGCTTCAGATAGGAGAAACAAGGAATGCTATCACACGTATGCAATTTGCTGTGAACAGGTAACATGGAAATCAGACAACACAAGCACTGTATGCACCTTTTGTTATTTGACCCCAAACCTCTGTCAAAATATATTGGAGATAACTTTTGAGCGAGGTCTTGTTATTGTAGAGCTCTTCACAAATAGGTAAAATGATTAGTGCTAGTTGTAGGTAGGTGCTCCCTGCACCTACCTGCTCTCTTTCACCTGCCATGAGGAGTTTCAGCATTTGGCTAATTCTGTCCCCTGAATCTTTACTTCTAATCTTTTGACCTGTATTTCTCTTCTGGTTGCTACAAACCTGAAAAAAAACAGTCAGCTCATATTACCTAAATTACACCAGCTGTATGAAGGAGGACTAAATTCTGCCTACTGTGGCAAGCAAATAAAGCATATATCCTAATAAAGAATTTACTACTGATGCCACACAGTCTATATGATGACATAATTTAGATTGCTTAAAACCCCTTACTGAAGCAAACACATCTGAAATTCTAATTCTGGGAGTTAAGCCATTGGCTTCAATGGGTCAGGATTTCACACAGAATATTTGAAAGGCCAAATATTTGTCCAGCCTGAAATAGATATACAGCTCAAGTAGCTTTTGGGAGGATAAAAAATATATATATAATATATATATAAATTGAGCTATATATCCATTGTTCAAACCAATGCACTTATGTATACAGTATTTATTTCAGCTTTAAACAGAGATAATACGAATTCTTATCCCAGGGCATTGCTTACAAAATATAAAATTCCAAACAATCTCCTCTGGGAAACGGCTAGATTCTTGGCTGGATTATTATACCAGTGATGAATGAAGATAAGAATTTAGAAGAGGTTAAAGTACAAAACAGTGCCAAATAGATGCTCAGGAGGACATTGCAGGCAAAACAGTAAAAGTAAAACAAAGCTTAGCTGAACGAAACCTCACCACCTTCTGGCAGATGCTATGAGTATTAGTAATAGAAACTGATGAAATAGAAGTCACATCTTTAAGGATAAATATTAGATTATAACAATAGAGAGACAGCAAAACCAAGTTCATGGCAGGAAAGTGTAAAACATCACAAAACAGAACTAAGATAAGAGAGGCTGGGTTTTTTTGTTGGTTTTGTTTTTTTTCTTAAAGGAAAGAGTATTAACACAACTAACACATTACATTCAGAGCCTGTGGTTCCACAGTATTGGCAATCCTGGAACCAGGATTTTCTTGCAAAATTTAATGTCTTTCTGCAATATTACTTTTACTTATAAGCAATGAAATGTTCAAGGTTTTCTGGTTGCCAGAAAACATAAAACATCTCTCCGTTCTTTATTAACTTCGTCTTGGCTTCCTTCTCCAATCATTGGCCTGTTCTTGAATCCTCTAGTGCCTGCCACCAGCAAGGACGCATCCGGAATTTAACACCTGTAGTTTAACAGAGTAAGTCCTGTAGCTGTGACTATTTCATTGGCTGTGGGACAACACTCCACAGCACTGCTGATGTCTATGAGAATGGTTCAAACAATTTGTTCAGTTCATCCCAAGGAATGAAATCCCTTACCTACACACTTATCTATAATCCTTATCTATACACTTGCTCACGTGTTAACCAGCTGCAAATAACATGTTCATGACCACTCTCTCCTTGCCTCACCCACTCCAAGACCACCTGATGGGGACAAGAAAAGAGGTGGAACCCTTTCTTTTTTTGAAGTGTTGTGCTGCTCAGCCTACCATTAATTGGAATTTGGTGGGATCTGTGTTGTCCATTTGACATACAAAGTGCTGAGATGACAGATGATACTAAAAAGGAGAGATATCCAGGTCATGTAAGCAGTGCAAACAAGCAAGATGATACTAAGCTGAGATTCATATTATGGTATGATCAAACATTAGTGACATGTCTTTTCTAAGAGATCATATTGAAAGTTTGAAGGTTTGGATTCCAAATCTCAGTGTATTGAGGGGACTGGATTCTGTAGTTGTGTTTCAGATCCATTTGAGAGAAATACGAAAGTATTTTTTTAAATTGTTTTTTGTATCTTTCGCTGTCTCTCAGAGTAGGGCACTGCCACCAGAAGAAAAGAAAGCTTTTTGGTGGTCAACACTATTCATGCCAAGTTCATAAATTTACAGTATATTGAAACAGGATTTTTTTTTTTTTCAGAATTACCTTTCAATGTTCGAAGTCTTACTAACTGTTTTTTTCTCAGTTTTTGGTAGGGAAAAGGTATACATGATGTAGATATTAAAGGACTTAACTCTCCAACAAGGACAGCAGACTGCCTTTCTGCTAGTAATGTCCTGCGCAAACAAAAGCAATCCACCGTGGAAGTTGATGCAGACTAGCCGGAAAGACACATGCTCTGCTCTTAAGGAGATCTTGTTTTCCTTTCTGAGTATTTACTTCAGATGAAAATAAAGACAATTCAGAATGTGAATACATGGACAACACACAGGGACTTAAATCCATCAGAAGCTGGAATAAGGCTGATTTTCAGGTCTGATTTTTTTTGTGTGTAGCAAATCTGGATTTTCATGTTACATGGTGGTTACTGTCACCTACCTTTTCCTTACACCTTTCAATAAAGAGGCCATCTGCAGTATCTGCTCAAGATCCTGAAGAAGCTGAGTGCAGCTGGCTGACTAGGGAATATCAACTCTCAACTACCTTGCACTGCCTTCTCAGCCAAGATCATTCAGTACTGTTGCTGACGTACAGGAAAGTGAAAATTGCTTATTCTCAAAGATTTTAATCAGAAGACACATTTTGATCTGCTATAATTCCTTGTCTAAAATAATATCTCTCATATGACACACAGTAATTTCTGCATCAAACCTAACATTTCTTTTGAAGTCTTTTGGGAAGGTATTCAACCTTGATGTACAAGCTGCACAGGATCACCTCAGTAAGGTGTTCACTGTTATTACTGGAGATTTATTTTACTTTAAAGAGTTCTGTATCTGTTGACACAATCCTGGGTAAGCTTAGTTCTTTATGAAACTGTCACTATATTTTTTCTATACAACATATCAGTGACTTTGTTAAATCCAATAAATAGTAGAAAAAGTATATACATTTACCTTCTAGTTCTCATAAGCAAGCAGAAAGGAGGTACCTATCTGCTAAATACTGGTATAAACTTGAAATTCTGGGACTTCGAAGTAGAATTTAGACTTTACATTCAAAACAAATCTGTCTCTCTAATGGTATCAAGTCTACAGAGGTAACAGATGTAAATATTTTGTTCAACATAACAGAGACCATTTGGAGACTTGTTAAGGAAAATAGAGATTACTTGTCCTAAAGGTCCTAGACCTTCTGTGTTGTTAGACAAGGGTAAATACAATCACACTTAATAAAGAAAACAAAATTTGTGAAAGAGCCAGGTTTTGATCAGGACTTTCTTTGTTTAAAGTTTGAGAAAAAACCTGTGCCAAAGACAGGAACTCTGTTTTTAATGAAAAACATTGCAGTTGATTCAAAAATTTAAAATAAATTAAAGCAATAAGGAGGCCTCTAAAGTCATAGTAAAAATTTGGTAAATGTTAGGAGGTGGATCAGAAACTTTCTAAAGTGAAAAAGTGGATTTCCATTAATGTGGGCTTTTTGTAGGTGTATAAATATTTTAGTGGTTGAGTAATGTTTCTCTTAATTTTGCCAAACTGTCCAAAACCAATCTTAGAAAATTCTTTTTTTTTTTTTTTTTTTTTTTTTTGCAGAGTTTATAGAGAGACAGAACAAAAACACGAATGTATTTGAAGACTTGTGCAATTTTAAAATAAGTTATTAATTTCCTTCCAGTGGGGTTCCTCATCTCTGCTGAGAAGAGAAAATGACAGAGACATGAAAAAGCAGTTAAGTGAAAACTTAGCAGGCTCTCTGGATTCACTTCCCCACATTTATTAAACCTTTTACATCTAGAAAGACACATTATAATACCATTTTCCTTTCTCTCCTTTGTCAGGCTATTTTAGAATGAACAACCTGGAGGATAAGTTATGGTATTTTGGTGGGGATAATTTTTAGTGGCAAAGAATATTTACATCCAATGATACATAAGTAAACATGAATAAGTGAAAAGCTATAGTGAGAAAATAATACCTGGTATAAGAAAACTTTTTGTTGCAAAGCACTGTGTCTGGATTCAATACAACCTGAGTAAAACAAGTCTACTTTTTAAAAAAAAAAAAAACAAACATAAACTGTTATGTATATTCAACTCTAAGTTTCCTGATGTTTTGTAAGGGTAACACGATCTACTATCAATCAAGGTCAGATTAACCATTGTAAAAATCCAGCCTTATCTCCCTCAAAAACCAGTTACAGAATTCCCTCATCCAGACCATAATATCTGATTGAGTTAAGTTACAACTTTTAAACAGAAATATAACTCTGCTCTTAGGTTTCTGTCTTGGAGACATCACATCCTTAGATAAACTGTTACAACGTATTATGATACATTTGGTTAAAAACCCATGTGTTGCATACGGTTTTCACTACAAAGGCAAGTTTCCATTTTTTTCTGTTTTGTCAGAAAACTGTAGTCATGAGGTTTCCTAAGAGACAGGGTTCTGTCTCATAACTATTGGACTAGAAAGTACTTAAGTTAGCTTAATGAGATAACAATATGACATGAAGAATCTTTCCAAATTCAGACTGAAATATTTATTGAATACTTTTTTTCCCCAGAGTTGTACATTGAATCGGCTTGACTATTTATATCTAATAAATAACTTTCAGACTTCATAAGGCCTACATTAGGCCTAATTAGGAAGAAAAAGTTACCTGTTTACCTTTGCATAGTTTGCATCTGAGTAGGAATAAAAGTCAGCCAAAAAGTGATGAGAAAGGTCTTTTCAACTCTCAGTGCTACCCTGGAAATTCCAGAAAAGACTCACTTTGTTGAAAAGTGAGTTCATATCTGTAATAAATATACATAATTTATTATCCTTTAACCATCCCAAATTACCAATAACTTTTACTTCAGCTACTCTACATTCATTCCTATCTCATTTAAGCACAAGAGAAATAACCAAACTTTGAGTCCTTTTAAATTTTCTTAATTGTAGAAAAACTGTACTTACTAGCCAGTGACAGGTCTACACACTTAATTATTAACTACTTACCTTTTTGTCTCACCATAAATCTATCACAGCAGCATAACATTTGCCCACTGAGTCCAGACTGGATGAAGGTAATTGAAATTTGAACATATAAAGTGCTTCTACCATTTTACTACTCGATCTGACCTCTTTCCCCAAAAGTGAGGACCTTTGAGAGACCACTATTTAAGTATGTTGTCAGAGATGAGTGACATTTCAAGAAGGAAACTTCAACATTAAAAACAGTAAGACAGCTGCCTGGCTTGCTATAAGCAGATGCTGTTAGTAGCTAGTGCAACTGTTTATGGTTTTTCTTCAGCAAGAAAGCCGTGGGTTGCACATAGCTCCAAAAGTGACTGAAGCTTTTCATACTGCCTAAAAAGATGCTGAAAAAAGGACAATGAGAAATACTGTATTCTGTACATGGAGTGTCTTTTCTACTTATCACAGTTTGGTTTTGGCATTCTACACTCAAACAATTTATGTATTGCAAGCTCTTTGGATGCTGAGGTGACATGTGAGAGCAATACATGCAAAAGAGAGATCTTAAACAGTCTAACATGGAAGACAACAATAACATATATTCTGCAAAGTGACATTTTAAAAAAATCTTATTTGTGAAATGTGGAGAAGATCAAGGTTGTGATCCTGTGTGCAACAGCACTGTAAGCCAAGCTCTCCAATCTTAATGCCACACTCTATCACGTAACTCAAAACAGGGATTCTAAAATTATTTGAGAAGCTCAGTAGAAGTCTTGTGTATTAGAAACTCAAAAGTTTCTTCTTAAAATGTGATTATGATCATGCAGTGATCCAGCACTGAACACATTTACATACTAACATGTATTCGTAATTATGTGTAGCCCTGTAGAGCACTAGATCATTCTGTAGTAAGGACTATGTAAATACAGGGGAAAAAAGACAGTCCTTGCACCAGAGGACTCACAGATTGTTTACAAAGAAATAGCAGATTGTGTGCATACAGCCCAGCAGAATAGTTCACAGAAACAATGGCAGATACTTCCAGTTCTCAAACTGCCCCCTAAACAGAAGCCTAATGCATATGAAGTTTGCTCTTAAACTCAGAAGTCCTTATAGGACTAATCTTCAGATTTAGATCTACCACGTATAAAGGTTACTTTTTAACCTCTTAGACACAGTAACTGAAATTGTATTGCTGCATATAATGTGTAACCTGGATGAAAATATTTCAACTTTCTTATTGTAAACCAACTTAAGTAGAGTGTTCTTTTTACAAGGGAGAGCCTATAAAATTTACAAGCTAAAGAAGAGCTGAGAAAAGAGCTAAGAATATTATTTTCTTAGATTTTTTATTCAAGATAAATGGATTTTTCAATAGTAAATCCATTTTTAAAAGGAGTTGAAGTTCATTCATAAGACAACAGTCTCCAAGTTAATAACTACAATGCTTTAAAAATAAGATAGAAATTTCAAGTGGGATAGAAAGTAAATAAGTAAGTAGGACTGAAAAATATAGTTCATGCAAAACAATTCCAAGGAAACTTGTGAGTTTTACAACCTTTTGGAGAATTATTTTCTCTTTTAAAAAATCTCCATAGAAACAGTTATATGTAAATGCGAAGTCTAACTAAATAAACCTAGATGTGAGCTAGAATAAGAAGTCATGCAATTTCATTCAATTTTCACATTAAAATCTGCAAAAGAAACTCCAATTACGTTGAGAAGATATTTGTAAAAGTCCTGAAACTTATTGGACTAATCCATCTAGACATTTTCTTCCAGGCTTCTGAATTGATTCAGTTCAGGGAAACGCTGTACAGTTAGCATTCAACTTTAATTGCAATGAGGTGACAACATACTGGGTAATGAGTTGTTTATGAGTTGTAGATGTGTTTACAATGAGTTGACAATGTGTTGGATAAAGTGTTCTTCTAAAGTTGTAGATCTATTTACAGTGAGCAGTGGGGGAATGTTCATTAGTTGTCGATTTGTTTGTTTACATTGTTTTCGATTTGCAATTGCTATAAAACAAATCGCAGCCTGATGAAGGATGGTTGTTTGTGTGCTTTAATGATTTACTGTAGTAGCTTGTCTGAAAAAGTACTTAACTCTGCTTCATCTGTCAGTTCCCACTGCAAAAGCTCCCAGTCACAATAGTTTTATTAGCACAGCATGGGCCATTTGTAAGAACATTATGCATCTAAAAAAATCTCAGTGCTTTCCTGTTCAGTCTGTTGTATTTTGGCTGGCTGAGCTGAACAGAATTCCTTCTGCTCTGTACAAGTTTATATCTTTTAACATGCTCCAAGACGTACATTTTAAGCTATACATATACCATCATTCCTGGAAATTATTTCCCCGCTACCTCCTCAGTAATGTCTCATGCTTAAAGTTATACTGCTGTCTGCTATTTCTTACTGCTGCTACCTGCTCAAAAACAGTTTTAAAAAACCCTAAAAAGATCTACCATTAGGTTATGCTGGGTTACACGACATGAAGAAAAACAAATATACACTGGAGAATATTAGCTTTTTGGTTACAGGAAATCTTTCAACAGTTTGCAACAATTTGGCAAGATACACACTGTAACGTACTTTGTTATGTCAGTCACTGTATGTTCAATAATTTTTTGCTCAAAACAGACAAAAACGTAATTTGTTTTTTTCCCACTTTACTTTTTCCCAGTTATATTTCCTATGGCCCAGAACAAGCATGTTTCACAGGTTTTCTCCTAGTTATTTTCAAAGAACATTGCATTACATGTTCCACATTCCCCCTTTTGTCTTTCCTTGCTATGCTTCACTGTGCCCAATGGCAATTCCTACAACAAAAACTGATCATCTTGCAATGATTGGGATGAGATTTTTGTGAAACCAAATTTGGAATTTTCAGTTAAAGTGGAATCAGCATTGACTCTCAAGAGAAACTGAGATGCTTTCTAGCTCTGGATTCACAGAGAAAATAAGAACTAAGCAAACTAAAATTGTACTAATCATGATTTTAGCCGTCAGGTCATGACAACATTGGCACGTATTCCTGTCACAAAGAATCTGCACTGGAGAAATCTCAGAGGAAAACATGCATCCTCTTGCAAACTGTAGCTTTACTTATTTGCACTGGCAATTTTCACCACAACAGCTACCCCAAATTAAAGCAAAACACAATATTGATGCAACCAAATATGATAACATACAGAATTTCCAGACCTCTTCGTGTGCTGCTATGTGAAATTACCATGGTTGTGAAAAGGTACTTCATCAGCACATCAGCACTAACTCTGATTGTCCACTGGGAAGGGGATGGTGAGCTTCACGCCTTCTCATGTCACATCCCATTGCAGAAACAGGACAGTGGCATGGAGGAGACTGAGAGGAGCCTTTACTCTATGCAACAAGTATGGAGGTTGAAAGTGCTGGGAGAGGTGGCAGAGAAAGTATGGGAAGGTCAAAGACAGGGACTAACGGAAAAAAGAAAATCCTCTTAACCCTCCCCCCTTTCCCACCTGGAAAAGCCACACTGCTTTTCCAGCTGCACAAAATTTGTGCCTGCGAATACAAAGTGTGGGCACAGACACACTCTAATGAACTAAATAAAAGTTCTACTACTTGTTCTGTTCTGGCAACAACAGGCCTAGAAGATGCCAGATGCATCTTCGCCTTTAAGATTCCAGCTTTTAGTATTAAATGCTAGAGAGACAGGTAAGCTGAGCTCAGCATTTTAGCGCCATTACATCTCTCTGGGGAAAATAATAACATTCTGAAAAATATGAAACTTTCATCCTCATTTTGGCCAGACTAAAAAAAAAATTAGTTTCTAAAGCAAGCAGCTAATATTTCTGCATCTTTTAAGTATGTGTTTGGCTCTGTAATCTTCCACTCGTTGGATAACAGGGCTTGGCCACACTGGAGAGAGGGGGAAGAGAAGACTCTTCCATAATTCTGTCCCACAAAACCAGGAGTGGGCAAAGAACTAACCCATCTACATTTTTATGGTGCCTGGGCTTTCTCAACTCAAGCAGAGGGGCAGTGTGCCAGCACAAGAACTTTCTGCGCACACCTTTATATGGCTGTAGACCTCAGCTGCCTTTGTGATCTAAATGCCTCTCCTTTTTGAGGAGGAAAAAAAGGACGGGAGATCAGGAGAAAAAAGAAAAAAAACCTCTCCCCAAATGGAAACTTTGTCAGGCATTTCAGCAGGTAGAGCTTCCCTTTTTCTGTGAATGACCGCAGTATTCGGAATGTTGTGCATGTTGATGTATTGTTAAGTCTGCATTGTTGTTTTAACCCATTAAAAAATAATGCCTCTATAGAACTCCAAAGATTATGAAAAAAAATCATTTATCATTGCATCGTCTATCATTGATAAGTAACAGCATGAACATTTGACTCCAATAAAATACACTTAGTGAAACTTCACAATATGCCCATTTGTCCAGAAAAAAATAATATTGAATGTAATGTACTTTTCTATTGACTTATTGGAGGCAATTTAGTATTGTAAGACATATATATATATGCAGAGTCTTTCACAAGTATAACATTTAAAACTAGAATATATTATTTTTATACCTCTATCAGATTATAGTACTTTTATACTATAACAGTATATTTTTAAAAATCACAGCCCTATACAAATATTATTTAATTTTAAAAAAGAGTACGTCCTTTTATACACAATACTTTTTATGGCATGGTAAAAGTTCTTATTTTTTCACTTATTTTTTATGTAAGGAGATATTAATTCTAATTACAGCAACTGGAAAATATTACTACAAAAACAGCTGCAAAGGCTGAGAAATCTCGTTCAGGATTATTTTCTCTCACTGGGAAGTACTTCAACATAGAAGCTGTTGCTTTTCACATTAAGAAATAAACAAATAAACATAGAAAGAAAGCAGATTTTTATGATAGACAATTAGGGGGCAATTTTCTAAAGCATGAACGAGAGGCACTCATAGAAATCCCATTAAGGAATAATCGAGGCTGTGGGTATGCATCCATTCACACTGCTTTTGAAAATATACCCCAGGATGAATAATTTTCATGTGTACAGTAAGTTCACAGCTGATGCTTTATTGTCCGCTGAGCCATCATTGTCCTCAGCTGGGAAATCAGCTATGCACATGTTTTCCCATCAAAAAGTAAGGTAGTGGTTTTATTTACTAATATGCAATGCCAGAAAACTTTGAAAGGAATTTTAATGATATTTGCAAATTACTTGAGTCTAAAACTCACCTAGCAGCAAAGAATACAGAGAAGGTAATAGAGAAGCTGCTGTTCATGTCATTTTTGTAGCTTCTTACATATTCATGTTCCAAAAGGACTTCTTTCACAAAAGCTCATGCTCATCTAACCAGACACTTTGTAAGTAAAAATGCATGAAATTTAAACCAGCTTTTCATATGGACTTTTTTTTATGGCTGAGTGTTTTAGCAATCCAGCAATGTTAGACACCTATAAATGTATAATGTGATGGATTAGATTGTAATGCAGTCTGGATGCATATGGAGGTAGTGTTTGCCCTTCAGTGCAAATCCATTTTAATGTCAAAAGGAATTTGTTGGAATTAATAGTGCATTGTCCAGGCAATAAGTAAAACATTATAGTAGTTTTTCCTTTGAAAAGGAATCCAATCTTGCTCATAATTATAACAATTATGACAAAGGATAAAGCTACTTCTAATAAGGAAATAGTAAGAAAATCAAAATATCGGTGCCTTCATTAGGTTTGGATTCCTGGTTTGAACCTGATTTTAAAATAGCAATTTTAAAGAATTTGTTGAAGAAGCTTTGCTCTCTTCATGGTTTGTCAAATCCCATTGTAAAAACAGCAACAAACTTACACCTTACACAGCCACATAAGAATTTGGGGCATGTCAACCTGGGAAACTTGGGAAAGTTAAACAAAAATAGCTGAAAGGTGTGAATGTAAAGCATGTTATGTAAAGTGCTTTACGGTTCTGTGTGAATACACTCACTGAAAATCAAAATGCTTTTGTAACTTTTTAGCAATAAGACCACTTTGTATCTCTGCAGGGTTCAAAGACACTTTAAACTGAGGTCTATGTCCACATGCTTAGGCAACTCAGTTAAGCTTTTCTGAGAATCTTCAGCTAAGCGTATCCCTAGTTTAAACACTACATTAGAAATTATTATTTAACATAAAAAAAAACCCCAAATCTACAATTCATTTCGCTTCTGTGTAACCTATGTATACTATAAGACTATTCGTATGTTTAAAATTAGGAACACACTTAAGTATCATGCTAGATTTCAATGAGCCTACGAATAGCTCAGTGGAACCCTCAAGATAAAAAGGAACAAGTAGGTAAATATGAGAGAATACATTAAAATAGCGCTTCAAATAAACACAATGTATTAAGGCTCCATGGATCTTCAAGCAAGTCACTAATGCTTGGTCCCCATTGAGCATATCAAGCCCCAAAGTACCTGCCTGTTCCTTAGACTCAAACGAATTCCACAACATTCTGTTCTGTAGGAACTGATACAAAATGCCCTTTCATTTTTCTAGATAGCACTGTAAACGTGATTTTACTTACACTGCTTAATTTAAAATAAAATCAATATTTTGTTGTAATATTGCTTAACTAAAGGAATATGTGTTTCATTTTTGCAAATAAATCCACCTCATCCGATAGTATGTAGGATCTTTTCAGCAGCCCTCAGAGCTGAAATAGAAAACATATACAAACTTCTCCTACCTTTTACCTTAGGATCACCCACATATTTATGAGGATTTCCAGTGATTTACATCACTTGAAAAATACTCTGGGAAATAATTTCTCTGCCAGGATGTGTTGGGGAAGAGAATGCACATGAGTTCCACAGTGATGTGCAAGAAAGTGATGTCCCCTTGTGATGACCACTGAAAAACAGTGCACAAGGAAGTTGCATAAATGACTCAATATTGCTGGTCTCAAACATTCTGTAAATAAAATTTCCTTCTCCGTCTCTAGTTGTCCCAAATGGATAAGAAAGACATTTTAAAACAAAAAGCCGCTTAGTTTTTCAGCATTCTAGTTTTATGTTCAACGTTTTTTTTCATGATGGTAAAAATATTGCTTCAAAAGCAAGAAGAGAATTAATAATTTCACTTTGAAAATGGCTTATAATTAAATTCTTTGTGGCTACAAGTCTCAATATAATAAACTTCAAAAAATCCTCAATAGATATTTAGATTAGAGAAAAAGCTGTAAGGGCAAATTCAACTCTCTTTAACTTGAAAAATTACTTTTCTCCCACATTAATTTACAGTAATCTTATGTTACCTCTCCAGTATTATGTCCAAAATTTTCAGAAGAAAACAAATTACCCACATTCCTGGTACATGCAGTTTCTGTCAGCATATTAATTGGTCATTGTTTTTATTTGAATCAAGCTTGTTCCAAAAATCTCATACCATAATATTTTGATATTCATGTAACATCGGAAAAGTTAGAAAACTTCACTTTTGCACAAACGTTCTTCTCTGATATGGAGAGAGTTATCCACTACCATAAAGTCACGGAAGGACAAGAATGGTAATATAATGGTAAGAATGCGATCTGTGCACTCAGGTTGCACAAAATGAATGGCAATGAATAGTTTGAATCCTTTTTACTAATTTTACAGCCTTAAAAATTCCATTAGCTATTGAAAATATTTGGTTTTTTTCCAACACAAACACCTTCAAACTACAAGTTATATTCAAGCCGCCTGTCAAGTATTACTGTGAGTGCCAACAGGATATTTTCCTCTCTTTTCTAATTGGATAACACAGCTAATTACTGTTGTCTGTGGAGTCATGTTTGACTGGCAGCTTGAATGTAAACGGAAACCATAATTTTGGATAATATTGTACAAACATTTGGAGTGGGGATGCGCAAGCAGAGAAACTTCAACCAAGGGAAGTTTATATACTACATAATAAAAGTTACCTGTTTTTCATGGCTAACTATGACAACAATTCTTTAAAAATACACAGATTCCTGCCAAATGACCATAATACTTTCAAAAAATGCTTTTGGCAAAGTATTCATCAGAAAAATCAGAAGTGTATTTGAAACTACACAAAAAACATCAAAACCGCATCTCCAAGTAGAGTAGTCTTTGGATGCACTTTAAAACACTTCTAGATTAAGTCCATAAAAAGTTAAGGAAATAGAGACAAAACCCATAGTACAAAAGCATATGAACGGGAAGATGTTAAATTTAAGTTTGAGAATATGTCTTAAAATGCTGTGTAGAAATTAATTTTGGAAGTACTAGGATTATTCATAGAAGACACCTGTGCTACATCATGAACATTATCAATATGTCAGATTTCATAGGTATATTCTAGAATTGTCTCTCCAAGTTTCCTTCATCTTTCTATCCTTTTTGAACTTAAAAAACAAAAGAACAGAACTGAGCGTATTACACATCAACACCTAGGTCAAAAGACTGGAGAGGGAGGAAGAGATGAGTCACAATTTTTTTTTTCCCCAAAATTTTTTATCCAGGAAATGAAAAAACAACACAAAAAACAATTGAAGGGATGACTATCTGCCTTCAACAGTTATTTAGCAGACTGATGTCTTTACTTCCTTCACCTTTCCTTTATCAAGTGATTTACCAAGTTAGCTTAACCACTACCCTTCCGATTCCTAGACCTTTATTTTAATGTTCATATTTGATTTAATGAAGACATTTGGGGAACATTCAGAATTACCACTGACTCACAATAAGTCCTGCTGGACAATTCTAACTGTTTCAACATGTAATCAAGAACCTGTAAAAGCGTTGAGTTCTTTTTTGAGAAGAAACTTGAAAACTCTCCTAATTCTGCATTTTTTATATGATCTGTTATTTCCACCAAAAGTACCCAGAAAAAGATCTTTTTGAAGTTTACCATCAGGGTTTTGTGTTCATGAAACCAACCAAGTGTAGGGTGCTGCACCTGGGGAAAAAGAATGCCAGGCACCAGGATAGGTTAGGGGGGACCTCCTGGAAAGCAGGTCCAAGGAGAAGGATCTGGGAGTCCTGCTAGACAGTAAATTATCCATGAGCTGGCAATGTGCCCTTGCTGCCAAGAAGGCCAATGCCACCCTGGGCTTCACAGGGCAGTGTGTGGCCAGCAGGTCGAGGGAGGTCATTCTCTCCCTCTACTCTGCCCTGGTGAGGCCGCAACTGGAATCCTGTGTCCAGTTCTGGCCTTCCCAGTTAGAGACAGGGACCTACTGGAGAGACTCCAGTGGAGGGCAACGAGGATGACTGGGGGATTGGAGCATCTCCCTTATGAGGAAAGGCTGAGAGAGCTGGGACTCTTTAGCCTGGAGAAGAGAAGGCTGAGGGGTGATTTAATGAATGTTTACAAATACCCAAAGGGTGGGTTGAGGGAGGATGGAGCCAGACTCTTTTCAGTGGTTCCCGGTGACAGGACGAGGGGTAACGGGCACAAGCTGGAACATAGGAGGTTCCATTTAAATATGAGAAAGAACTACTTTTCCTTGAGGGTGACAGAGCACTGGCACAGGCTGCCCAGAGAGGTTGTGGAGTCTCCTTCTCTGGAGATTTTCAAGCCTCACCTGGATGCAGTCCTGAGTGATATGCTCTAGGGGATCCTGCTTTTAAGCAGGGGAGTTGGACTAGATGATCTCTGGAGGTCCCTTCCACCTCTGAATATTCTGTGATTCCTAATTCCATGATTCTCTAAATTGCATATTTGAAGAAGAGAAAAACACATATATCATTTTAAATATTTTTTTAAAGAGTATTGCTCTCATGAAATGTTTCAAAACCTACAAAATTAAACAATTAAATACACAAATGCAAAGGCACAATTCCAAAGGAAATCTTGGTTTTGTTGAAGTTGTGTTTTTCTAACAGAAAAACGTTATTGTTAAATGCTCTGTTGAGTCTAACAGACACGGAAGTTGGCAATTACAACTGAAAACTGCAATAGGAGGGCTGAGCAGAGATGTTTTTGCTACAATTTATTCATTGAAGCTTCCATATAATCCTAAAGATTCTGCCTGATTGTTATGAAGAATTATTTTTCCAGAGCCAAGAGATTCTGGCTATAGGGACAATCATGTTCTAGAAAATCACACATCATCTCTTGAAAGATATCATTCAGCAACAATGGTATCTGGCAGTAAATGATGCAAAACATGATCTTATGTGGCAAATCAAGCGCTGAGTGCTGTTGTATTACTTTGAATGGCAATTACAGTCCTGAGTATTTTCCATTTGTGAAATTTTTGAGAAGCTGAGATACTGCAGAATATTGCATGATTTATCCCTTGTGCCTTCTTTCCTTTGAGCCTGGCTGAGTAGTTATATCATCTGAACTGAAGTCCTCGTTTTATTTACAAATTAGGGAGCTCTCACATTCACTTATTCTTTCTGGCCTCTAATACTTGTTAGCAATTTGGCATAATTTGTACCACAAAATTCCCGCAACTGTGATTGTCTTATATGTAAATGATCAGTTGGTTTTATAATAAATCTTTTTGTATATGTAAAGTTGCAAGAACATATATAATTTTGATAGCTGTACATGAAATTTAAATATTTGCACATCTTACATGTACAGTTACATAATGTTTATTTCTGACTTTACTGTGATTCAATACAGTCTCATCACGCCATTCTTTCTTAAAGGTTGTGTCATGTACTATGGTTCTTCTCTAATTATTTTCCTATGGATAGGTATACTTCCTGATTTTGTAAATTTAAGACACTGTGTGGCTTTGAGGTTTTTGGCTCAATGCCTATTTTTGATGCAGTAGTCTAGATGGCATTGTTGGGCACCGAATTAAAATGTGAATATATAGAAAAAAACCAAACTGATTTATTAAAGGTCAACAATCATACTATATAATGACTCAGCCAAGCAACAGAAGGTAATGTGATATATCTGCTAAGATGTGAATCTGCTTTCATGACTGGAGGCAGGTAGCTCAGCAGCAGGAGGAAGCACATGGGAATAACTTGCTCAGAACGGTCAGCAGCAGCTGCTACACTGCATCTAAGGAGATTGCAGAGGGGATTCCTACCACAATGTGCAGAACAGAACCATGACCACCTAATCTGCAAAATACCTACTAAGCATACACTCACAGGGAAACCTCAGGCCTAAAAAGCACTACCCTTATTTGCAAGGGCTTCTCTCTGTAAAAATCTTAAGCATATCACAGGGTTCACAGTCCTGCCCTGCTCTGAAAAAGGGCCAAATCCTTCTTCCATTCCCAAGTCAGATGTTTGTCCTATTGCCAGAAGCAGGTCTGGTCAGAGATTTGGATACTGCTGTATGCCAACTAGTTTTATAAAAAATTCAGCACCAAAAAGGAAATTAAATTCCAGCTTTTCACACTATTATAGTCACTGACCTACACTGACTGCTACAGGCCATCTTTGCAAAAAATAGCTTCTTACGGCTTTTATTAAGTATTAGAAAGAATAAAAAAATGCAAGATACCTATTTTAATTTATTGATATTTGGAAAAAAGCTTTGTTATATCACTAATGAAACCTTAATACATAATTTGTACTTCAAATACGGTTCATGTTAGGATATATCTTGCTCTCTGATCCAATTGTAGCTGGTGCTCATATCAGCAACAGATACATCCTCAATATGCTTCCTTCCACAAACCCCTTCTTATCCATAAGGTGTCTCAGAACTACTTCTCACACACAAATAGTAATACAGATTCTACCAGAGCTGACTTTCTTTGTGAAACAGCAAAGGCCATTTGGAGGGGCTAAGTGACATCATATTACTCTGTGTAATAAATATCAACTGCAAGGTGAGCTGACTGGTACTGACACTACAATAAATAAAAGCAGAACATTTAGTGAACCTTACAGTGTATGAAAGGGGAAATCTTTAGAATGCAGTTAGACCTTGCTACCCAGCAAGAAGACTCAGGGCTGATGAATGTACATAAGTGTTACAACTATGGGAGTAGGCCAGTTGTACTCTTGCAAATTTATTAGCTGATAAACATTAATCTTAAACAATTTTGCCCATTAAAAGTAGAACTGCAGAAATGAAGTACCACATTTCTGAAACCTTTGTGTCATGTTTAAAGTCTACAGAACAAACCTAAAAGGTTTAGCTAGTCTCAAACACTTTAACTTATATTTCTTTTACATCTGCTACTACTTACTTTATCAGAGGAATTAGATTTTCTTTGTGAAGGATTTAACCCATGATAAAAGGAAAGAACACATTTGGAAACCATTTTTGATTGGTCATCTGGGAAAGCCTTCTAGAACAGACATCCTCTGAACAAATCATTGTATACAAGATATCAGCACTATGATTTCCTCCTCCCTCCATTACAAAAAAAAGGATAATGATTTATTTAAAGATATTATGCACTGGACATATCAAGGCTTTAATTAGAAACCATTAAGTCAACAAATGCAAGCATTTAGTTTATATGTATATTCTCTATTTGCAAACCCATAAGTATTTGCTAGTTAAAAGAAAATCAAAACTCTTATTTCATTTTCTGCACATAACAGTAAATCAAACAAGTTCTGAACAGTGGAACAATCCTGAGACTGATAGTGAAATAAAAACAATGGTGTTATAATATTAAAGAAAATAATTTACCTCTAAACATAAGGTAAGATTTGGGTTGCTGGCTGGCTGGCCTAGCTATTTGATCTGTTTCTTTGGAAAGCATACTTGCAAATAATCTGAAATACAATTCATTCCATTGTATTTGCTCACAACTCATTTTTTCATTTGATCATTCTATTAGGAACCTTACTTACTGGAATAGCCGCAGAAGTTAACTTAAAGGAAGAGAAAATACATGTTTATGGTCTGTGATTATCTAAATAGGACATGTTTTGGAGCGTTGTTTCATCTCACAGACAGAAGCCTCAAGTCCAATGATTGAAGGTGGAAGTCAGCAAAGTGCAGACTAGAAATAAAAGGCAACTTTTGACAGTAAGGAGTCTTTAAATCAAAATGGGTGAGTTTCCAAAAGATATTCTGTTATTCCTCTGCGGGTTATGTTTTGCTACAGGAAAACTGGATAAAAACTCTTATTGTTTTTTTGTGCAAAAAGTCAGACAACATGATTGTATTAGAGTATTCATTTAAACTTCAAAAGTTTGAACAAATGTTAACAGGACTTTTAAAAAATTTTATTTCTGCCTTGTAGTGTATTCTAGTCTAAAAAGGAATGTAATGTTTGTGACATTGACAGAGGCAGCATTCAAACACTATGATTTTCTTTGATATAATCACGGAAACATCTCCCTATTTGGTGTCTCAATCTTCTGCCTTCCTGCTATATCAGACAAGTAATTTGTAAATAACAGTGACTGGCTACGCTAAACTTTGTCCTTGTAACAAAAAGGAGACAGCTGAGGAAAGCGGTGGGGAATTCTGCACACTCAGTGGCAGTTTGGGGATCTATCTGTGTCAAATTACCATTTCCATTTTGTCTTGTGATTGTTACCTTCACTGCGAATTAGGGCATTCCTTCTGTAGCAGCATCTTGACAACTAGTGAGGGAACCATAATAGTCCATGACAGAGCAATCAACAGCTTTCAGTACTGAGTGGCTCTTCCTTACAAGAACAATGATATTCAAATTGGTAGGGCCATTAACTTTGAATAACTATGGAGGCAACAGGGGAGGCAAAGGTTTAGAGCTGAAATCTGGACCTTTTGCTGCCCACTTTCAACTCTCCACATATAATCCAGATGGGAAGAATGCATATATTAAAAAAAATTCTTCCCTGAGCAAGGCAGGCCGACTAACAGCAGAGACAATGGGATCAGGCAAAGCACCCCAGGGGATTTGCTTGATCTAACTCAGGTGTAGATCAACCTTAGGACTCCCAAGTGTAGCAATATCTAGTCCTATAGACCATGAATCAAGAAAATAGTGTTCTTCATATAGTGTTACTGCAAATATCCCTATTAAAGATAAGAAGAGTTGTTGAGAAAGGGTTTCGTTTTTTCTGCAGATTGTCTCATTAATTTTGCTACTTCAATGTCAGCAATAGGCTTCCCCCCCCACCCCCCCCTTATAATTGTCACAGGGAAGCAACTCACTTAGCTACATCCATCAGAACATATTACAGCTCAGTGCTGGAAGAAGGGAAATTTCAAATCTAAAAGTGGTCAAACACTGTGTAACATCCAGTTTACTACCTGTTCACGTAACTGGAAAACTCCATCCTAACTATGAATGGAGCTTTATATAGTCAAATATACATTTGCTCAAAGTAGCTCATTGTATATTTCTGTAGTACCCATTCTTTCTAAAAAAATATTATTGCATAGGTAAGATAGTTACTCTAAAGAACAGCAGTATATTGTATAATCAAAGTCAATTTTATTTTGAGTCAAGTCACCTATGCCATTTGTTTATTAACTTTGTCAATTACATGTATTAATTGGGACTTTGACATGTGATGTACAGCAAAATGTAAAGTGATCATTTCTGAATACTAAATACATAACTCAAAAACAGATGGTGACTGTTGAAAACCATATATAAATAAAACATAAAAAAAAATAGAAAACATTTCCATATAAATTCCTTTGCCAATATGCCAGCAAATTTGCCATCTATACACTTATTTAAAATAAGTTTTCTTGTAAATGTGATTTATAATTGTATAGTACTAAGAATTACTCCTGACTTTCTCTATTTTCAGCTGAAGAAACTACAATAAAAGCATCAAAGTCCATGAAAATCTCTTCTTAGATGTATTAGGACAAATCATTATGTAAGAGCCTTGCAGGTAGACAATATGAAAAAACAAACTGCATAATTGTTGCATAATTGCATAGGTTCTGAAGCGGCACTCTGTAAAACAGGAGACCGCAATATAGCAGGACTACAAGCAAATGCAAAATTACAGAATCACAGAACAGCCTTGGTTGGAAGAGATCTCTAAGATCATTAAATCGAACCATTAACCTAACACTGCCAATTCCCCACTACACCACGTCCCTTCGCACCTCATCTACACATTTCTTAAAAACTTCCAGGAATGGGGACTCCACCACTGCCCTGGGCAGCCTGTTCCAATGCCTGACAACCTTTTCAGTGAAAATTTTTTTCCTAATATCCAATCTAAACCTGGCACAACTTGAGGCCATTACCCCTCGTCCTATCACTGTTACCCACAAGAAGAGACTGACCCCTGCCTCGCTCCCCTCTCCTTTCAGGGAGCTGTAGAGAGCAATGAGGTCTCCCCTCAGCCTCCTCTTCTCCAGACTGAACACCCCCAGTTCCCTCAGCCGCTCCCCATCACACCTGTGCTCCAGACCCTTTGTGGTGGAGGCACCCACGAAATCTGCAGAGCAGCCCCTCAAACGCTCGAACAACCCAAGCCAACCCCGAGCCCGGGTGCCAGGCGGAGGCGCTCCCACACAGACAGGGCGGTTACTCAAAATTAAAGATGGATTTTGAACAGAACTACTTAACACTCTGAAAGACTAAAATTAAAAAACAAGTTCGGATGTCAGTCGGGAATCTATCACTACACAACTGGATTAATTTACCTCAGGAAGATGACTCAAAAAGGCGCACACTCACCCCAAAGGGGGTAAATCTCCCACCCAAGGGTACCCAAAACATCCGATCACTCGCCCACAGGGGCGAGGGCTCACTCAAGGAGATCCAGAAGAAATATTCACTCACCAAGGGGAGGACGGTGAGGGCTCTCAGCCCCGGGGAGTTTCCTTGGGCGGCGTCCCGGCCCACGGGGAGCGTCCCCGGCTGCAGACCTGCTGCTCCCAGGAGAACCAACTCAAACTGGTTCTCCGGCAGGGCCCCGTTTATACCCACGTCGAGTCTGGTCTGTGGGCACTTCTAATGAGCCAGGGGCCCTCCCTGCAGGGGACCGTTCACCTGGCGCCAGACAAAGCACCATGACAAGGGGGCTCCAAGGTCAGGCCGGGTGCATCTGCCAGACCCTTCCCCAGCTCCGTTGCCCTTCTCTGGACATGCTCCAGCAGCTCAGTGTCCTTCTGGTAGTGAGGGGCCCAAAGCTGAACACAGTATTCGAGGTGCGGCCTCACCAGAGCTGAGTGCAGGGGCACGATCACCTCCCTGCTCCTGCTGGTCACACCGTTTCTGATACAGGCCAGGATGCTGTTGGCCGCCTTGGCCACCTGGGCACACTGCTGGCTCGTGTTCAGTTGGCTGTTGGCATTTAGAAAATATATTTTATTTTTCACAAGGAAAGTATATGACAAATATACTGGTGGTTTTGGAATAAAACGCCCTCTACTGTTACACTAAGTCAGACTGTCTTTCAGTGATGTTATGAAATCACTGGTTTTCAACGTCCTTCTCCTTCTGCACTAAATCTCCCTGATGCACCACCAGTGAAATCAACGGAGTTTTGCTAGGGATATACAGAGATTATTGCCTTGAAAACTGTGTTTTGACATTTTAAAATCTCCTTTACAAACTAGTATGTCTTTCTTGGGTTTCTTAGCAATATTTCCACTGAGACCTGACTATACACAAGGGGCTTTTTTTCTGGGTAAAAAAAGCAAACTCCACCTCAGATCAACAGTCCCTATTGCGGAATACATCCATTCAGCTGGCTTTATCAATTAGCCATTACAGACTTAAACATTTTCTTTTCAAAAAAAGGATAAATTATTTAATTCTGAAAACCCACCAGATAAGTATACCCCAGAATATCAATAATCAAAAATATATGAGAAGATGACTATTTTAGCACCACATTCTTCCAGACCAGTCAGTGCGTGCCTGCATTTTTTCTACTGTTAAAAGTGAGAAGATGACAGCGGAAAGTGGACGGTGTCTGGTAGTTTGTTCTGAAAATTAACCATTATCTTATATTTATCACATCACAAAACCCCTTTAATATAAACAGGTACACTAAATTATTTCTGAGCAGTTCCTAAATTATTGAACATCTGATCTGTTCAGTATAATATAGAGCATGACTTGTATTTTTGGGTATTAGGTCTACATTTCAGCCCTAAGTATCATAAAATATTTATTCCTGCCATTATTCCTCCTCTTTAACACATACCTACATAAGCATACTGGTGACATCAAACTGATGTATCTGATGTGGAAAAAAAATCTTGCACTGTTAATACTGTAGTACTGATCAGAGGCCGTACCCTGACTGGGTCAACCTTTTGCAATGTGCTGTAGGTTTTTACAGAAAAAAGGCATCTCTGCCCTCATCAATTTACAAGCTCCTCTTGCTGGAATCCAGTGTTTGTCTGGAGGAGAACAGGATGATTTCCCTCTCAGATTTCTGTAAGAACTGTACACGAAAATAGAGAAAACTAAAACGTGTATGATACCTTTTAATGGCAAATGAAGAAAGGAAGATTTTATGAACTTTTTGAATGAAAAGCTGAAAATTTAGAAAAAAAAAGTATAAGCAGGTTAAAAAGCAACAACCAAAACTATATTCTGACAGGATAACCCAAAAAAGCAAACTACCTGCTAAACAAAAGATATGCAGCAAACCTCATATTCATTAAAACATATCAAATAATCCTACATTGCAAGATATTTGTCAAACTGAAGAAGATACAAAGATCATCAAGGAAATGGAAGGCCTGTCTTATGAATGCAGTCTTCTGAGCATGGCCTTTGAGGCTGAGAGGAAATATGATTGCTGTCTACAAATACATCAGGGTGTACATGCCAATGAGGGAAAAGAACCATTTAAACACACAATGCCTTTAAAGAACAAGCACTGATTCCAAAATTCACTTAGAGTAGAAAACAGAATAAGGTTTCCAGCCCTCAAAACAGTGAAGTGATGAGATCACCTTCCAACGGGAGAACATGGGGGAGTAATTTACCAGGAGGTTCATTGCATTTTTGAAGGGAGATAGATAATGCAGACCCTGCAGGAGCAAAAGGCTTCACAAAGGCTTCACTCAGTGACTTAAGAGGTTTCTTGTTTTACTTTCTGAACAAAAAAGGGAAAGAAGAAGAAATCCTGCTAAATTTGGGAGTGTGCTTTTAAACACCTCTTAAATAATTGTCTACATTTAGCCTGCACCTAGGGCTAATCTGTATCAGTTGCTCGACCACCCTATGACCCCTCCCCAGCTGAGAAGGAGAATAAAGGGAGAAGCCCCATGGGTTGAAGTAGAAACAGATTTAATGAAATAGCAAGTCTAACACAATCGCCAACATAAAGTATACAAGCTTATACTCAGCCCGGTCCTTAGGAGCAGGAGGCCAAGAAGAAGGAGCCCCAGGAAAAGGAATTGCCCACCCTCAGTGAACTCCCTCCTTTATAATGAGCATGGTTAAGTGCTATGGGGTACACTTGTAAGTCAGCTTGGGACAGTTGCCCTGACTGAAACTCCCAGCTGACTCAGGGCTACTCATGGCTTGCCTGCCATGGATGTCCCATGATTCTGCTCCTGGGAATCCAGGACAATAATTTTAAAATGTAATTAGAATTATTCCTTCACACATACACATTCAGCAACATTTCTGGATATTTCTAGTTGGAATTCAAGGTTCTTCTTCCTATCCATTATTCCTCCCCAAAAAGATACAATTTAAGTATCTGAAAGAACTTAGATTTAACTGGAAAATATCTCTCTTTCTCCTAACACCAACTCTTGTGTGAATAGAGAGAAAGAACTTCAGTTGTTTGCAGCTATGGTGAATGCAGAACTTTGCTCCCATGATAGTTTCTGTTCACTGAGTCTATCTTGGCCTCATCTTTGGTGGTGAAAAATCTTATTTCATGGACTTTTTGTAAGACTCCAGAAAAGACCTGAACTCTTGTGATCTAATCCACCACCCAGCAGACTTGGTAACGCATTAAATATGATATGTTTGTATTGCTTGCACTTTAGTTTTAGATAACTTGCTTATTACTCTATAAAGGCACAAAACTTTGAACAACGTTAACCAGTAGGTCATTGCCAAAAGTATAATTGTTTTGTGTCAGAGCATGAATAAAATTCATGCATTATGGACAGTATGTTTCCTGGGCTGCTGAATGCTATTGCTGAGGGGGTTGTGGAGGCTACTGGTGCCAGCAGCTGATGTCATATGTGAGTAGTAAGAGATACTCGTAAACGTGGCATCCCTTTCCTGCTTGAATTCACAATGGATGGGTGCGATACTTAATCTCAACAGAATTTCAGCTGGAAGGATTTTTTTGTGATTTTACAGTTGTGACATTATGATATATGAAAGACATGCAGTGTGGGCCTTACTTGACACACTATTATTATTATTATCATTATTATTATTACTATACTTTTGCCTTAACCTGTGCCCTCCTCACCCCAAATAAGACCACATTACAATAGGCACTGAATAAAATTATAACTTAATGGACCTCAAACAAAGGGGAGTCAGTTGAGTAAAGGAAAACAAAAAAGAAAACAAAAGATGACTTTGAAAATTCCCTCATTAGTTCATTCTTCTTCTTCCTCGTGATTAGCTTTTCCACAGACTCTTACAAATTTCATTGCCTTTGCTAGTTTTAAGAACTTGCTCCAGGAGTCTTAATTCTCTGGGGAAATCTTCCATTTGAGTGGTATTCTATAACACCTTGAAAAAGGTTATTTTTAAGAGCAAGTCTTGTAATTTGCAGAGTTTTCTTTTACTCATGGCATCTATTCAAGTATTCTGTTCTCTAGTTACCATTGTCTTCATCAATCAAGGTTTTCTACCCAGCTTCTCTGTTTGTTACCTAATAGTCAAGACAAGAGGGAAAATAATTTCTTGACTATGATGACTGTAACAGACATATAACACCTCAAACATACTGGATTGCATAAGTAGCCAAATAATGCATCCCTATCCAAATAGTCCTAAATGTTATTAAAGATTTGATTTAAACAGATTCAAGCCTATTTCTCCTTCTTTAGCAAAGTCTCTCTAAAACCAGCATTCCATGTCCTGGTAATTTTTCGTTTGAAAGAATGCGTGTCTTTATGCAAATACGTTTCAAAAACTACTTGACCAAATTGGCTTGCAAGCAGGTTTAGGATTCACTTCACACATTCTGAAGCTATAACATTCTGACATATTAGTTCAGTTGGGTTCTGAATGGTTCACCAGTCTTCATTTTCCAGCAACTCGATGTTTATGGCATGTGCTCAATTGTTTTAAGGCATGACTAAAAAGTGTAAAACTGGTCTATGAAATCACTAGTCCAGAAAAAATTCTCTGCTCTGTTGAATCCAATAAGCAGTAGGTATATTCACTTTCTTTGTCTATTACTTTTTTTTAAACCTCTTGAGTGTTTCAGAATTGTAGGGTTGGAGGAAGTACTTATTCAGAAATTCCAATTTTCTGTGTGCAAACTTTATAACACAGAAAACAGTTTTTTTAAAATGTGAAAATGTGGATCTCTAGAATAATTACAGCTTTGCAAAGTAGACCACAAAATTATACCTGCTACCTCGAGACCACTGAGAGAGGGAGAAAGAAGGGGAAAACACACCCTGTCTCTGCATTCAGTATCCTGCAGCAGGGAAAACAAAAACTGAACAAAGCACAGTCATTTGGAGCCTTGAGGACAAAAGGATGTGAAAAGTCCATTTCCCTGGAATAGAACATACAAGAATACCTTTTCTTCATGGGCTTCTTCAATCTGTACATCATGAAAGCACATTGAAATAAATCTTTGAAATAACATTTCCCCTTTGGATGTTAACAGCTTTTTCAGATAATCTGTTTCTCTTAATTATGAGAGAGGTACAAACTTTAAGAAAACTAGCAGATGTTTATGGCCATTTTAAACTAATTGTGTTGACTGTATCCTGTTGAACTGATTAATTGTATCAATTAGAATTCTCTTGTCTAGCATTCTGTCTTTGCTGAAATTTTCTGTGGTGGTAGTGGGTTTCCCTGATTGTTTAGGTAACTTTTAAAGTGAAATCAAGTGAGATATGTCAAATTCCTTTTTTGATCTCAGCTCTCCCAAGTTGTGAGGAAGACATAACAATTGGGAAAAAAACCCACAAAAAAACCACAACGTTGTGTGAAGTGTGGGCTTTTTCTAAAAAAGCTGTCTTTCAGTTGTATTAAAAGTGTCAAAATTGACTAAAAGGAAAAATAGGACTTCTTCCTCACGATAGGTTAAAAACAAATTAAAGGCAAATGCATTTTCATTTTCAGTACAGGTAGAAAGTATGATGTCTAGTTTTATACAGCTTTGCTAAGCAGGTATGTATGCATCACTCAAAATGGTGTCTAATATTCCACAGATGGCAATTACTTTCAGAGGAATGGCTAGGGACTTAATTAAAAGACTGAGAGTTAGCAAACTAAAATGCTGGAGAAGCACATGAAAAATCTATACATTATGCAACAGACTCTATATAATATTTAGGAAGCTAAAAGTGTCTCTTTTAGCTTTTCCCTTTATTTCTTCAGAAAAGTTTTACTGTAAAATAAAGGTTAGATATCCTGTGTTTAAAATCATATTTTAGGTAACTGAACCTACTACACAACAAAGCAAAATATATTTGACTGCACAATATTGATTTTACATGAAAGCACATCAGTTACTGAAATGCAAAAACCAATAAAGCATCACCCCTGGCTGGGATAGATATCTCTAGACACAATTTATTTTTGCATTTAAACCAATTATTGGGCTTGTTGCATTTAAAAATAGCCACCGTATATCCTTACAAGGACTTTTTTATTCAATCAAATCAATTGCATTGATCTCCATATTCCATATTAAACACTGTTCTTAAATTAAAGCTGACACATTTTGAAGGCCATGGTACAAGTTTTTAAGCAGAAATAAATTCTATAACATTTTCTTTGTGTGTTTTTATGCCCAAACATGAATGCAAATATTGATTACATTTTAACACACAATTTATAAGCTATTTCAATGCTTGTTTCTTTCTAAAATTTGTTCAATAATAAAACAAACTTCAAGAAATAGAATGCTCCCTGAATTTCCTTCTGTTGCCATGGAATATGACTATGGTTTTCATTAATAATGGAATGACAGAATAAAAATAGACCCTTAGGCATAATTGCTGATGAAGAATCTACGACTGAAAGGATCTATGACTAATCTATCTAAATGCAGATATAAGGATAAGATTTCTTTCCTTTCTGCACATTATTCAAAAATGTTTATGTCTACCATGAGCCTGACCAAGTTGTTTTCATTCCCAAGCAGTGTCTACAAAGAGAGGCAGCAAAACAATAAGCTCAGAAGGGCCATTCAGGTGGACAAAGCTATTATGTGTGTAAGCATAGGACTGATGCAAAGTATTCTCCTGGTAAAAGTCTTGGTTCACTGAAGACAGTGGCAAACCTCCAGTTTTGTACAGAGGCCAGTCTCTATCCAGCTGCCTTTACCCCTTACTGCATCACCTCTCTATGCCTGGTAGAAAAATAGACATGCTGCTTGGAAGAGACTTCTCACTTCTCTCTGGCTCATCAGTTTCCCAGCTTTTAAAGCACTATTCTCTCTCTCAATAGTTTTCAATTAGCTTTAGATGCATTATTCAACTCTCTGAAGCTTTCCAGAGTTTACACAGAGTTTGCATAAAAGTGAAATGGAAGAATCCAGACTTTAGAAATATTATCAAACATTCAAAATATTCACCATCCTGTTAACACTTCTCTTCATATTGCTGTGTGCATACCTTGCAGTCAAACAAACAGCATAAGAACCAAGGAGGGAATTTGTCAAATACTCCAAATAACTGCACATCACTACAGATTATGACTGCTTGGATTTAGGGAACATTTTTTTGGCCGAGGAAACATTCCAATGGGATAGATTAATCTATGTAAACCACACAGCTCAGCTGAAACTGCTGTTCAGCATTCTAAATTGCCACCTTCATCTTCTTTCAGCACAAAAATGTGCATTTCTTCCTATAATAAAGATATTTTATAATAGCAATAAGGCAACTCCAGGGTGTGCGGTTATCACGAGATAATCATACCCTGGAGGGATTGCAGATACTTGGCTGTGCCTCATAACACCCCATGTGTGTGTTTATCTCATGATAACCCTACTCTCTTTTGTATCTTATTGCCTAATTATCCTCTGCTAATGCAAAATACTAATTTTTTGTCTGAAACAATATGTGCAAGAATGCATTGTTAACAATCACTGGAGGACATTGACAAACAATGCTGTCACTACTTTGTACTCTCTTCCAGTCAGAAATTTACATAAAGAAACAACTTTGGATATTTTTCTGAACCAGTTCAAATTCTTTTAGGCATCACCAAGTAAAATATTGGAAGGAGGCCAAGTAACTATCTACAAAAATTCCATGTATAATCCTACAGTGATTTATACGGTTTTGCTTACATAAAATACAAAACTTCTTTCTGCTGTATCTACACGTCTTACATTTCTAATTCTAATACACAGAATGTAGTTTTCTAATTGTTTCATATTGACACTGAAGTACTCCATTCATATCCCAGGACCACTCATTTGATACTTATTTGAGGATATCAGTTTTTTTGTTGATATGCATATGGGAAGAAATAGCTACACTTCAGATAATGTTACAAGATAATTCAGAGACAGTAGAGACTTTGGCCCCCACTTAAGCTGATGGAACTTTTGTTCATTGCATCATGCAATAAACATAAGTTGTAATACCTGTGTTTCACTGATGTTGAAATTTGAGATATTAAATAGTTACAGATAACATCCAACAACTCCTCAGTTGAATAAATGCCTTAAAAACCACAATCACAATCCATTGAAAATAAACAACTAAAAATTAGTTCAAATTTTTAACTGATAGACTTATTCTGCAATTTAGATTGTGAATATAATAAAACACTGTAAAAGCCAATATAACATATCAAAATGGTATGTGTAAGAATAGTATTTTCTTCTTTTAATCAAAACTATACGTTGAAATTTGGTTGCTGGTCAAATGATAATCTGACATATTAAGACACCATTAAACTGTATCAAATATACTGAAGAAAATGTTATCAAAATACATAAACTCTCAGATTAACCTATCATTAAGTTGTAGAGATTTCATCATTCTACATTGATATTACTCAATGTTTATTATGCATATTTTATTCACATATCAAAACACTGTATAAGCTTTAACTAATTAAAAAGGGTTTTTTTCTGTGGATGATATTAACAGAATAGAAAAAGAAACCCATCGACTATCCAGTAATGACAAGTAATTACAAGACAAATATTTATGTAAACAAAAATAGGAGGAGGAGACAAGCAGTAAATTATTTTTGAGAGAAATATATTTAGTGCAATGCTAAACATAATTAATAATAATAATAGTAATAATAATGTAATCCTGGGACTTAAAAATGTGAGACTTTATATATGTATCTTATATATATATATATGTGTGTGTGTGTGTTCATTTTATATCTATGTATGTACACATAAATATTTGGTTTTATTTTGTATTTTATAAAACATCATTTTTTCCATACTGCTTACATTGAACAAAATTCTACTTTTAATAGCACCATCTGAGTAGATCTGCAGGATTTGGCCTCTTATTTCCTTTGTTGTGAGCTACAGTTAATAAAATTAAGATTTTTCCTCAGAATATCTATTTATACATGCTGTTTCTATGTAAAATGCTTTTATGTTCCCTGTCCTCCCACTCAACCAGGTCTTCTGAAAAGCACGCATGTTTATCTCTCTTAACATTGCTTACAGATATCATTTCTCAATCCTTTGATTATTTTAGATGGCCTTCTCTGAATTCTAGTTTCATGGTGCCAATGGAAGAGAATTGCCTTAATACAGTTCTCCTCAGAAGTTGCTAGTTCTGCTGCTGTCTTGCCCATGGCATTCCTGGCAGCACTTGACACTGTACATCCTTGGAAAAGGAATCAAGTGGCATATTCCCAATCAACATATACCCAAAGATTTACAAAAAATACCATCAACAAAGGACAATGATGATATGCAAAAACCACACCAGTCACAGCAGCTGCTGGTTCAGAACAAAGATCTGCCTCACAATTTCTTTACCTTAGTAAAAGACCTATAAAATTGTGCAAGGCAGGAAAAGGCTCAGATAAAAAGCTAAATGCACTAGAATTAACAGCATATTCCCTAACAGTGGCTGCAGTACACTTATGTCTTGATAGAAAAAATAAGAACAAATCCTTGAACCAATGTGAATGTGTTGTGAAAATATCTTTCATAAATGACAGCTAGAAAGAGCTTTACAAGTAAAGAATAGTCCATCGTGCTACCTGTGTCTTAAATTGACTCTTTTTTTATTAGTTATGCCATTAAAATTCACGTTAGTCTTCAAATTGAACAGCAGTAACAGAACTTCCTGTAGGTAGCCAGACAAAAAGCTTTGTGTACTAGAACATGCTAGGAAATCTACCTGAAGTCTTCTTGATCAATTGGCAACTGAGAAGAATTGGACTTCAGTTACCATAGTCAGGTTTTCATCTGTCATGTCTGCAGCTTTCCTGGAGAACTTTGCTCACCTTTACCCTGAGCCACACCTTATTGACAGACTGCAGAACTGCTCCTCCTCCATAGAAACAACTTTTCTCCTCCTTGTATTTGCATTAGCTGTCAGCTAACATTTAAATATGATTAAATGAAAATAGTCCATCAAGTTGCAGAGAAAATGTTTATAATGAAAAGTTTATCATGCATATTATGAAAAAACATTTTGGATAAGAGATATTTTACTCAAAAGAACATTATAATGCATGTGCAGCTCTTCTGTAATTTTATTTCAACAAAAAATAAGGATCTAACATGACTGTTCCTCACCTAAGGTTTTTGGGGGAACATATGATGTAATAAAATCACTTATAATAATTCGTAATGGAGAAGTCCTGTTTTGGCACATGCCATTGCCTATGGTCTTTTTTAATTCAGTAGAGTAACAGATATATTAAAGGTAATGTTATGTATTATTTCTCCAACAATTTCTTTTTGCTTTATGATGAATTAAAGCAAAGACTAAATCATCTTTCACACTAAATCTAAAACAGAGCACGTTGGATTCTGGTTCCAGGCCTTTGCTTGTTTACGAGTTTTGCGTTAAGAAAGCTGTTGAACTAAAACCAAAATAAACAAAACAAAACTACAAAACTATTATTAGGTAATTAGTATGAGTTTGCATTCCATAAGTTCAGACAGCTAAATATCTTATATTTCTTCGTTAAGTGCACCCTAACTATGACTACTGGAATGAAAACAACTGCTATGTTTTATGCTGACTTCACTGCTGCTGATGTGCTCAAAGGCCCCTGGGTCACTTGAGCCAGCACTCAGGCTAGTGTAATAAGTGAACTTAAGACAAGAGGTAGACAAGACTTTACCCAGGGTGCAAACAGAGACAATACCACTTTGAGCAGGAGGTGTTCTGGATGAGCTCCAGAGATCCCACCTCACGCTCATTTCCATGACTCCATAAAGAGAACTGCAGTCACTGTTAAGAATTTTCAGGTTACAGAGGGTTGAACCTAGCAAACCTAATAAATTTAATTGACTCAAGACTGTGTGGATTTTGGACTGAAATGTGGGACTTTTAAATCTGTCTTCCAGATAGAAAGAAATTGTTTCTTGCTTGTTTTTACAAAAGAGAACCTACTACTATGTAGCGTACCTTTGGGACTTCATAGATTATTTTAAAAGCATATTTATATATTTTTAGATGTTTTACAGTAATTAGTATTTTGACACTCTAAGTTGTTTGCATTTTTCAGCTAGCAATTAAATACTTTTCTCACTTCAACATATCATTAAAACTTCATTAACTTTTTGTCATAGAAAATCTTTGTAGTCTCTATTAAATTCTTCATGTTTTGTTTCTTTTAGACATTTTTGTTTGGAAATCCAGAATGTTCATCCAATTTTTCTGTTCAAAATATCTGTTCATCGAAAAGTGAAGCCATGAAATGATAGATCAGATCTCTCAAGCTATAAACAAGACTAAAGAAAGTAGCTGTCTTCAGGGGAGGATGTGAAATTGTCAAGGCAGTAAGATCTGTCTCATAACAATTTTAACTGATGGGATTTGCATGCCTTGTGAGAGTTTACTGTCGTCCCAACTACTGATAAAGTCCATTCATAGCTGCAGGACAGGTTCCCCATCTACACTGGTCAACCAGTGTTGATGAACAAGACTTCATTATCAAAGGTCAAAGAAAATTCTGATTATTATCTAAATCTGGTATAAACAGCTGCAGGAAGCAAGTCAAAGATTCTGATGGTCTGTGATTAAAACCTGAAAAATCATTGAACTCTATGCAAATAATATAACAAATGCTATATTTGAAGACTTGCATTTCTAGTCATCATCAAGTAATCTTCTGTGTGCATATTATTTCCTGTAGAAATGAAAACTACCCAAGATTTCATATGTGAACATGATTTTTAAACTTAGATGTCTTAAAGTGAAGGCAATTAGAATATCTTTGCACCCTGTAAACTTAAAAATATCTATCTAAAATACTGAGATGATATACCTCAGTGGGGGTACTGGTAAAACCTATAGACCCAAAAGCTCCAGTGCCATGGAGCATAATTATGCTTTTGGATGCAATTGGTGACTGAACCTTAAAACAAATTGTTGGTCTTCTTGTAAAATCTCAATTAACTTCCAGATAGATTTAGGAAACTGGGGATATACTAACAACACATTTGTGCTGCAGTTACACCGTTTCACTCTAAAAATATTCACAGTCAGCATCTCCTATATATTTGTAATATATTTAATGAAAGTAATAGCAATGGATTGAGGATAAATTTTTAATATCTCCTCTTTGATGTGAAAAATGGATTTTGAAATATCTGAGTTTTTCATCTTAAAATGTTGCATTTGTCATCATTGTTAATAAAAGATTTTTTAAAAAGACCAAGACATTTTTACTAAGGTGCTTCAAAATATGAAACTCTAAATTTCCACTCAGCTGAACACTGATATGTGCTTAGCAGCTTACAATAGTAAAGACAACAAAAAAGAGCTACACTTACATAAAGCTCACTGAGATTTGCTAAGGATGGCCTTTCAGTTTGTGTTTTCACCCTCGAGTCCTGCAATAAAGCTACACTCCCCTTAGAAAGGTTGCTTCAGCATGGCCAGGATTTTCTCCTATATTCTGTTACCTTTACATATATTTACTGTTGGCCTTATTTCAGCAAAGCACTTAAGCATATATGTAAATTCTTTCCTTCACAAAATATATTTAACTTTGTGCTTAACTTTAAACATATCCTTATGCTGCATTTCCTTCAATGAAATGTAAATACTTGCTGAGGTACTTTTGTGGAATGAAGATCAGGTTAAAGTACTGCTGGCCAGAACGAGAGATTAAAATCAGGGCCTTAACTAGATTTTAAGAAATGAAAGACAACATTGTTTCTGAAGGGAATGGTAGACTACAAGACCAAATTCTGCCCTGATATCGTAATATCGTTTACTTTTTTATACCTGATGGAAAAAAACTCAGCCTGCTAAGTAAATAATAAATTAAGACTAAATTAAGGCTATAGACCTAGCATTAAGAAATTGCATTCTGCACTACAAGAGCTGTAACTATGGATAAAAGTTGGTCTTTCCTACTTATGTGGTTCCAAATTCTGCCAGTATCCTAAATATGCAGGATCTTGATTTATTCTTTTATTAATATTAGTTATGAATGCTTCCACTTACATTTTCATCCTACATGGCTGTTAGAATCATCCCAGAGACTGGATAAATTTTTCAATAGAGTTGCGTACATGTGGTATACAAATGCCCACGTTTTTCATCACTGTTCCTACTCATGCTTCAAAATGCAGACTTGCCCACCTCCAGGGATTGCCAGAGAGCTTCGATTTGTGCGAATGTATGATTTTCATAGCGGATATCCCGAAAACATCAGAGTTCATAAGAAACCACAGGGCTGCTATGATTCCTTGAAGAGATGCAGCAGAGCCACATTCCTTTGTGTGAAAAGTGACTCCCAGTGAGACAAATATGGTCTCAGAATAACAAAACCCAACAAAACAACAAAACCACTGCAGCAGAGGCTTCTAAAAGTTATGTTGGACACTGATTTTCACATTACTTAAGAGAAAAGAAATAAAATTTATTCTGCACAACACTGCTATTTATAGCTTTTTGATAAGTATATAAATGAGTGGTCAAAGAGAAATGTACCTGCCATTGCTGCCCAGCTGTTCTCTGCTCCACTGGCCTTTGCTAACCAAAAAGTGGAATCAGGTGCTCAGACAAAAAAGACAGAATGAGGAGGTCTACAAAGGGTGGTGTGGGAAACACAAACATAGCAAAAGGGAATTTCTGTTCCACATTAAACTCCATAGTTATATTTAAAAATATTTTTGACTATTTTTCTCTATGGACATTTCCTTTAAGGCCTAGGATTCATCAGGCTGACAATACTGGCGAAAGACCCTTAAGACACTGTGCTGAAATTTTTCTATAGTATTCGGTGTCTGGAATGACTTTCTAAACATTGAAAAGGTTTCACTTCAGCATCTAAGAGCAACATCATTTCCTTCTCTGGAACAAGTACACCGCATCTCAAAACTTAAACTAGTCATCCATAAAGCTAGTTGGGCTTCCCAGCATGAGACTATTTTTGACCCTTTTCCTTCAAAAACGTTCTTGCTCTTGCTTCTTGTTACATTACATTAAGAAAAAGATCTTGCCATTTCATAATTTATGCTTAAAGGCTTCATCTGATTTTTCACACTAAAAAGTAATGCCTCCTTTTTTATCTAGCAATTGTTGATGTATGATTTCAGGTCACGTCGCTGAGAGATGATTACAGTCTGTGTGATAGTCACACTTCCCTGGACACATAGTTGCAGTTCCTTTCTGCATAGAAGTCTTCAAAATGGGATGTACTATTCTGGGTAAAGTGAGATTTAAGACATGTCCATGTCATAAAAAAAACTACTGAAAAGAAAAAAATACCTTCTCTCAAGAATGCAAAGCCATTTGCACCCTAAATTTTTGTGATTTAATTTCTTTAATATAAGTTTTGCAGAGGAGTTTAGTAAATTAAAACATAAACCGTTATCTCTGGGATCACTAGGCACTGGAAAAAGAATGTGGGGAGTGTTCTAATCCCAGAGGAAAACCTTGTTTAAGTGATTAAATCCTTGCAGTGGAAATCTTGGAAATCTCGGTGAGTGGAATCTCTTATTGTCAGAACTTTCAATAAAAGAGCAGCTGCAGATACTGAAAGCATTAAATAAAAATTACCAACAAGCTGTCTTACCTGTGTGCACTCAACAGAAAGGAAGGGCAAACATGAGCAGGTAGTGCTTGTACATCAGTCAAAACTCTGACAGCTACTGTGTAACATCTGACAACACTGACATGTGCTGTACTCCCTAAGATATTCCTCTAACTGAACCATAAAAAGACAAATAAATTAGTAATAGTACCTCGCCTGTCAATGTCCTTTCTTGCAGACTTCTCACGCTGTTGATTAGCATTTTTTGAAGTGATTCATCAATACATTTACTTTCTGGGGGAAAAAAAAAAAAAGGATACTGAATTATTTTATTACTTAAAAAATCCCCCAACAGCAAAATAAGAGTCACCTGATTCCTCATGATCACTTATTCATTTCTAGGAAAAGGACAGACAAAAATCAGCATACTTCCCTACTAGTCAAACATTATAGACCAGATTTTATCTCCATCCTGCTATGTTGCAGGCAAAGCTCTCTTAACCAAACCAGTATTCCCATGTGAGAAAGAAGAAACTATTATGGGAAAAGGGTCATCCACTACCAGTGGATTTTGTCCACATATCTGTTGCACAGTAAGCCAGGATAACGTTTTTCTGTAATTGTTTATTTTTTTAGAAATTAAATACACTTGTCAGTGAATTTTTTCTTAGTCTATCTTTTCGTAGCTTGAGGCATAACTGTTGTGAAAAACAAGTTGAGTGGCAGGGCCCTGAGCATGCTAGTGAGCATTAATGGTCCTGGAAAGCCTCATCCAGAGCCTCTACCCACAGCCCATGGGCTCCACCTGAGCTCAGGTGTGGGCTGGGCCAGTCAGCAGAAATGGGTTTTCAATTGCATTCAAGTCAAAGTTTGTCTTTAGAAGAAACGAATAATAATAAGAGGAAAGGTACTGAATGGATTAGTGTTCTCTCAGGGCATCTGTAAACAGGTGTATGCAGCCTTTCATACAGACTGTGGTACTGAAAATATGGTTTATTGGTTAAAAAGTTATGCATGGAAATTAAGTGGTACAGGCTTGGCTTTCAGCATGTAATACAGGGATTGTGTCCTGAAATCACCATAAAGCATACTATATACACATAGTTTACAGACATCCAGTTCTTACCTATGTTTTATATCTGTATATTGTGCAGTGGCTCCAGGCCAACAGAAAAAAATCCAAAACCAGTGTGAATCTGAGCCATTGTCAAAGACGTGTCCCCATTTCCTTGTTCTGCTCAGAGCACCAAACAAAGGCAATTTTTTCCCTCTTTTTTCTCTGGTGAGCCAATATATATTTGTATGGCAGTTTAATTCTTTTGCTTCTATCATCTACTCAGTCTTTGCTACATATCATCCTGTTTAATGATGATTCAGGACACATAACCAGGTTTCTGCTTTCAGTTTTTCTGCTAATCTCTGGACTACATTATCATAATTGGAAAAACCAAATAATCCTGATCTGCCTGGCTTATACAGAAAAGAAAATATTCAATTTTATGATATCTTCTATTTTTATTCTGTTCTTTTATGACTCACAGTATGAACCTAAGGAATCGAAAATGTGATCACCGAGATTTGCATGTTACACAGATATCTGACCACCACTGCAGAACTCTGCATCATTGCACTCCACAGTTTAACTAGCATATCCTGGAAACTCAACTTTTCTCATCACTGAGAAAAATCATTCTGTATAGCAGAAGGTGAAAAATTAGTTAATCCTTCCACTGAGTTATAGAATGCTGCTTATATGCTTAAGGGGTTGTGCTACTATTTAGTAAGACAATACTTAAACAAGGTTTATTCAATCATTGCCTGACTTTCTGAAGTTTTTGTACTTCCTGTCTAGGTCAAGACTGTGTTTATCATCTTTAGAGAATCTGCATAAAGTCACACTAAAGCCACTGAAGTAATGCAATACAATACTAATCGCTGAAAGCAGGAATGTCACAGTCAGAAAACACAGCTACTTATTTATAGTCTCAAAGAAATCATATGTGCACACTATTGTGATTTACATGCCTCCTGTTTCACAGACGTGTAGCTAACACTTTCACAGCCTCAGCACAGCAACTGAGTGGCTTGGTTTTTTCCATGTTTGGTTGCTTATGGCTCTTCTAGATTTACATTCCCTCTAATAAGTAACTCTGTTTCTTTTCAGTGTAAAGCAGGATGTAGCACACACTTATGCTTTCCCCTTGATTTAAATTCAGTGGAAACATTCATCCAGCATCTGGAACTAAGAAGTATTCCCCAGTTTCCTAGACGTGGTTAGCCTATGTATCCACTTCTTTCTTGGCTGATTTAGAAACGTTGCTTTCAGACTGTTCTCTTATGAGGTTTTAAAAGTTTTCCATGATGAACAATTGGTTAGCACAGTAATAAACATGAACTTGAAGAGCAAGTGAAACACGCCCACTTAGCCATCCTAATGACATTTTAAGAACTTTAAAACTATTTTCAGATTACTCAGGACTGTTTTTATTAGCAAGCACTAATCTGTTGCTGTCTTGTCTTACCTATATGATTTCTGAAGATAATATATTAGCATCTAACAGTCCCTCCAGGCTTACCTCACTTGAACTCTCTTAAATTTATGATCAATCTCCCACTGAGCAGCTATCTGCTTCCAGCAGCCTGAGTCTCAGTCTTACTTTTTAGGGAACTTATTTTCTTTTCAGCTATAAAAGGAACTTATATTCTCACTAACTACCAATTATTTCGGGCCTTGATCTAAAATATGACTTTCTTCAGGTTAGTGAATGCAGAAGAAATTCATTATGAATACAGATAAAGTCCTAATAGTGACTCACTTTTCTTATTCTTTATTCATCTAATAAAGTTTAATGCATCTTAGGACTGATAGAAAACTCTAAAGCTCCTAATTTTCAAAGAGGTGTAGAAAAAAATCATAAACATTGTTCTGATTTTCGGGATAGTTTACGTCATTAGCATTTATAAATTGGAAAGTTTTGAAAGCCATTTAGCCACTTATACTAAGAGGTATCAATATGTAAAAATTGCATCTCATTTCAAAGAAGCAGTATTGAGGGATTTTGCATGCCAAGCTTAAGATCAGCATTTACAACTTAGTCTTTTTGTCTTAGATACACAGATCTAAACAAGCAATTTATGCAAACTAAACACAAGAAAACTAAAGACATGAATACATACACGTGCTAAATTCATTCAATCCTACCTACTAAGCATGAAACACAACTATTTGATAGTTGAAAGTGGAAGTAAAAGAGAACAGATGTACTGTTGTGGCGACATGACTAAACCAGGCTTACTCCCTTGTTCTTCAGTTGCCATTGAAGTCAGTAATTATACTTTGTGTCACAGTCCTATCAAAAGAATATGTTCTAACATGTTCTTGTTGAAAGACACTCATTGGAAACCATGCAAAAAGCAGCCTCTTTCTAGACTTTTTCACCATCATATGCTCATCCCAGGATGTTTTATAAGCTAGTCACTTCACAAGCCAACAAATATATGGCTTTTTTAAAGTGGTCAATTTAAAAGGTTGCTTCTCCTTGGAGCAATCTTTCAATTTTGTGATACTTGATTTAGGCTTTTTGAAAATTTTGGAATTATTTGACTTAGCAGCTAAGGCAATCATGACAATATTTTGAGAGTGCATGTGTGGTGTGTATGATGCAATACATGCGACCTGTGTTTCACGGGTTATAGAGAATGGACTACATATATCTTGATTCAATCTTTATCATAGGATTTTGCAAGCCACACAAATGAAGCAAAAGACACCTTCAATCCAGTCATTCATCACCCTTACCTAGATAGAGAGCATGGTATGACAGGACGCAAGGAGAAAAATTGAACATGAAATATAATTTCTGTTTCTTTGCCAAAGAGATAATGCAGTTGTAAAAATTCTTGGCCAGCTAGCAGCTGTAAATAATATAATACGTAATAATATGCCAGTAATATTTACTTTAGAAGGTGAGTTTATGACTGGCTATTAAGTATGAATGGTGTTCTCTTCAACTCCTGAATATGATGACAATTCCAGAAAAGAATTAACTGTAAAGGATAATAAATTATGCATTGCACTCTTTATGAAGAAAGAGTAATTTTTAATGCTAATAACAAACAACAAAATATTTGAGAGAGGAAAAATGAAAAACAGAAAGACAGGAGATCTCAATAGTTTTTATCTAATGTGAGATTTTGATCCCCATTTTTATAAAGAGCATGCTCAGGAAATTGCTTGAAAACCAATTCCAGCAAATGTCTCTGTTCATCTCTTCTATGAGGCTCTGCTTTATTTTATGAAGCATTGTTCTTTACCAAACAAAACTGAATATTCAAGATTAATCACTTGTGAGGTACATTTGATGGCCCTGAGGCTTCTTTGGGTGGTATTGGAAGCTACCCACTATATCATAAAAGTTGCGCAAATTTAATTAAAACAGAGATATTTCACAGGGCCTGTTCTATCCTGGTGGAGCTCCTTGGTTTTCATACCTTTCATAAAGAGCTTGTGGATTCACACCAGAAAAGAAGCTAGAAAAAATACTGCAATTTTTACTCCACATTACAAATTCATCCATGAGATATCTATTGACATCTATAACCAATAAGGGAATTTGTTTTTTATAGTCTAACTTTTCCCCCAGAATAAGACCAGACCATCTCTGATTCATTTCTGTGATAAAAATGTGCATGTTTTGGAGAAGAATTGAGAACAGTTTTGGAAATAAGGGAGTCTACTAGTAGTTATAGATCCTTCTGCAACTGCTTGTGGGTATACAGATATTTCTATGGTTTATTTCTTTGATACTCTCAAAATCAAATGAGGATGAGTTCTCCTTATTCTCCTTACATTTCTTTATTGCTAAAAGGAATGAAACTTTCTCTATTCTCTTTAGAATAGATTTAAGGCAGAGGATGGCTGAGCTGTTTTCTAGTTCATACGTGTCTTTTTAAGAAAAGCTTACATCTGACTGAAAATCAGGAGCATTCAGTCTTGGACCTCTATATTATACTGTCACATTTCATTGAGTGTAGGAAAGACAAGTCAAAACAGACCTCCTCCACTAGCATCTCCATAACAATACGAAGGATAGAGACATGGCCTCCTGCTTGGGAAAATAAATAATTATTTTCTTCACCATTAATTCAGAAGCAATGTAGGTGCCCACATGTTCCCTATTCAGTCATCCTCCAGTACTAGAGAACAACATGCTCTCTCAGTGTAGACCTGTTCAACTCCCTGTGTGCCACAGCTTAGCTCCCCTCCATAATCTTTTGAACCTGTTGTTCATCATGAACAACCAGACAACAAAAGTTTAAGGGAGAAACTAGGAGTGAAAGATTTTCAGCCCCGCAAGTTGGGATTTTTCATGTGACTCAGGGTTTCCCCTGAAAGCGCACTTGGTGTGTTCAGGTTCTGGGCTCTGAGGGTTTATCTGAGTCTGGGTTGAAAAGGTCATTACCGTTGTCTGAATCCTTGCAATTCCAGGTCATTTTTAGCAGTGAGAGTGTTACTGAGTTTTGTCCAAAATTAAACACTGTTTTCTTATTGCACAGTGAAGTTGCCTCAGTAATCAGTTATAACTAATAACTTTTAGTACTTTTTAGTGGAGTTTCCTGTACATGCTATGCATTAATTAAGCATCAAACACCTCTGTATTTCAGATTATCACTAGCAGATGAAAATATTGAAGCTTTGAGGTCTAGATTCACCCCTCTTAATTCTTGATGCAATAATTTAAGTTAAAAACATAATCATCTGTTACAGACAACAGAAGGGACTGGGTAGTTCCAGAAGATGATTCAGTCCTTAACTGGCCTGAACTGCAGTTAGGTGTTTCAAAAGTTACACAGGATGAAGCTGAGTACTAAAGATTAAGTCTCTTAACTATCCTTTAATTCTCAAAACACCACAGAACATATGCAGCTAACTTAAGAACTGATTTTCAGATAGTTCTAATTGCCTTCCTTGTTCTTCCACAGTCCATTCACACAGAGGAAAGAGATGCAGCTATGGATGGGACAAGTCCTATCAAATCTGAGGCTTCCACTCAATATGTCAAGACACATCGTAACAATAGCCTCCCAAACCACAAATTTGCAGAATCTGAAATGACAATACATCTGGTAAGGAAAGGCAAATCCCTCTTTACATCTAAAACTAATACCTAAGCACCAAAAATAATTTTTAAAAGCTCTTTTTAATTATTCTCCATAGTAACCTTTTCTTTTAGGATCACCATATGTACCCCATTACCTAGTGATCTCACTTTAAATTTGTATGGCACATTAGAGCCTTGTTGTTCTGGATTGCAAAGGGATGCATTAAAATGCCACATATTTTGCTATTTATGTTTCCTTGGCAATTAAAAAAAAAAACCCAACACACCATGCCATTAACAGTGATTAGCACTAAGGTCACCTTTTCATTTTAAGAAACAGAATAAAAGGCTCAAAAAGCTAATAAAATGCAGCACAGAAGTGTCACTAGATAGAAGATTGCAGGGAGGAAGCTGCAGAAATTCAGACTTGTTTGCTGCTGATATCATAAAATGAATTAAATGACCAGTTACTACAGCAATACCAGAAGCACTGTGTTCTGTTTGCCATTAGGTGCCTTCATCTTCCACTTAACTTGCAATTATAGGCTTTAATGTCTGACATTAGCTAGGATTTTGGTCAATCTATACAACACCAATACTTGAAGATAAGGTCCCTGGGTTAATCAGCTGGAAATCATTCCTGGAAGTTCCAGCTAATCAAATTTGTACGTGCAATCCAGTATATATTGCCACAGTAAGTTTTAGAACAGATGTTTGATGGTGTAGAAGCCTCTTTATAGTAGAATTTAAATCCCCCCTGTTCAGTAATGGCATAGGTTATTAAAACACACATTTTGGGGTGACCTAATTAAAGCATTCTATCAAAAATGACCAGAACAGCCACCCTTCCACTGATGAGGTTTTTCAACCTCCAAATGCAATCCTGATGAAAACACAGCATGAAGAATGAATAAAATTATGATATCTGCTGAGAAATTAGCCTTTAGCACTTGTTAATAAAGGCAAATAGGATTTCACACACCAACATGTAAACTTTGTGAGTGTGGATTCTCTTTTATTGCCTTTTGCAGTAGGTAGACTGCTACAATTATCACCCTAGTGTTATTACTTAATTGGTTGTTAAGACTTTTTAGTGATGGCATACCCAGGAGTTAGACCGTGAGCTCCTACTAACCTAGCTGCCTGTCTCCTAGGTAAGCTATGATTCCCCACTGCCCTGTCAGACATTTGTTAAACACAGTCTCAGTTTCTGGGTTCTGAAAGCTGCTACTTAATGGAAGATTCACTATACATCTGGAAGCAGCTGTAAGATTTACTCTATTCTCTCAGATTTGGATTTATTGCCCAGTGAGATAAAAAAAGGATTATTTTCACAATGCTTATATAGAAGAGATCCTAGTCAATCCGGAAAGGTCAGTCTTAGTTGTCATCCAGACTCTGCCTTTCAGAGTATTTTCTGAAGGTGTCTTTTCTTTAGTCGATCGTCATTGCTAGCAGGCCTAAAAGAAAATGTGGTACTCGCTTTACCTTTTGACCAATTTATTGAAAAACCTGATTCACAAAAGTCCCTGAAAAATTATTTGAAATATAATTTAAAGTCCTGATATTTTGAATTTATTTCTTTTTTTAAACACCAACTGGAGAATCATCAGGTTTTCTTAAGTTTTCTTTCCCATACTTTACCTCTTCACTATAACCTTTCTTTGTGGAAAAAAAAAAACAAAAACAGAAAATGGAATTAACTTGATACAGTTATACATGGGATTTGATCTGTCTGTCTTTATTTCTCAACCCCATGCCTAAGATAGATAGGGAAAAAGAGTATTTCAGTGGGGGAAAAAGCTTTTTCAAGTCCTACAACTAAATATTTTTTAACCTTTTAACCTTTTAATAATACTTGCACTAAAATCTCTGTTGAGAATACATTGTAGCTCTGAAATTTATCTGCTCCATCTGAAAGATGTGTAGGAAACTGAGAAGCAAAAAAGAAATTAGTGATGGAAAAAAAATAATCTTACATTATGCTTTTTTGAGATAATCTACTCTGTTCTTACTCACTTTAAAGATCTCAGTATAATTTTCCAGTACTTCCTTCTTTCTTTCTGTGATCCTGAGGCTAACCGGTTGCTGGCATGTTATTCTCTAACTATGATATGAGCCAGATCTGTTTGGAGCCTTGAAAAGTACACCAACAATGAACTTCTGTAATTGAAATGCTAATCAACTTTTAAAGCATCTTATTTTTAATAAAATTAAAGAGAAAAGTAATTCATTTAATCTGAATTTAATTTTAATCTTAATTTAACCTGAAATTAAATCAGAATAGGAACTAACCAAAACTAGATTTTGTTTTTGAGATGGGTAATCATTTTTACTGATTCACCACTCAGCCAAAAAAGTTGAACTGATTTACACACAAAGAGAAACAGAACTGATATGGCTGCACCTCTGTCTTACATTAGGTGAATAGAGAGCAACTGAACAGATCATCCATGAGATGCATGTTTGTAACATATTGTCATCTTGTTTAACTCATCTGTGACGTTTTGTATAGATAATTAGTAAACTGCCACATCGGCTGCAAGCTATCTAGTACCTCACTGAGAATTTCGTAAAAAAGTTCCAGGTTAAAAATATTGATTCTTATATATAAAAATATATTCATTCTTCCAACAAGCTGGCTTCTCTTCTGACATAGCTTTTTAGCAGCTCCTCGTAAAACAGCAATGTAATGCTCAGGAGCCATTCAAAATGCCCACTAGCAATAAGTGTCTCTTTCCAACATCAGATTTACATTAGACTTGAAAATTGGTTTGAGGGCATCTTTCTTTGTTTGGGGGTTTGTTTGCTTTGTTTTACAAAGAGACAATATTACCAGTTTGTAGTATAAATTAATAAAGCAGACCTTCAGAACCCAGACAGCATTCCCATTCTTGACTATTGGAAAAAATGCCAGCTAAGAAAATAAGTATGAACATTCTGTCTGCTGTGTGCAAGCTGAGTCCCTTTATACCTTTGGTTAGTTTACAACACATTAAAAAATAATATTTTTTTTAAAAAATGGTTGGGTTTGGAGGGAAATGTGATTCCATCCACTAACTCAGACACTTTGCAGACTCATTTTAGAGCCACACAACTACCTAGTGTGCTGTATGACGAACTAAATGTATAGGCAAGGTTGCCAGATCCTTGTGCATGCTATCTGCTTAGTGTTTTCTGAAAATAATGCAGTTTAATATGAGCAAACCGTTCTTGCACAATAATGCATAATGGAGGCTACGTCTGACATCACCAATTGTATCTGACACACACCCAAGAGAAAACAAGCCAAGCAGCATGTAGTTTATTTGCAAAGCCCTCAGAAGGAGATGATTGTCTTCTCCAATACCTTCCCTTATGTTTTCAGAAAAATGAATTGGATGTCCCCTTGTTCCAAGCCAGAAACACAGAGAAAACACACTAAGAGAAAAATACCACTGCATAGATATCCAAACTAATAAAGTATGAGATGGTTATATCCATGTGCAACAGTAAGAAAAAAAATATTTAAAAAACTTTCATTAAAATTTATCCTATTGACTTTTTGATCAATGCTTTATTTCTGTCCTTTAACTTAGGCATTATTTGTGTAGGCCATTATATAGTATAAATTTTTTGTCATGTACTTGTTTATCACTCTCAAAACTAAATTCCCTAAATAGTTGGTTTGAAGGACGACACATTTTATTAGCATACTCTTTGACAAAGTTGAATTTTACAGTCTTAAGGAAAGAAGCAACATGAAGTTTAAACTTCACACTTATTTTTTTCACCTACCTTCATTAAGTAACCTTAGGCATTTATGAACTGAAATGTAAAGTAGAAGACTTGACATCCCAAAATTTAAATATCCTCTGGAAACTCTGATCATACTGTAGTCTCATCAAAAAGCTTTGTAAACATCATAAACTTAATTCTTCCTGGGCATGATCTTTTTTTACTTTTTAACTTTTTGAAAACTAATCAGTCAAATACTAACTAATACCAGTGTCCAGAGCTTATGTAGCTTAAAGGACATAGTATATGCTTTAAATATAAGCTCTTGAGTCCTGATAACCCTAAAAATTGAATACTAAGAATCAGAGTTAGTTGTGTTTTAAGGCTGACTCATTTGCTTAGCTATAGGCTCTCCAAGTAGGATTGCTGCAAACACTCTTCAGGTGGAAACATCAGGTGAATGTTAGTAATATTCAGTGCATCTCCTTCAACCTTGTTCAAACAACTTTTATCATGTCTAGTAAAACCAGTGTTACTAATATATAATCCATGTAATTCTTGAAAACACTGGAAATAGATTACCAAATATAATTTGGATTATTCTGAGAGTGCAGAAAAAAAAAAAAAAAGGCAATGTAGAATGGAAAAGCTGATCTACAAGTATGCCTTTAGAAGCTATTTATATACTCAATAACATAGGTGTAAATTTTCTGTGGGGATTTATTTGATTTTTAGTTGTGGGAAGGTCTGAAACCTTTAGACTCTAAGTTTTCAGGGTTTGGTGGTTTTTATTCTTTTTACTTCCTCCCTTTTTTTGGGAGTATTTGTTACTAAGAAATTACAATATAATAATAATTATTAGCAATATAGGTCACAATAGAAAAAAACATGTTAAAACAAAGATAATTATCAGTGAATTCACTAACTCTTGACAGAATGAGAAAGTTTTGAAATGTCCTACTTCAACACTTTGATATGCTGAATTTTAGTTCTCTAGTTCAAAACAAGTTTTAGCTTTGAAATTTAAACCAGCCCAATAGATTACAATAAATGTCTTTGTAACCCTTTCTGGAGTTCTTTCTCTTTTGCTTTCTTTTTTTTTTTTTGTCCTAGTTAGAACCTTTTATGACCATTCTCAAGTCCCATTCAGGGATGTAAATGACCATAGGAAACATGAAGAACTGGGGAGTCCACTTCAAGGTCTCCAATTAAAATATGACATTGTAAAGCTCTGTTAGTAGAACAGCATGGTTTGATAATGGTTAATCATTATATGAAAAATTATTTTCCCTGTCTTGTAAAATGAGTTCAAAGGTTTCTATCACTAGTGAACTAGAATCTTCTTGAGATAGATTTTTGCAAGCACTTTTCATATGTGGGAAAAAAATCCAGAGCAAAACCTACTCTAGCTATTTAGCTGTATATGTTTGCAAAATGTTTGTATGTTGCACGAAATCTGTTTATCTGGGTGCAGAATGACTATTCCCCATACTTGTTCTTAAGTATTGTAGATTACGTATGAGAAAATGCATGCAATTAATTTTCTAAGCCTTGTCCTTGATGTAATTAATTCAAGTTAGTAGAGAAGCACACAGTGCATCTCTTATTTCTCGGTCCACATTACAAATGATCTGTATAGCACCTGTGTGCAAGGTTGTGCATATGTATCTATCTGCTGATACACACTCTCATAACATGCGCCATGCACTACATAAATTACTAATGAATAGTAGGTCAGATGCACCAATAAATTCCAGCTGCTTTGTACTGCTCCATCCAATAGAAAACAGCTGTATACAAGTCTCATCTTGATGATTCAGATGGATTTACAGCTACTTTGGCTTGGTGACATTCCCCAAATCAGTCCACATATATTGATTAGACTTAGCCAATACCTCCTCTGAAAGTCCCCAAAATGCATAAGAAAATCTAACCATTCAACAATTTCTTAAAATATCCACCTTAAAAATCAGAATCTGAAGAGATAAGGTTATATGAGTGAAGATAGCCAGTAAAGGTTATCCATTTCAATAGTACATCTGTAAGAAGTTTAAGTACACTGCAGCAATTAAACTCATGACTATAGGTCAGCACTCTAATCCCTTGTCTAGTTTAATCTGATCTACAAAAAGGACAACTTTTAAACATTCCAATTTTTCTCAGTGCAAATTCACTGTAAAGCTCAATGTGAAATCAAGATATCTAAAAAAGGGCTGAAATCCATTTTGTTAGCAAAACAAACTTCATCAGAGACAATCTTGTAAAAGATCTACAACTTAAAAACATATTTATGCCTATTCCTGAAAAGGATCTTCATAAGATCAGAGGCCTATTAAAAACCAGAAATGTTCAACATCTGTTGTTGTGTTGCAAAAAGGCAAGACAAAGATAAATTAATACCATATGTGGAGGAATATGATTCAAAAATCCAGATTTGTCAGAATTTCCTAAAATAAGTTGCCAGGCTTGTGTAATAAATAAAATCAAAGATAAAGGATTTCTTTTTAATTGTCATCCTGAAAAATTAAGAAACCCCTCAATCAAAAACCAGAAAAGCATGGTTTACATAGAATATCTATTACATTTAAGAAAGTGAACTGGTGTGTAAAATAAAAGAGCAAGTCTGAAAAGAATCACGTAGAAAAAGTATTTGGGTTGAATGATGTCTTAGAGGGATCAAGTCAAAGTAACATAAGAATATTGTTATTTGCCTTTGGCATTTGTATTTTTGTCTAGTTCTGAGAGACCGTAACAGTTAAAAAAACTCTTCTGTCAGAAAAGGTTATGTCCTAGGAAGGTTGTGTCCTAGGCTATGGACTGTAAATTTTTCTTTTCTTTTGCAGGGGAGTCTACATTTGAGTATTCCCATTAAAAAAAACAGACAACTCACATATCATGGGCTCATGCTTACATTACATTTCATGAACAATCAGCTTCGAGGATGTCAACAAAGCAAGATGACAATGTACAAAAAAGTCGTTCAAGTTCCATGCTGCAGTAGATACTGGCCTTTTTAGACTGCTGATATGCTGTTTTGTAGATCGCTGTCCTTGCAGCTTCACATTATATTCTGTTGTAGTGCTACCCTCCAGATATCCTACTTCAAGGATACTTCAGCCATGTATTCTTTCTTAGCTATAGGTTTGTCCTCTAATTGTGTATTCATTTATTGCCCCTATATTCTCCCAGACAGAGGTCAGAATTTGCTCCAAGATATTTGTGAAGTAGGTTCTAGGGTTAATACAGAAGTGGCAGTCTCTTTCTCTGATAAAGGTAGTTCAGACCTACTTTGTGGCTGATAGAACAACAGGAATATCCACCGGTGTTTACCGTAATCCTAAATGTAATGCCTAGTTGCTGTCTGGGGTTGCTCCAAGACATAGGAAGAGAATTTAGTACAAACATTGCATTAGGCCAATACACACAAACTGACAATGTATTCTTGTAGTTTTGCCATACCTGTGGCCTGGAAAATCACTATGGAAAAAAAAAGAACCAAAACCTTCTTATATTGTATCATGTTTTGCAGAAGAGATGGTTCTCCTTGTTTTCTTTCCACCAGGGAGACTAAACAATCCAATTGAAAATGTTTATAAAATAGAGCAGTAACTAAGATATTGCCAAATTCAGGGAAAAGCCAGAGTTGTTTTAATAAGTTTCATTGATTTTGAAATTTGATGAGATTCTAGGGAAGGAGAAAGAATGTTTGGCTCTTAAAAAAAGCATAGATAATGGGTAAGTATCCTCTTACTAAAATGGTGTTCAAACGCCAAAGTTCATACAAGAAAAAAAGACTTACAACCAGCCACCATCCTCTGGTGTTTCTAACAGTCCCATGAAGTCACTGCCATCGTGTTCCAGCTTGACAAGTAAAGCTAAGCAGTTTTCACAGCATATTTGTTTTCAAGCAGTGCTGCTTACAGGCCAGGGAAGAATGGAGACCACTGCTCTAGACTGTACCTTGAGACTTTTGCAGATCTAGTCTAAGCCTCTTCACCAGAAGCAGAGCTAGTAAATCTCAGTCAAAAAGGATAGTATGCTTCTATCACTTCCCCCTCCCTTCACTTTTATATGCAAAACCATGAAAAGCAACTAAAAATTTCATTACAGGCTATTGGATTTCAGTCATTTGTGCAGTATAAGATCTGGGGGAGAGGTGAGCTCAACCTTCCTTCCTACCACTATACATATATTTGATACCATTTGGGTATTTGTCTTGAAGAGCCAGAATATTAACTGTTATGTGAACCTAGAGACATGTATAATAACTGTAGACAAGAAGAGGTTAGGAGCGGGTGAGTAATTAGTGGAAGAGAAGTCCCTGGTGCCTTTCTCATTTATATCAATGTGCAGCCACAACAATAAGTATCTTCAGAGGTGTCAATCTGGGCTTCCTTACACGGATGTATCTGAGACTGTTACATGATCCACTTCTGTGAGAATTTGATTAAATGAACTGTTCTCAGAGGTTTAAAGAAACACTTGGGAACAGTGTGAAAACAGTGTTAAAAAAAAAAAAATCACCTGCAGAGTGAAATAATACGTGACTTTATGCTAAAAAGTTATTCTGTTTTTTGTTTTTTTTTTTTAAGGAGTCGTCAAAATATCACATTGAATTTTCATTTAGAGATGGTAGATGACTTTATTTTCTAATAGTGCAGAATGTAATTGCAAACAAGCTCTAGATTCACGTGAACATCAAACTGATCCTTCAAAGAAAATTCACATGGTTTGTTTTACTATTAATATATAGGTTTTCAATGAATTCCTAAACTCTCTGTTCGAGGTGAAAGCACCCTTTATATGACCCTCTCCATCAGAAAAATGTTCATTTGCTGTGCGGTGAAGCATATGGTTTTCTGACTTTTGGAAACAATACTGAAAACAAAACTTTCTTCAGTTGTGTTTTATTTTAATTTTTCAACTTTGGAGATGTGGAAATCTCATGGGCAGTCCCCTTTTGAATTTATGAGGCTGCTTATTTCTTTTTTGTGTAGCTGCAAAGCATTTTAAAAGGCTCCTTATATAAATCAGGAAGAAAGGTTGGAGAAAACCAGTTTTCATATGCAAAGTACAACATCAAGGTATATAACATCTACTGATCGATCATATTAAGAATTTTTATTGGCATGTGGTAGGCTTCAGAAAAGAAAATTTTAAGAGACAACAAGAGAACTTGATATCATCTAAAGTCAATACTTTGGAAGGCTGTATTATTTTTGTTGAATTTATATTTCATATCTAAATCTTAGTATGTTTACAATTTTTTCTCATTGAGACCTTTTTTTCCACTGAAAGTATTATCTGATTTTAAAACATTAAATTTTCTTCAGCAGTTTGAGGAAGTAGTAAAATTTAAATCCCTCAAGTCAGAATAGCAAAAGATTTAAAACACACTGAACATTTAAATGTGTGTCTTAAATGTATTGTCAATAAAATCCTAATGTCACAACTGACATCAGCATTAAAAATTTTCCCCTCTGTCATACAGACTTATAAAAGTAGGACATACAGCAATGTGACCAGAGTGAGCAGTTGGAAACCGCTATGAATCCTTTCCCTATATTTCTACCTTTTCCACATCTGGAGGCTCTGACCTGCATCTATTGGCATGATCTCTTAGAAAAAAAACGTTGCTTTTCCAGTATTGAAAAAACTGTAACTAGTAGAGTGAATGACCCTATTGGCATCAAAAGGACAGTGCATGGGACGTATTGTTTTATGTAAGGAATTAGTCCTTAATTGGTTTGTGCTCCACTGTACTCTTTCAACTTTGATTTAGCCATCAAGTTCTTGAAAAAATAAAGATGGGAAAAGAAAACCAAAATAATGAATAATCTATTTTGTAGTATTAAAATCACAGCAGAAAAAAAAAATAGCTGCAATACTATCAATTTTAAGATAATCACAAAATATTGTGATGAAAAGTAAGCCCAAGTGCTTGCTAACAAGGGAATCTCTTAACTATATAATAATGTACACAGTGTACATATACTGACCACCCTCTAGTAATAAGAGCACATTACTAATCAAGAGATTGATTTCAAAAACTTCCCATTTCACTGAAGACATAAACCCTGCCCTTCAGCTGGGCAAAAGTGGCAGCATTGGATATCATACTGCTTTTGCATACATGGGTGTCATAACATATGCTGGTAGATCACCTTCACCCACAATTAAATAGCTGCAATGCACCTAATCTCACTGTATAGAGGCCAGCCATTAATGCCTGACCTTCATTACCCAGGATAACTATCTTCTTTCCTGACAGAGTTTATGTGTGACAACTCATTCACCTGAGTTCCATTTATTCTCTCACAGCTAGTGTCCAAGTCACAGTATTTGAAGCTGACTCCTATGAATGATCTATAGATGGTTTGAATTCCTGCCAGAGATAATACATCTACTGAGGAAAGGAGTGGAAAAAAAAAGAAAAGCAATAAAAGAATAAGCTTTATGGGAAGAGCAGCCTCTTTTCCCATAAATGATGAATCAATCCATTATATTTGTGATAATCAATGCCATGGATCCTCTTCATGTCAAAGTAAAAAAAAAACTTGGTAAAGAGGCAAATCATTATTAATTCATTCATTGCAATAACATTAATCACGATGAGCTAATGTGATATTAATGTGGCTGTAATATGTACTTCCATAGGAATTTCACTGTAATATAGGAATTAACTAATGTACCATGGTTTTAAAGAGTGACGTAAATTGATAAATAACACTGAAAAGCTTTTTAAATAGGGGTAGGCATGAATCTACTGAAATGCTACCTTCTGGTGGAGACAGGAGGGTGCCCACATCCCACTCCCATGCCCACACTTGCAGGTAGGCTAACACTCTGCTTTGCATTTTCCATGAGTTATTGCCTACAGCAACAGCCAGTCAGCTTTTCAACATTGTGGTCCTGTTCCAGGAAATATTGATGTGGGAGATTAGTAGTTCTGGGAATGGAATCGAAGCTGTGACGATGCTTGCTGGTGTCTAGAAGGAGTTTGGGAGTCACGTGTGCACTTTGTGTTCTGAACACCCTTGCACACAGAGGGAGAGGATTGCTTCACAGATATGCCTCCCATGAGAACCTTCAAAACTGACTTCTGCCATATTCTTATGTTATGGGCAATAATTCAAAGCAGACACATCCTATGTGACCAGCTCTTGAATGCAGATGTTATGGCATGGGGAACTGCATTAGACAACAGTAAAGGACCCTCTCCTTACAGAGTCCTTCCCACTCAATGCAGCACTGAGTTTGACGAGGTATTGCAGCCCTCAGCTGAGGTTGTCATCAGTGCTGAGTACCAAATCTTAATGGAGAGCAGTCAAATGGAGGAAATGGAAAAATAAAACATGAGAATGCATAAAACAGCAAAACAAAAACAGTAAACCACCTTTCTACTTAAAGCACTGTGTAGATCTACTGCATCCCTGATCTCACCTAACATTTATATTCCAGGAAAGTTGTGACACTCTAAAATAATCCCACTTTGAACAGTAAATTGCACTAAATCTCCAGTATCTCCTTTCAACCAACACTTCCATAAGTACATGATTCAAATCACCAGTAGAAAAAAGATATTATTTTATATTATAATCTACTTAATTTTTCCCCTGAAGTATTACCTGCACCTTATCAGACATACTAAACGTATTTTGGGGATAATTAATGTTTTTCCAAGCAATAAATATTGCTGTTATACTGAAAATGCTCTATGTTTCACTAAAAAAATTCTTTACTTCAATGTATAGGTTTAATAAATTTAATCTTCCAGAGATATCCATTATCAAATAATTTAAGTGTTAAAAATGAAGTTATTTCTGCAACTATACTTGAAAGCTCAAAACATGTAAGTTACTTGGTTTCTAAGTATCCCATATTTATGTCTCCTTTGAATGAATAATTTTCAGTGCAGTAATGAGCCTGCATTTTAACAGCATACACTGTATCTTTGGTTCTGCAGTTCTGGATTCTTGGTTCGTATTTGTAGACACCTTACATATACAGAGCATCAATGCTGAACCAGTTTTTCTCTAGGATATTAATATTAATACTTGTTGTCTACAGCAAAGTCAGTTGTACACCTGAATCTGAAATATTGTCACAGCAAACTAATGTAAAGTATATATAGTACGAGCTTTCAAACTTTGCTTCTGAGAAATTGTTGCTAAACTCAATGCAGCAGCAAAGCAGTTTGGTCTGCTTGGATAACTGGAAGTGAAAATTATTGCATGTTTTAAAATCTTTTAGAAATTCTTTCTGCCATCCTGTATCTCAGCATCATTTTTAAGACCTCCAGATGTTTTTTTACTCTTTAAAATACAATTATATACACAAATATCCAGAAATATTTTAGCTCAAGGCGAGAAGGCAAGGGGGAATCAACAGTCCACAGAGTTAAAAGTCATGAATACAGTTTGGAGCCACTAACAATGTTTGCATCCAATACTGCAGCCTATTACCATAAGAAATTCTTCATACTATATTTTTAATCAGCAGAAATATTCAGTGTGTACAGGACTTCTGTACCTCAGCTGCTTATCATAAAACTGGGCAGTTAACTCTTCCTGATTTTCATCTTTTGCCTGTCTTGCTAGGTGACCGATAACCCTCAGCGGAAGCACGCTTTCTATGAGGTTGTAATGCAACAGGACCTAGATCTTTGGTGACATCTTTTCTGACATCATATCAGATGATCATAAGCAATTATTTGAAAGAAATTTTTTCAATAGATGAGAGTTGTGATAAATGGGAAAAATTAAAATTTGTCTTAAAACCACAGACAATCTATTCATTGTATAATCTGGATCACAAAAGAATCCCACGATATTCTCTATTGCAGAAAAGGAAAAGTCTTTTGAAGGTATTTTTGTTAAAAATCTTTCGTATATAATCACAAAGGATATTGTCTGAAGATCATGACCAAACTGCTATTTTCACCAAGCTTCTGAATGGTTTTGTCACAACAGAGAATATCATACACCTGAAGGCAAAGTGGCTTAGTGGACATGGTGTAAAATATGGATGCAGTCTTAAGCATTCTTCTGACTTGAAGAGATATTACTTTCATATGCCTGGGATATTAATTCAATATTAATTTATTCTGTTGCAAACCAGGAGAAAAAAAATATCTGCATTTTAACAAGTGTTCCATATTAAGCAGGGGTTATTTAATATGACAGAATTAGCTTGAATTAAATCATCAATATTATAATATTGATTTTATTTCAGTTACCTGACTATTCCCCTTATTCTTTTAAAACCATGACAAGCCCAACATGATAATAAAAACAATGGACCTTTCATTGTTTGATCTCAATTGTTTTAAGTTCAAGTCTGTTAACAATAGGCATGGATTTCGGTCTGTTTCTGATACAATGGCTACAATTGGAAAAAAAGAAATGGAGGCTAAAGTGAACTTCAGTAACTGTTATTCTCATAATAAATCACAGGCATCTTATATCTTAACCATGTCTTGAATTTTCTTAGCAAATGTACTGGGAATTTACTTTTTTTTTTTTTGAGAAACCAGACCAAAATGTAACATTCCTGAAAGCACTCAGTAAGCCTCCAAATCTCTTGATGATACTCAGAAACATGGTGTTTCTTGTTTTGTTTTTAGAAATGGAAAAATAATTATAAAATATATTGTGTTAATAAATCAAAAAAGGCGCTTGAAATAATCTCATAAAATATTATGGCTTAAATAATGCCCTTCATCAGTATTCTTTGTTTAACATTTTATGTTTATTGATAAATGAAGATGCATTTAAATAATTCAAACAAAACATTAGCTGCAAGCAAGGAATTAATAATTGATAGGACTGGAAGGGCTTTTTTTCACTTGGGAAATAGATAATATTAGCTTAATGTGGGGTTGTAGGAACAGAGGAAATGTAATGGATCTGCCTGCTTTAAACTGATGATGGTTATTGTGGTCTGAAAGTTGCTACAAAGGCAAAAGCAGGACAGCTCTGTAACAGCAATAGATTTCACTCATAGGAGCTGACAATGCAAATTGTGGTTTGATATGCCAGATTTCTACATGGGAGGGGATCTAATAAACTTAACATACACTAAAGGAAAAAAATAAATGCTATTAAACTTAAGTCTGAGAATTTTAAAAGGACAAAACCACAATAGCTATGGTGTCTAAAAAGATTTGGATTTTTCCCCCCGCCCTATATTTTATGAATATCTTCATCTACAGGTTTCTTTAAGTCAGGGAACCACAACTGAAGATACTGTAACACAGAAGCCAATTCATTCTCGAGGATTCTCAGAGGAAGACCATTTTGTCTAGAAACACTCATTGTAAGGTTTTATTTAGATTTGCCTGTAAAGAAGCCAAAACCTTCCAGCTGCACATTTGAACATGCCAGCCTCTTCTGTGGAGAAGTAGAAAAACAGCTTTGTCAGGTTCTCTGATAGGAGGGAAATTTCTATTGGTGATCCTCAAGTTGTGTCTGGTGATAGCAAAAACCATGGAATTACTCTAAAATCAGTTGTACAACTCCCATATCCATTTGCTTTTGGAGTTACTAGATCCATAGTGATCTGAAAGTGCACCTAATAATATTTTCATTTCTGTGTGGTATTTATGAATCTACAATCCAGATGCTCATACTACATTCTAGCAGCCAGAAATTTGTATTTGCACATGTAACCAGCATTTGACTTTATTAGTTTAATACGCAAGACAAAATTTGAAATAAAAATAAAATAATATAAAAATAATGTGGCAGAAATCTAGAATAATTTAATAGATATTATTGGTCCAATAGCGTAGTATTATAATCGGGTATTGTGCTACACAATTAGAAGATTAAAGTTCTTTTAATCAAGGATCTTTCTGACAGTCATAAACCAGAATATCAGGAACTAATCTGATCTGTAAACCAATATCATTTTGCAGGTTTTAAAATTAAGTTCGAAAGATCGTAGCCTTATTGTACTTGACCCTAACTACCAGAATTCATGCCATCATTATATTAGAGGGTTTTACTTAAAGATAGTGCTAGAATAGCCAAACACTTCTAATAAAAACATTAAATAGAACACTCTTCATTACTTAAATTGTTTGTATCTTGTGTCATCACTCATGAAAAATGAATGTGCCATATTACTGAAAATGAACAGTTGTGTTTTCTACCTATTTTCCACAGGGGTAAATGGTTATAAAGGGATCAAGGCAGTGAAGAATCAAGTTCTATATCTCTAGTTATGTGTGCCAAGTTCATACCTGAGTATCTCCCAGAATAGGTTTTCTTAAGCAGACAGATTGTAAGCCTGCACAAAATTTATTTCAGAAATGCAAATGGGAGAAAGCAGCTTTGTTTTCCAGCCATTGCAACACTCGACATGACATTTAGATAGACTCGCTTGCATTGACAGTAGGCACATATGTCTACTATTTTGTTTTAAAATATATGTATTGCCTTTAATAACAACATTACAGCTGTTCACAAAATGACGCCTCTAGACAGAAGCACTACAATGAAAAGAGAGTATCAACAGAAGGACTATATCTGCATGCAACTCTTACAGTTGCCAAGAAAAGAAGAAATAACATATGGTCACTTTGTAAAGGTGAGCTGAACAAAAAACAAGCAGCAACCTAGCCAATTTTTGTCATTTGAATTCTCCTGTTCAAAACCTAATTTAGTTTCATATGACTCCTACTAATTTGAATGATATATTTATTAAAATATGAAACAGCCAGCCCTGCAACTGGGAAAACGATTTAAAAATAAATTTGTGGAATGGTACGTTGCCAATTTTTCACTTGTCTAGAGCTATCCTTTAAAAATTAATGTATAATTTTGCAGCAGAAGAATCGAATGCTATTAACAGCTTGCTAGTGTGAAGAGAGGAAGTTGTAACTTATATTAAATATTCCACTGTTGATATGCCTATGAATGTCTTCCCTTGATTTATCTGTTTATTGAACTGCCTTGGAAGGGCCGCTCTTCATAGGAATACATGGGGGAATGTTAACATAAACCAAGTCTCTTTGATAATTTTTCTGGACATCACTCAGAAAATGACAAGATTTAGGAAAAATAAGTTATAAGCTTGGAAACGTTTAATTTCCCACCATAACAATTTATAAGCTCTGTAAGGAAAGTGTGGACTCCAGACAAGCTGCTGTTTTAGGCAACATTACTGCTTTTGTATCTGAATAACCAACAAAAACTCAGAGTTGCATGGCATTTTTTTTTCCATCAACAGAAAAACAACAGTTCATTGATGTAATTCTGCTTACTGATGATGAACATATACATCTCTGGCTCCCTGAGAGCCTGAGGAAAAAAACAGGATACAAGTTTTTTTTGCCTACAGCACTATACCCCAAGCTGCTCTTATTTTGCTATTTCAGATCTTTTTGTAGCTGCATTCTACAGCCTCTTTTGTGCATGGTATTTTCTCAACATTTTGCCTCTCTGATTGTCTAATTCTCAATCTCTTATCTGTCCACAAAGGCAGAAACCTTTGCAAAAAGTAGCCTGCACTTACAGATGTGATGTTTGGATTATGAAATATCCCTGTGCTTATAATAGAAGACACTACTTTTCCAATCCCCTTAGGTCTTTTGTTATTTAAAGTATGCCACTCAGAGAAGTTGCAGTTACTTGCTTTATTTCCAATGCATTTTAGCTCTGACCTTACCAGGACCATTTATAATGTGGGCAACAACACATTGCAAGATTGTTTAATCCAAGCTAAGAGTCAGAGTGTTCCTTAGTAAGACACAGCCCTGTTATTTGACCAGCACAGCCATCCTAAAGAACTCCCTCTGTCTTCATTGCACCTGAATTCTCACTTCTTGATTTCTTTAACCCAGAAGGTTCAATGATAAAAACAAAGGAATAAAAAAGAAAAAAGACATGATTTATATATTTTTTTCGTCAGGATTAATTCTTCTCTGATTTATCTGCTGTATCCATATGAAATCTCTGGAAGGGATTTCTTCCTAAAGTATAGTAGAAGTACTGAGGAAGCATGAAGCATTTAGGCCCATGCTGTCATAAGGAACTAGAAGAGCTGTACATCCCAGATCCCCAGCAAAACTGTCACAGTCAGTACTGTCTGTACAACTCACTTGAACAGAAATGTTAACTCACCAGATTAAACTGGAAAGAAATCTATCAGGCAGGAAAAATAATTGTCACTGCAGCTGTTGGCATAGTCCTAATGAAAGGTGGAACCCACATGAGAGACAGAAAGATTCCAGGCTGTCTCAGAGCAGCTACCTACTTTCCAGGAACAATTCAACAGCCATGGCAGAGATTTCTGCCCCAACTGCTGTAGCTGTTTCAGATGCCAAAGTCAATACCTGTGTAAAGCTCCAGGTCATTGCACTAGCTGCTGGTCAGAGCAAGAATAAGATTTGTTAAAACTGTTAACATTTGCATCTGGGTCAATAGGACAGAGCAGCAGGAGGGCTGAGAAAAGATCAGCACTCTCTAATTAGGGCAGTGCTCAGCTATCCCCATCTAAGAAGCATCATTTCATTTAGGATAGATGTTATGGGGAATATCAAACAAAATATCCAGCAGTGCTATTTTTTGGTTGATCAGGTAGCCACCACATGTTCTGCCAGTTCTGCAGGGGAATCAAGTACATCAGTTCCCCTGCACATGCTGCAGAGCATACAGTGAGACCACCTCTTAAAATCTTTCTGAAAGAGAGCTTCAATTTAACTCACTGCTTTTTATGCCTACAGGTTGGAGGAGTTTGCATTTGTACTGGTAAATTCCAAATATTAAACTGAACCTGTGGTACTGTCAGTCTATTTTCTGATAAGAATGTGATGGCTGCAGTCCACTGCATAGCCTTCTAAGTGTAACTATGTTAATCCATAGTAACACCACTTCCCATCTCAATCACTCAAGTACAGTCACTGAAGTCAGTGTACATCTGGTAATTAGGGGGGATGACCAGTCAGCTCTTTCTCTTTATGATAACAGGAAAAAATAGCTAATGTAACACAACACTGTACATTGATCCTTTCTTGATCAAGGAAAAAAGATTTCACAGAGACGTCATACCATCAGGAAAAGAGGTGAGTATAAATATACCACTTTGATAAGACAGTCCCTTGTGCATTAGATTCTGTTCTAATCACTTCAGCGCGCCACAATATAGACAAATAAAACTGAGTGTAGTACAAGCTAAAGAAATAAAAGTAATATTGAGAGCTGTGACCTCAATTTAAGAAAAGCTGGATGAAAAAATATATTACCTCAAGTGAGGATGAAGTGATAACATGATAATTATCTTTCCATTTCTAAAGATTGTTTGGGTTGAAAAAAATATTTGTGGGGTTGAAAGGCTATATGAGAAAAAGATGAAAAATATTAGTACAGGTAAATTCTTGCTGTATACCAGAAATATATATGCTTTGCTTTCCATAGTCTATGAAATAGTTTCTCATGGGAAATGGAGAAAGTCTGGGACTTTTTAGAATGAACCAGAATAAAGCATAGAAAGATTTACTGCAGTGCTGCATGACCATCTTTTAGTTCTAATTCCTATTTTTGTGTTATAAAACATACTTTTGGGCATCTAGGTTGTACCAGGCACATGCAACTTAAGCTGTTTATGGTATCTTTGTATAGTGATTTCCTTATTCTTACCTTTTTTTTTAAAAACAAAAAAAAACAACACCCACACCCCCCCCGCCCAAACTTCTCCTAGCAGGTATTCTTTGACTACGACTTTCTCTATGGGAATATTTCAGTTCCGAAAAATGAAAGGACATAAAAAGTATTTTATATTAATTTAAAAAAAGAATTGAAAGGTATTTTTAATAAGGATGACTTGTTGGAATGGAATATTTTGATATCATGTTTTTAAAGTATTTTCATTTAAGTTAGTCAGTCTAAAAAATCTCAGTAGAGATGAAAGATTTCAACATAACATCTCATTTTGAAAATTCAAAACTGATGTTTTTTCCTCAGAATTTAAAGATACTTTGAGTTCTTTCATTTACATTTTGTCTATATTAGGCCCTACTCCTGAACTTGTAAAGCTCCCCAGAAAACAAAATAAACAGTTCCTCTTCAACGTACTGGAAGCATACTTAATTCTTCTACTTTGCAAGGTGTTTCTTTTTTTTATTTTTTTATTCTGCTTCAATATATTCAGAGGCTTTCCAGGACACTCACTGTAGCTTCCTGATTTGAAAGAATGTTCTGCTTCTCTGGTCTGCCTCTTATCCAGCACTGAATAATGATAAACAGATCTTGCAAGAATCTTTTCACTGATGTTTAAATTGAGGAACAATATTCAGAGAGATAAGGTATCACTTCTCACCAAACATGTTACTCTAGCTTTATATTCTACATCTTGATTTGATGCAATGTTTATAACAACACGTTTTATGTATAATGCCATGAAGTGATGACAATCTGCTCTACTGTCATGGTGTGATGTTGAATTAATAGGAAACAAGGTGAGGGCAGAGCAGGCAATGATTGTATGTGTTAACTTCATGATTAACCATTGGGTTCTTAATAAAGTCTTACTCTACAGAACAGACTGCCAAATATTTTTGTCACTTCTACAATATTTTGTCAAGATATATGACCTTGAAAGTCACCTTTAAATTTATCTTAATATTTCACACAACGGAGACTAATGCAGCTTTTATGAACTTCAGTGAGAACACACCTGATGTGTAAAATAATCACTAATAGAGACTGGAATTCCTAAAAATAGATGGCATACAGTGAAGCATGTTGCAAGAGAAGGCACTTCATTTCTTCAATTTAACTAAACCTAGTGCATGATACTCATTAATTATGCTAGAATGTTTTTCCTTAAATAGAATAATTGTTGCATACATTTTCCATCAGTTTGTGAAATCTGTTTGGCAGATTACCGAGCTCAAAAGCACTTGCTCAGTTTCAAGATCATCAGCTGCTTACTGCAAAATTATTAGTTGTTTGGCTTGCTGCACTATTTCAATAAGAACGTCACACATCCCCACAGTGAACAGACTTGTCATGACATAAGCTAGTCTGGTCTCAGTGCAACTACTTAAAACTTTTGCAGCTGCAGTATATCAGACCATCAGTGATTCTTGCCTATGGACCATACATTTATAACAAACTCCAGCTGATTCTCAGTACTTGTTGATATGACTGTTGTTTCCATGTTAAAGGAACAACAGTCAAAATGCAATATACTATGTGATGTAAGAGAGCACAGCAAACAAAGAGACTCCTGCCCCATAAAGCTTACACTCCAGGTGTAAACAAGAGACAGCAAGTACAGTATAAATAAATAGTAACACTTGTTGTTTAACAGTTAATCATCCCAACAGCAACAACTTTTCTTGACATTTTTAGACACCATAGTAAAATTGATATGTTGAGAGTACATGGTAAAATAAGTTCACAGACATTGTTCCCAAACACGGAGAGTAGCAAAAAAGAAAGAAAGAAGGTGTCTACATCAAAATTAACTAAATAAGAAATGAAGCTGTTAAGAGGAGGTTATCTAGAAGCAAGTGTTTATATATTGACAGTAATTTGAGATGATAAAGTAGGGCTAGACTACAAAGAATCTGAAGAATGAGATAGAAAAAAACCCAGGCTTCTGTTTTCTCCACCTATGTGGCTATTCTCAATGGCAAAAAGGTTTGGCCAGAACTCTTTTATATAGCATCAAGGAAATTTTTCCTGCTTATTCCACCTGAATTTGGTTAGAAGACTGATTAGGTAGTAGTGAGTGAAAGCACTCATCCTCAAAAAGGAGCAAGCAATAACTAACCCAGATGTTCAATGCAGAGTTGAAATTCATGCTTGGGCAGACTGTCATAAGCCAGGTTTATCAACAGTAACACAGTTTAATGACATTACAAGCCTTCATTTTCACACATTTTGTGTGTGTCTGTGCCTTAGTTCCTGCATTCACATAATACAGCTGAGTATGGTCTTTGTTAACCAGCATTAGAAAGAAACATCTAGAAAATAAATTATTTCAGGTATATTTCTTCTAAAGCCTTTTATCTGTGCTGTCCATAGAAATATCTATTGCAACAGTAAGAAAAGCAAATTTTGTCACAAGTTCTTATGTTTAGTAATTATTAAATTGTAATTAATAATCCACGGCTGTAACAAGAAGTTTTGACTACCATTTAACTATTACCCAAAAGCTTTATTTGTTCAGCTTCAGCAGGAGCTAAATAGTAAGCCTTAATAATAGAAAACTTTCCCTTTTGTCCATCATTCATTCAAAAAACACTTAGATTTTCTACAGCATGCTTACAATGCCTGTATGACCTGATTAAATCAAGGCATTCAAATTCTCACCTGTCAAATCTGCTGCTCAGCCACTTTCTGTCCAAAATTGATAGCATAAATTCCCTAGCATTTACTTATTACAATTTGTAGTATTGCAATATTTGTTTGATACTTGCCCCTTTGAAGCCACAGAGTTTGCCTCACCTGTTGCTCCTGATGGCTAACAGACTGCAGATTTCAGGTGTGAGTAAGCAGGCAACCAACAGAAGAGAGATAAGCAGCTGGGAAACTTTATGGAATCTATGAGAGTGGGTGAATCTGAGGGTTATTTATGCTGCAGTATGTTCTCTCTGTTTTACTGACAAAAATTGAGTGTCATTGTTTCTGTACAGGTAAGCCAAATATACGACAAAGATGAATCATGTAAAAGTCTACAAAGAATGTAATTTTTGCTGCTTGAGAAATTGTTTGAGATCCTGTGACATACAAGCTGAGCATTAGTGAGGCTAAGAGATCCTGGAACAAGGCAGTCCTGTGGCTGTAATGGAAAAAAAAACCCAACTTGATGACAAAAGATATTTAAAGTAGGCAAGCTCTAACTATTGAGTGACAGCTCCTTCAAATACTTCTGTTACAAATGGAATTGAGGAAGGCAGTACATCTTCTGCAGCGTTGTCTACAGACTAGAATACATTTTTTGAGGAAGTGGATAGTCAAAATCTCTATTTAGATTCTCCATAGTGCTTTCAAAACCGGGCTGGGGACTTGCAGTCTCAGGCTCCAACCTAAGCTTCCATGTAAAATAAACACAATCTTGTCTATCTCACTCTTTGTGACTTACTTTCCCTCTATTTTCTCTTTATTCCAGAAGCTTATAATGGTACTGGGACTTGGGTTCTAAAATAATAGCCTAAATAATATGTCTTCCTCTAATGCAATGAGATGTGCACTTAATAGACCTCATTGGCCAGAAATAACATCGTTACTATAAATCCAATATACTTGGTTGTATTCTGATATTCAGTTAATATAAGGTTAATAGTTCGGGTATAAACCAATTGGCCTACATTGCAAGAAAGACATATTTTCATCAAAATCCATTTCAAATTATTTTTTTTTTTCTTATTACACATAAGCATCAACTATCAACTGCTACTTAATTACAAGTCTGAAAACAAAAGATGATGTTAAGAAAATTACAGTGTCTGTGTTACTCTCCCTCCCACAAGCTTTTTCTTTCCACCTTTTTTTTTTTTTAATGCTGAGGAATATATTTGTGTAAGAGAAAGCCACAAGAGTAAAACAGTGTTGTCTGAGAAAACAAAGAACAATTAATGAAGAAATAAAAAATATCTACAATGGAGTGCCTGTTATTTGCCCTTAAGTGATATATTAGGTACAGGAAATCACATTACAATTTGATGTATGTGTCACTTTAAGAGTGATTCTTGGATTGTGGAGGTAGCTTGTGTCATATGATGTAAGTACTTTTATTGAGTAGGTAAGTATGTAATAGCTAAAAGCCTCATAAATCAGCTAAATGTTCTCCCAATTTATAGAGAATATTTGATCAGAGAACATTACTGTCTGGCGAGCCACTGAGAAAAAGAGAAGACATGAAGAGTGATGGAGATGGATATATTGGATAATTTTTTGGGATATATAGTATCTGGGGCTGGCTCTTCATTGCTTGCATCTTTTGTACTCATTAACACCTGTGCAAGTGTAATATACTACCCAATTAAAGATTTCTACTCACTTTAACACTTTTATAGGTGCTTTTCATGGGGGTAGAGTCACACAGAATAAAACACAGGACAGATTTTTAATCCAGAGGTCTTTATCTTTTCAACAAGAATAGCAGTTAAGCAATCGTATGTCTGAGGATTGTTTGAAGTGTATAAAATAGTCCAAATTAGTTTAGCCTTGTTTTCAACATTACAGTCAGCTCCTTGTTATTAAAGTGAAGTAGTGCACTTCTTTTCTAATTGCAACTAAACATCAGCAATGTTCAGTTTACTATTTTTTTATTAGAACAATGAGGGACTTTGAAAAACTGTATTTATAAGTACATATAACTACATATAAATATACAAAGAAAAGAAACAATACCATATGGATTCACTTTGATTCTCCTTTACAAGACTCTAAGTAGTACTTAATAAATGCACTAAAAGTATTTCATATTTAACAGCATCTGTCAGTAGTATAATAATCTGTACACTATGATCAGTCTATGTATTGACTAAAGCTGAACTTTTGAACCTGTTGCAACACATGAAAGCAAAGAAGTGTTATTTATTTACCATATTGTAGTTATAAAATTAAATAACTTCTATTTGCTGTGGTTACTCAAGAAGAGTTGTTGAACATGCCTCTGATTGCTAAATGGATGCTTCAACGTTTTTTTGAAATTGTGATTTGTGAAGGCTCTGAAGCTCTGAGGCACTGCTTGTTGGATTGTTCACCTATTCATATTTTATACAGCTGAATACCTTCCATTTTAAGTCACATCAGAGACCTTTAAAAACCTTATTTCACTCAAAGCCATTTTTCATCAGGAAAGTATAGAAACAGTGGCAGTATAGTTTCTTTTCGTTTTCCTTTCTAGGACACACAGGTGGCATATGAGGCATTATTCCCTGGAAAAATAAGCTCCTGTAGGATTTATTGCCTGGGAGAAATGGGGTTTTTTTCCTAATAAAAAAAATTAAAAGCAATTGTCTTTACATGTACAATCCTTTCTGGATGTTTCAGCCTGCAGTTTTGGCCTCATTCATTGATTTTTGGGGGCTAAGAGTAAGAGATTGCCTAACAGGATATGGGAGCACACTACTCCCTGATTAAATGAAGCACTATCTCATGTACCTTACATTAGAATGCACAAAATTATTACCACAAAAAAAAGTTAAAAAAAACCCAAAAAAGTGGATGGCTTGATACATCAGTCCAAGAACAATACAAGATAAGGAAAAGATGCTAATCCTAACAGAGGGCACAAGAATAGAACCACCCTTTCTTCCTGTTCCAACTCTTCTGGGTTCACAAACTACTGTTCATTTGAACTGCTTGTTGCAAAGACCACACAGCATCCAACTCAGCTGTGAGCTGAGTTTGCTTGAGCATCAGCAGCCACAGCAGTAACACTGACAGTGTCACAGAATGCTTCTATGTTCCTTTACAAAATCTGTCTCTAGGCAGGAATACAGCCTATTCTTACAAATTAGATCCAGGCTGCTAAAGTGACGCTCTGTGTCCCACCCCAAATTGCATTTCTACATACTATTCCACTTGTAGTCTACCTGACCACATGTACTGGCTCTGAATGACACTTAAGTTCAATCTGTACTGGTAGATGATCTGCTTAGTAAGGTCTATAAAACACTAACATGGATAGCAATTCCTCTTGAAGAATGGTCCTGTTCAATTATCCTAATAATTCCTCTTTGACCTTAACCTCTCTAGAAAATAGAGATCATGCATTCTGTCTTAATTCTAGCTTTCCCTCCTTCAGAGAATAACCCAACTCTTGAAATTTCATTTTCCCTAAGCTTTTTCCTTTAAAAATACACCTTCCTAAAAACTCTCCTGTTTTACTGTTTAACTGCAGCCCCATTTAGCTAGCTAGCCAATGCAAACTGCGGGTTCATTATTTTTCTCAAGAAAACTCCTTCACATGCTAAAACACATGCACATCAAAAACTTCCAAAAATTAAAGCATGACTTCTAAAAGAAAGTCAAGACTTAGATGACCAAAGTTTATAGAATTAGGAAATAAAGTACAAAGGTAAATCTGCCTCTATAAACATATGTCAATTTAAAGACCACAACCAACACAAAATTTCCCTCAAACTCAAATATCAATGGCAGGACATTCTAATAAAAAAAAAATCCAACATGTTGTTCTTTGTTTTTATGCAGCCTGGATGGGTATTCTATGAATCAGAAATCTTCAGGCATAGTTTGGGAAAAAATGCAAAACACTGAAAGGAAGACTAAGATAACTACAACTGTCACAGTGACACCAGCTGTAGAAAGTGTTAGTCTGATCCTTCTAATCTAGAAATGAGCTTAATCATAGTATAGATGTTTTGTCATCAGCCTGCTGTCGAGATAAATAATCTTTCTCTACTGTATCTACATGACAAATGTCAGTCAAAGCAAGGCAGAATCCTTTGAAATAAAATTGTAAGCTATAAAATTTACATATTTGAGACAGGATTAATTCAAACATCAAATGCAACCATTTGGCTTTGTGCTGAAATACAGTTAATTTTTTTCTAAGCAGTACTCTTAGTCAGCCTTATAGAACTGAGGAACTTGCAGTTCTAGAATTAACTAGAAGATTGGCCAATATAAGAGTAAAGATTATTTTTAGGCCAAAACCTTGGTTATTTGTTCCGACAAGTTTTCTCCTTAGTTGTGCTCAGGTGTCCTCATCCAACTTCTACTTAAATCAATGAGAGCTAGAAAAGACCATCACAACATAAGCATTGTGCCTGCAGGTTTTTTTCATCTTGATGTAACAAGAGACTTGTTAAATATTCAGGGCTATTAAAATACCATTTTTTTAAAAACCAATTGTTTTCTTAGCAATTAAACATGGGGATATCTACAGTTAGCCAGTGCTGAAGGCTAAACCTTAGCAGTTGGTATATCACCCAGGGCTCCCTCCTCAGCTGGGAAGGAGAATCAGGGAAAAAGAGGCAAAGGCCCTTGAGTTGAAGTACAGACACATTTAATAGAATAACAAAATTGAGACATAATCCACATAAAGCATAGAAAATTCTACTCAACCTGGTTCTCGATGCTAACATCAGGAACAGAGGACCAGCAGCAAAGAGCCTCAAGGAGAGAAACAACTCCACCGTCCTTGAGCTCCCTCCTTTTATAATGAGCATGATGAAGTGGTGTGGGATACACCTGTGAGTCAGCTGCCTTGATTGGATCTCCCAGCTGACTCAGGGCTACTCATGGCCTGCCTGCATGGCTGGCCCATGGGTCTGTGCCTGGGGAACCAGGACAGGGAACAATACAAAATAAAAATCAAGGAAGAGAATGCTTCAGGATAGTTCATTGTGGGAACTTCGAGGGCAACAGAATACCTAGCACACAACAAAGATTATGTAGTAGTTTTTTATTTCTTCCTCAATTCACCTCAGATGTAACGTTTGAACAGTTTTTCAGATAATAAATGAAAGCATATTTACTTTAAAATAAGTTTATATTTTTCATGTCGCTGGACCATAGAGACATGTTTTAGTGTCTTTGAAAGTCATCTATCTACAAAAAGTTTGGTTACTTTTGAAGACACTAAAAAATACTAAACATATTTCATATTTCAATACTAAACATATTTCACAAAAGTTGCAAAGGAAAAGATCTTTTCCAGTAAATCCATTAATGCAAATTAGGATAACTGCTTGTGCAAAGGTTTACATTTTTCAAAAAGAAACAATTGATTTCTCTAATCTTCTCATAAAGATGCTGATCGTTAATGCATTCTGACATACCGTCTGCTTTTACGGATAAAACCATCAAGCAATTCTGTTCAGATTTGACAGAAGTAATATTACTAGACTTCTAGATTATACATGGATTGGAAAATCTTTCTTCAGTTATGGTAGAAGCAACTATGTTGGAAAAAATGGGTAACATTTAAATCATCTCACACTAGAATTAATGTCTGAAGATATAAGTGAAGTTTTAAGAGGAAACTGAATTGTTTGATGATTGTAAGTTATTTGACCTCCAAGAAAGGCTGATCAGCTCCATACAGAAAAGATTGCTTGGCACTTAGGATTCTGAATTATATTATCTGCTTTAAATTTTTCTTGCTAAGGTCAAGCTTACCAGTCACAAGTCACCCAGTTGCTGAGGAACTTGCTAACCACTCAAATGATTTCCTCCAGCTGTAAAAGCTGAATAACTGATGTACACACTCTTGTTTTTCTCAGCTGAATGAAATGCATCTCTATATTTTGGTGACATTTCTACACTCACCTTTCAGGAAGTGAATGATCGCAAAATATGAAAGGCAAACTCTGACTGTGATTCCCTGCAGATCAATTTTACACTAGTGGATTCCTATTGCATCAACAGAAATACTTAATGACTTTTAGCAATATTTTGGTTTTACAGGTATCAAAAGCCAGTATGTCACACTACAGTTTTATTTAAAAGACCTTTTTGTTGTAGACTTTTTTGTTTGCTTTTTGTTTTTTGTTGTTTTGATGGGGGGTTTTTTGATAGAAATGGTTGGTGGTACAATAAAACACCTTTATTCCTTTAAAATAAAATCGGCACAGGGAGCATAAATGTACAACCATGCATGTTACCAGTGCCTGCAGGGAAAGATAGGGCACCTAGTGGGCTGCATATATTCACACCATTACTTAAAGTGTAAATATTTCTTTATGTAAACAAACCCTGAGGTTTTAGGATGAATGCTGGAAATCATACACTGTCTTCTGTTCACTTTTCCACCAGTGTCTAGATGGTGCTACATTCACTGAGGAAGGGACCTTGACAACAACTAGTTTGAACTGCATTTGAAAAGAATTATTAGGTGTGGTCAATCGTTTGTTTAGCATGCTAACAGTTCTGGTAGCAATGTATTCCACTAGTATTGCTTTTGTTTGTTTTTACCCCAGCATTTTTAGCCCCACTCAAACTCCAGGGAAAACACAGATTATTATCCAAATTGCATTTGATTCATAACTGCAGTACTGTGCTCCTTATTCTGAAAACTGTCTAATGACAGTAACTGTGTTCTGAAAATGTCACACATTGTTCATTAAAGATAGAAGATTACATATAATGGTATATTCTTAGCTCGTCAGGGAGAATTCTTCACAGATTTGATAGCAGACCATAAAAGTAAAAAATTTCCAGACTTCTGTGTCTTAATTTTTTTCTAGAATGTTCTCAAGAGGCTACAGAAGAGAAGAAACACTCACAGCTACTGATACTTTGTATTCTTAAATGATTTTTAATTTTTTTTTTAAATAAATAAAAGTGAGAATGCAAATTCTCTCTGAAGTATACATAATCTGAACCAGCTTCTAAAATTTCAATCACAACATTCACAACTGTAACACCTATAATTGCATGGGCAAACACCTATGTCTTAGTATTTGGTATACCCAATTACAGATTTTGAGCCTGTAAATTAAGCAGCTACAGTGCTACAGCTGCCTGTGAAGTTGTGGCTCTGTTAGACTGCAAGTAACTTTTTATCTGCCATTTCTATCACCCTCCTCCTTTACTGCTCAGCTGTTTTAAACTATAAATGTTATCAGTACCTCCATTTTTTAAACTATCTGGATGTAGTAAAACAGTAGAATTCCTAGTTGCTTTTTCTTACTGCCTCATATTAACAGTACATGCTTGTCATATGTTATTATACTCTCTTCCAGCTCTGTCGTCTACTTCATAGCCTGCGTTAATGAAAATGACAATCAGCCCAAGTCCTCTCTTCTTCCTTCAGCCAGCCTACAGGGGAAAACAGTTCTTCAAAATAGAAGGGAAAAAATAAAAGGAAAAATCAGGAAAACATTCAGATTCACTATGAAATGAGTAAGTGGATTTACAGTCACTCGTACATTTCATGTACAAACAAAATATATTTTCCCTTTATTTTTTTTCAATTTATACCTCAGACAGGCCACACTACGCACTTCTCTGGCAATGGTTGCCCTGTAGAATTATTTTAACATACATGTTATTCCACATAGTCATATGAAAAAATTTTCCTCCTTTTAGTTGAGGACAAACAATGTAAAGTAGGAATTTGTACAATTACCCTTATACATACTGAGTTATATATTGAGGCCAGCGGCCATTCTACATTTCCGCTTCCTCTGTGTCAAGGTCTAAAAGCAGGCAACATGAGATGTCAGAGGAAAAGGTCTGAATATCTTCCTTTTTTTACAATCTTGTATCCAAGTTCTTTAAAAGACTGACGACAGGCTACGCCCCTCCTGTATTTTGTACAGGTGTCCCTCTCATTATCTGCTTTCCAGGAGAGGACAATGCCATTTTTTTAAGGGTGGAGGCTGCCAAGCCGTTTGCTTTGTTCTGTGGCTTACACAGCACAGATCCTATCACATGTTTGATGTGAATTACGCTGTATATACACTGTGCTATCCAACGCCAGTTCCATCCAATGGCCAATCAGTCCAAACTGGTGGCATAGCCTCTACTCTGGATACCTTCCTGTGATCCTGACCTATTTTCAATGGAAAATTCTGAAGTCAAAAAACTTTACTGAAACAGACTTCCTGCTAGTGGAAAGAGGACAAAATTTGTCCATCCATATCTATACATTCAGACTTCAAACACTGCAATGAATATTTTATCATGCAGACAGTTTGGAATTAAATGTTATGACAAACCCTTTCTTTCTCCTGCAGGGGCAGAGATCCATACAGCGGGTGTCTCTGAGGTCACGAATGGGACTCTAGGAAAAACCGATACATCCCAGACCTTCTCCTGAAGATGTGTCCCCTCATTTTCCACAATGCTCTTCTATCTTCAGCAGGAAATGGTAATTACTACCACCCTTAATCAGTGGCCCTTTGAAGCTCACCACTGGGTTCCTAGCCCACAAGTCTCCTAAGCCTTTTGAGCTTTCTGCATGAGCAGTCTGAACGACATCTGGTAAGTATAATACTCTGCATTAATCAGATACAGGGTAAATTTCCTGCATCCTAATCGCTAATGTTTAGAATTGAGATCAAGTGCTGAAGAGCAGAGATTTTAACTCATACCAATCTGATAGTTTTTTATACCTGTTGTTTATTTTCATTTCAGCCAAATTTTTATACTCAGTGTTCTCGGCCTCACTGACATATTTTGCAGTGAGCTCTGAAGTGCTATTATGTGTTAAAGGAGAAAGGTATTTTGGAGTCACAGTGTTTTAACTGCTTCTTCCTACTTCTGAAGAACATTGCTTTTCTTTGTCATGAAACAGAGACCCTCTCTGTCTTCTCATGTCTTCTCCACGCTCTTTATTAAGATACATAACTTGGTTATATTAATTTTATTTCTTTCAAAAATAAAAAAGCCCAAGTTTTTGTATTCTCTTTCATACAAGACTTTTCCATTTCTAAATTCTACTTCTTGTTTAAATTGTATATAAATTCTCTAAAATCATAGAAATAATTTGTTCTATATATGAACAATATTTTAGATGTGAGAAAAAACATAATGTATATAAAGGTATTATATAGTTTCACATTATTCTCTACCACTTCTTTCACACATCCAATACCTCATTTGAGCTTTGAATGCAAATGCACATTGAACTGAAGCCTTCATTGAGATGTTTTCAGTGATGCTGAGGTTCATTTCCTGAGCTGATATGATTAATTTAGAAGCATGAGAGTGGTATGAGCACTTAAGGTGTTTCCCTTCTGTGTTAGCTGTTCTTCTTTATCTTATCACTGCTGATTTTCATCTATCACTGTTGTCTGTTCATTGATATATATATGTTCAAAAAATCCCTTTTCTTGATTAAAATTGTCATCTGTTTCTCTTTTTTTTCTAGTCTCTTAGCCAGTTTAACATAATATTTGCATCTCTTCCCATTACTATTTTGTTTTAGTAGTTTATAGTAACACACCTTGTCAGATGTCTTTTAAAACACTGAATACATTATATCAACTGATTTTTCTCTTTCCCTCTCCTTTATTAGTACATTCAAAGAAATTGAACAGATTGATTCTCTATTGTCAGAATTGACATGCTGGTTTAACTATTCTTATCAGATAATCTTCCAGATGTTTTATTATTCTGTTTTGAAGTTTCATTTCAACATTTTTACCAGATAGAGTTTTAAGGTTTATTCCTCTGCAGTTCTGTGGATCATCCATACAGGATTTAAAAAACATATCAGTATTGTATATGCTACCTTCTAATCCTTCATTATAAGAGCTAATTTGTTACTCAGAATCTGTTCATGATTTCTTGAGTAACCCAGAGAAGGAGCTGCTTATATGAATAGCCTCTGATTTTGGTGAAAACCTCATGTGAGTATCTGATCACCCGTATAACTGAGGCACTTGCAGTTCCTCTATATGGATATTCCTGTGATTGAACTACACTGAGCAATATTTTTCTCTACATATCCATTCATCATTCTGTACCACATCCATTGGTATCAAAGTATTACTTGACAAAAGGAAGTCAAGAACTGGTGCTTGACTTAAAAGGATCACTCAGAGAGTAAGGTACCAGTCAAGATGTGTAAGGGGCAAATTTTTGCCCTTAGGTAGCATCTGCTTTTTAATCTTATGCAGTCACTATTGAAAATTTAAATGAAGAAACAGAAGATAATGTTCAAAGCAATAGATGAAGGAAAAGTCTCTTCACTGACACTAGTCTTTGATGTGTCCTCATCTGAGAGAAAACGTGGTCCAGAACTGTATTTACATTTGTTATGCAAGTATTACTGCAAAGGGGCTTATGAGTGTAGGGAACATATGGAGAGGCTGGCAGGCATGCATTCCCTGGTGTGGTGGTTAGATTCTTTGCTCTGAAAAGGCAAGCTTTCAAAAATCATTTGAAAACTATAAAATACACAACCAGTATGCCAAGTAGGTCTGTATTTAGAGGATAATTATAATTGTGAAAAGGAGTGAAATATTTGAACACCTAATGCAACTTTAGACTTTAAACTTTTATTCTTTAATTCTATATGATAGTCAAACATTACAAGCTGAATTAATTTTCAGCCCTGTCACACAATGAATGCATCAAACCTAATGAGTTTCTTTGAATTAATTTTTTTAGCACCTGGGGTCCCCCACCTTTATTTATTTATCATTTATTGTAGTAGCTGCTCTTTAAAATCCTGAAATATTTTCCACTTCTATAGTGACAGCAATTCACTTCCTCAAGAGGTCTTTCCATTACAAGATGTCCTTAAGTTAGACTAAGCTTGATCCACAATCCATCAAAGTCACTGGGAGTCTTTTTATCAAATTTCAGTGGACTTTAGATCATGTATTGGAAATTTGTGACTAACTTCTGGCTCCTTCATCCTGATCATATTTAAATCATCAGTTCCATTTAAAATAGCATATACTCTTAAATACTTGATGAATCACAGACTGTATGTGTCTAGATTTCTTTATCAAAGTAATATATACAGTGACAGCTAAATATTTTTTGATTGGTCTGGTCTAATATTGCAACTATTTTAACTATTTGATATAGAAGTCAAGAATATGCCCTCTGTTTAACTTGGATTCATTTATATTTAAAATATATTAATCAAATTTATACCTAGGTGCAGGTATAAAATTTTTTAGACACTCAGTACAATTTTAAAAAATAAAATAAATGTAAACTGTACAAAAAATAGATTATTTTTTAAAGATTGATCTTAGGGTATATTAACTTTGTATTCCAAGATTAAAGATGAGCACATTTATGAATATTAGTCTTCTAGAAGAAAACTGAAGCAAATTAAGTCATTAGTCATCTGAGTATGTAAGATCAGTCCAGTCTTCATGAAAGCATAAAAAATATCTACATCACCTGGAGAAACACAGTCTCTAATGCTAGAGCTTCTACCTAAGGATCATGAAGAAATTGCTATATTTCACTGCAGCCGTAATTTCCAATGGAAGTAATAGACTGCACAGGAGTATTGCAAATCACTATTACAAATTATCAAAATTGTACTATCCATAGGATTTCACTTTTCTGTATGTGTTATATTTTTTCTTTAGCACTCTAGAAAACCAACACCATTTATCACTTTCTTGTTACCAGAAAGTTATTGTTATTGGTTTTATTTTAGAACACTTGTTTAAAAATATTTGAAATCTATTTTGGTCAGATGACCTGTTTCCTCTCCTCTTCTATTCTGTTTGTACAACATCCTTTAAATAACTTTAGTATCTGACTGACTTCCAAAAATGCATTAACTGATGTTACTAGCATCTGTCATGTGTAGTTCATTTTCCCGCTCATCTTCTCTGCAGGGACAGGATGAGAAAGAAAATGAACCACACATTGTGTGTGCAATGTAGTGTTATATGCATATGCATTATGATAGAGTCTTTAATTACATACTCTCATCTTGTTTTCCCACAGGACCCCTGCCTCATTCAGTACACAGGACAGACACATGGGAGAGATTTAAGAGTACATAAGCAACCACCAATTTAGCAGTTCCTGACTTGGCTTTTTAATCTAATGTACTGCATTTAACTGTATGTTTCTTTTTTTCTTCTTCACATGTTATTGATATTTTCTATAGAAAGAATAGCAAAATAAGATAGTAATCATATGACAATGAGATACAGATAGGCTATTAATTAGACCTGAAAACAACACATAGTTAATTCTCCAAGCCTCAGTGCACCTTTACATATAATCCCAAAGTCTGTTTCAGGTTTCAGAATGAAAAAATGGGATGTTTTCCCCACCTGCTCAACCTGGCCTCAAAATTGGAGGATGTAACTATGGATCTGTGAAGTTGGAGGCAGCAGGAACACTGCTAGTAGCAAGAGTTTGGAAGAGATACTCCTCTGTTTCCACATGGCTTGAACATTAAGTGCATCTGTGTCATCTCTGCAATCAGTTTCTTTTACAAATAGCCAGATAGAGAAATCTAGAGTCCTCTCTGTTATTCTCTGGTACCTGATATGTACCATCCTTTGCCTTACATTATACAATGAGAATGAAAGTAAATGATTCAAAGCACAATTAATCTCTCAAAATGCCTATTAATTTAATACTAAGATGCAAAGGTAAATTAAATTGTAGCTTTCTGTTTTGTAGGGTTTTTTACCTCCAAAGAAAAACTTACTTTTTTTTTCAGTTTTTCATTATCAGTCAGCTGAAATGGCTGTAGGTTTTTTTGGTTAGTTTTCCTTACAATGCACAACAGTATGAGTTAAAGAATGCTGCAGATCAAACATAGATATCACGTATTCTTTTCCTTATTCTGCACACCAGCTTGGTTCCAATTCTTTTTGGAAATATGCTTCCATATTTTACAGCAGGTAACTATTTTGTCTTTTTGGAATACCTTCAAAACCAGCTTAGACTGCCATAAACATTTGTGTAAACGAAAACAGACATAGCTTTCCTTTAATGTAGTAATATAATTTTATTTCTATCTGTTGATAGAAACCCTTTTAGTTTCATGAATACTACTGCTAATTTCTGAAGGTAAAAGTTTCCCCTCTGCTGCTGTGTGCAGTAGTTTCATACAAAAATGGTCATGGATGCTGGTTTGTACGAGTGTTTTGCAAGTAGTTGCCTACAGTAGTAGATTAATTCCATCTGTCAGTCCACAGGCAGGGCAATTTGAATTTTGCCTGTGAAATCTGAACCCAGGCTGAAGAGGGAGTCTGAACCCAAATCTTTTTTAAGTTCAGATCATTTGAACCTATATAAATGTATCGTAGTATGGAAAACAGCCCTGTTAAATCAATTTCAGACCAAACTTTGAAATGTTTGAACAGTTTTAAAGCTTTTCTCCTTGAATATTATTGTAGGTTTGGGTTTTTTTTTTCATTTGTTTGGGGAAAAATTTTATTGTTGTTGGGTGAGGAAGGTCTCCAGATTTTTCTCTACAGATATAGATCTTTGATTTCTGCGTCTTTCCAGAGTGATTCCACTGCTTATTGTAGCTACAGTACCCCTATCATAGGAAGTGCAAAATTGTACTGTTTGTAAATGTACCTCTCTGTAGACAAATGGATGAAACTTATGTTCACATTTGCACTTGGAAGACTGTGTGTCCATGAAAGGACAAGTGCAAATTTATCAAGCCCCAGTATATCTAAATCCAGGTCTTCAGGAGAAATATGTTCACTACCTGGATTGCATATCTGTCTTCATGCCAAGAAGCCCAAGTGTCGTTCCAGAATGTTTGGATGCACTGCAAACAAGTGTCAAAGCAAGTATTGCATGACTGCTAAGGAACATTTTCAGATCAGTTATGTGACGTTTGACAGGATTTATCTCTTGCTTAGTAACTCCTCTCTGAATGTTCATAAGCATTAGCTTATAAGCAGATAGTGAGATACATACCATAAACACAGCTGTTACAGGGAAAATATATATCACAGATCCAACATTGAGGATTTCTGAATGATATCAAAAACCCCCAAACTTTAAAGAACATTGATGATGCTATGAAGACTTCATTCCAGTTTTAGAGACAGTAGAGCTGCATGCCTGTTTGATGGCTGTTTGTCTGAGATGAGTGAAAAGGAATTTTTGGCTGGTTGTGAAGAGAAAAGGGAAGCTCTTTCTGCCTTTTGATGTGGTGTATATTGTGTGGAGAAGGGCAGGGGGAGGATAGCTTTTCTATCCAGCCCTCTTTTTCATTCCCCGAAGCAGTTGGGGATTTTCTATTTCTGTCACCACTCTTATCAGCGTGAATGTACACATATCAGCACTCTGACAAAAACTACAGAGACATGCATACTACCTGCCAATCCTACAATCTCCCTGTCCGGTCTAATAATTACAAGGTATTCCAAAGAAATACCTGGATTAAAAAGCTAGTGTATCATCCTACATTATCTCTTGCTGCAGGGTGCGAGTTTATGATACAGCATTGCCATAGTTTTTGATTCTTTATTACTTGCATTTATTTTAGCCTATTTCAAATGAGATATGTGTCAGCAGTATGCTTACATTGCAGTTTTTATTGAAAGAGTAATACACTGCTATTGACAGGCATATCTGGTAGTGCAATAGCTTTTATGTTGAGTCTCTTTGCTTCCCTATTTCCTATAAAAAAATTCTTCTCTCCCACTTTTGGTGAATTACAGCGAATCTTCCTATACAGAGTTAGCAATCATTTTGCTAAACAAATGTTTCTTTTACATATGTCACATAGATGTAGGGAGAAACGTACTGTACCATCTAGCATAATACTTTATTTTCAAGAAAATAAAATCTATTTCTACTGTGCTCCTGCTCTGGTAGTCTGAGGATCTCCTTTATTTTTAAGAGAGCAAAGACTTTCGGGTAACAAGTTAGTAACATTTTAAGATGATTTGACTTCTGGATAATTCCATAAGTTCATTGTGTTTACAAATATAATTTGTTGCTCATCAGCAGAACCATTTCACAGCACACCCTCTTTTTTCAGCCCCTTTAGAATAAGCTATAAAATGCCTCTCTACTCCCTCTCAGTCTCATCATTCTAGTCATTTTTTTGAGTCTATCATCAGTAAAGGACAGAAAAGCAGAAAGTAAATTAAATAGCATAGAAAGGCTTAACCAGTATCGTTGAAGTCACTAAGACTGCTGACACTTTCCACATGTTGTAGTTGACAGATATAAACCAAGATCACATACATCTTATCATTTAAATCATTACTAAAATCAACATAGCCTGATGCTGTTTCACCAGTCTAGGTATGTTTGCACATACCGCTAAGTGAATTATAAACTCAGCTCTTGTGTAGTGCTTTTCATCCACGGAGCTCAAAGCCCACTTCACAAAATACAGTTTGTAGTTGGTTGTTTTGTTTTTTTTTTTTCTTAATTTTACAGATGAGGAAAAGCTGGAGCAAAAAAAGAAGTGATTTGCTTTAGTGATCCAGTAAATCAGGTAGAATTGACTTCAATTCAAACCCATATTTACCAGGTCAACCTCTCTCAATAATTTGGTGGGAATACTGTTATGAAAGGTCAGAAATAATATGCATTTTATACATTTTATGCAGCTGATTTTACTGCTCCTCTGAAGATTTATGTGAGTGCACTTTAATTGCCCTTTATTTTTAAATTTTTTTGAGAGGGAGTTTTAGCCAAAGAAACTTTTTAGTTTGTCAACAGTTTTTGTAAAGTATTTTACTGCTTCATTCAGTACTCGCTCAACCCGAGTATTATATATGCTACATATTATCTGCTAATTTGAAAAAAATTCTGTCTGGATATTTATTTAGTTATTGACTTACACATACTTTATTTGTACTACTTTTGTGCAGATGTATAAATAGTTAGCATTGTGTATATCCTAGGTTTACTCACTCTAATGCTGCCTTAAAAATAAAACTTAGCAACTTCAATACTCTTAGATTAATTTATTTTCAGTAAGTATTGCACATATAAACAGAAATTATTGTGCTGGGTTTTTTTTTAGAATCTTAGATATATCACCACAATTAATATTGGCTTATGACAACTGAAATAATGATGAAAGATACAGTTACAGATCTGGGCTATATTGTGATCTTCATGTAGAGTGTTACAGAGTCAGTTAAATTTCTGAATCCAAGAAGTTACTTCTAGGTTTTCTCTAGAGTAGCTGAAAGCAGAATAAGCCTCTTTATTAGTCTTAAGTACATACTGTCTGTTAATATGCTCACTGTGTAGGTTGTAAATATTTTTATCTTATTAGTTTGTTTTCTAAAATATATTTGGCAAAAAACCCACACTCTTTTACAGATCAGCAAATATTCTCTACAGTTAAATTCTATTGCTTCATCAACAAAGAATGCAGCATGATTAAAGAAGGATATAAAATTTCAGTCTCCGAAGTTCACAGCTTGACTGGTATTCAACCCACTCAACAAAGTATGCAGCTGTACTGCAATTCAGACTACTGTATTTTCCATTTAGATCATCACACTATTCAGTCCAAACTATTAAATATGGAATTGGAACAGCAATGCATGTACTTCGACTCCTATGTTAAACAAATTTAAAAGTATGTTTAAAATCTGTGCCACAGAACTCGTTAAACGTGTTCTTGATCCTGAACTTCAGAATCAGGAATATGCTCAGTCTGGTGACTAGCAAACACCATATGAACTAGTATTTTACCAAAGAGCCTGATGTAAGTTGACATTTTAAATATTCTAAAAAAATGCAAACTAGATTAAACTGTTGCAGCTATAACGTCCCATATGGGAAAAGGCTGAGAGGCCTGCATTTGTTCAGTTTTAAGAAAAGAGGGTGGAGAGGGAATCTTACTACTGTTGCCCAATGTTGCCTACTACTTCAGTTGCCTAATGGGAGGTTATAGAGAAGGCAGACCAGACTCTTCGAAGTGCAAAGGACAAAAGGAGACAGGCACAAGTTGAAATAAAGGAAGTTCTGATTAAATACTAGGGAAAAAAATTGCAATGATAGTGGTTAAAGAATGGAAGAGGCAGCTCAGAATGGCCTCTTTGGGTATTTTTGTTTGTTTGTTTTGCTTTGTTTTTATAATTGGTTTGTGGTTTTGATTTAATGGCATGGATCATTTTGGTTGTATCATTAAACATCTCCTGACAGGATTCTGATGATTTTGGTGGACAATTTAGCCTGAACGTGAATATTCTCCACACACACATTCTGGTTTTGCAGAAGATTTGTGAGGGCCTGTGAAGGAAGCATGAGTCCTTAGCTTGTGATTTCATCTTGGAATGTGTTTATGCATACGTAATGAAGCTCACTTTCTGTTATTTTTAACATCATAATTACCTAAAGGAGCAGTCCTTCAGGCTGTGCCAATTTCTATCGAGAATAGGTAATGTCTCTGTTTGAAGTATTTACTAATACTTCCCCATAATTTTATGTAGAAAACTATCTCTGTATTGGTAGTTGTTCAGATATGTAACTAAAAAACTCTCCGACATCAGTGGCCAGGCTTGAAAGATATCAGTCAGCTACACAAGTTTCTACAGGACCCAATTATGTACTTAAGGTATGTTTCAAAGCCCAGAATAGTAAAGAGAAGTTTTATTATTGATTTTATTGGAAGAAGAATCAAACCTTTAGGGGATGAGTTTGAACTAGCTAAATGACGAAAGAGAAGCTTCTTTGCTCTTTCAAACCATGTCGCAATAAAGCATTAAGTATTTCCAGATCCGTTGGTATAATAACTAAGCAGATGAGTGAGAAAATACTTTAGCTTTCAGAGTAGTTTAAAAGTGTACTTCTTCAATATTGTTTTAATTCATCATGAAACGTCACTTTTAACAATACTTCCATTTCTGCAGAATACTGTAAGAATTTCCATTTCCCTCCTTTCCCAGATCAATGAGGAAAGGTGATATACTTGTAGCACCCCATGCTTATTGACACAGAGGGGATGCAATACTTTGACATTCTCTAGTTTTCTATTTTCAAACGTTTTCTCTGACATATTAAATGGTTAATTGAATTACATTAACTGCAGAAACATTTCATAGTTGAAAACGTACCAACAGAAACACTAGATCTAAAAGAAGAGATGTAAAAAATAAGTTAGAGAGCAAAACCACAGCTATGGGTGCCTTTACTACATGCAGTTGTTAAGTTTTTTCCTTCCTCCAACAAATGCCTCCTGGCTCATAGCTTTCCAAAAATTATATTTTTATTATTCTTTTGCATTTGCCTACACAATGCAGCAAGGTTGTTTGCTAGGGTTTGATTTATTTGGTGGGTTTTTTGTTTTTTTTTCATGACAGCTTGGCTGTATTGATGAAAACATACATAATACAACTCTAGGGAGGGCATTAGTAATAAAATATACCCCTCTCCAACAGGTGAGATTCAATGACACTCAGGTTTAGGCTACAAATATTTTTTAAAAAACTAGCTCGCACATTACAAATCCACAGCATTAGGATTCAGCTAGGTTCAGCTTACAAACAATACAATCAGATGAATAATCCTGTTTGCTGGAGAAGGAGGAAAGTTTTCCACATATGTGTTTGCAGGACAAGGGCTTCTAGAAGCATAGAAGGAACAGAGTATAGTTTGTGCATTAAAAATGAAGAAAGGGCATATTTTTCTTTCCTTAATCAGCTCTCTCATGACTGCATCTTATCTGACATTTTTTCACTGCATGCTGATGAAAAGATGTGCACAGTGTGCAGGAGTTTACTTCCTTATCTTAGAGTCTTCTGTCATCAAAAGCTATGCTGTACCAGGAATATTACAATCCACTCCATAGCATGCATTGTAACATGAGTTCGTTGGTAATATCACTGACAAACAAAATATAAATACTATTTTTTTAGACAGAAATTCTAATTCGTTTCCATCACAAGATGTCTCCTCTGCATTGCAAAGATTTCCAGGACAAGACAGGCAGCAGGGCCCCTATTCCTAGGGGTCTCAGTGAAGCAGCACGTCTGTATATAGTTAAATATGTATATCTTTTAAGAAAAGTATTATGTTAAGTGTGGATGCCTTATAGTGCCTTGGTTTATAGAGAAAACATGGTAATGGAACTTGACATTGTACTCAGCAACTAAGGAAGATTTCAGCCGTATAATAAAGCGAGGCCTCTTATAAAACCCTTGATTTAACAAATTACACAAGTTATTTACTACTAGCAACCTATCAATTGAAAAAGCATGATGTGACCAGGGTTTGACAAATGGAAACAAATTAAGCAGGTAAGAGTGCACAGTTACCTTGAATTTTATATTCTTAGAACTGAGCTAAATTCTAAATTCTACACAGAAATGTGTTCTCAACTTTCCTAACAGATTCTGAAGGGTAATAAGGTACTGAGGTGTTATGTATTACTCTTTAAATGATCTACCTCTAAGAAGTGAAAAATCAGGATGCAACCTTAAACACAAGATGCTATCTGTTCTTAGAGTATGCTTATCATTAATTTTAATGGAAGTTGCACGTATGCATCAAGGGAAATATAGGCCCCCTCTCCTTCAGTTTCTCATTTTGTAGCACAGTAAATGCCTAGCCATATGGGGGTGTTTTTAATGGAATACACATTTGATCATCTCTGTTCATTTATATAGATTTCCTAAGATGTATTTTAAAAGCAAACACATCATTTGTTAAAGAGAAAATTCACTACTAATTCTAAGCATACATTTAAGGAATGCTTTTCAGTAACTAAAATATTTATAAGCTATGATGCACTTATTTTATATAATGAAACTGTATTTGCTACTAGATTCCTAATTTTAGAACAACTCGTTTGCATTTCAGAGATTCCCATACTAAAAATACTTTTTACCTTTCAAGTTTACTCTAAATTGCCGTTTAGAACTGCTATTCTTCATAAAAGGCAGGAAATAAAAAAAGCCTTAGAAATATAGATATCATCTTTCTTTGAGAAATTGCTTTTAAACAGATAGGATGTGTCATCAGGATGAAGTACCACATGCCGTTAATTATATATGGTTCAAGTTCTAAAATTTAATCAGATACAGATTAAAAATCATGTCTTGGTTTGTTATCACAAGAGAATATTTCTTAGGTGCACATACAGATTTCTTGTGCTTTTAAAGATATGCTTCACATGTTTGATTTCACTGTAGCATCTTTTGTGGCTATTCAATGGCAATCATTTCGGTTTCAGAGCAGAGTCACAAAACTGTTGCGTTTAGCACTGGGGATCACTGAGACCCTTGTAAATAGCCTGAGAAAACATAGGTGGTAGAAACTTGCAGAGAAAATTACGGTCAGAATTCATATAGCTTTCCTATCAAATTAAAATCAGCCAAAAATATTCCAAAACACTATTGAAATTTCACCCTAACACATTTATGAATTATGTCATCAGAGGGCTCAGTGGTGTAGAAAGAGGATGCCAGTCTGATTTAAGAAAGAAGCCCGGTGACAACCAGTCCTGCCAAAGGTGCATATATACAGAACTCCAGGAGCAGTACCTCGTCAACACAAAGTGCTGTCAGTTTAGATGTGAAACACCTCACCAAACTTTCTGTAAGTTACATATTGTAAGCAAGCTGCTTCTTTTCATTCAAATGCTCGGATTTCTCTCTGATTCAGTAAACCTTATTGAGATTCGTGGGTTCTGTCTGATCCCCTAAAGACAACCCCAAAGAAAACAAAACTTCACAACCTCTAAGAAGACATGCTGAAGTATAAAGGCTGAGCACTGAATTGTGCACACCTATATCTTTGTCAATGATAATAGACAAATATATCTGCTCCCTAGGAGTTGTGCTGCTGTCAGGGTGTGAAGATTAGATTATGTATATCAATTTTTCACAAACAAGAAGCCTGTTTCATTCACTACCATGACTGATTCATCTCATGGAACATCTTACAAAATATTTTTGGAAATATAACTTCCATTGTAGTCCATTATATTGAAATACTGGATAAAACTCAAATTTGGCATTATCCTATTGACAAATACAGTTCATGCTTAAGAGATATAGATGTACTTTATTTAAAGAAAGGAAATTTAAAAATCTACGAGAGAAAAAAAGATAATTAACATGGTTGTTTGACAAGAGCAGCTTGATATATGGCCACCATATAGGACACCACAGTTTCAGCAAAAAAATGAATGTTTATGGGCAAATGGCTGAACTGAAATCATTGTTGAAACAGCATTCAGAAGACAAGTTTCTCTGTGAAAGAGATGAAGTTAGTTGTCAGAGAACCACCTACAGAACCACGATATCAACACCAAAACATGCAAAGAGGAAACTCAGGCAGTGAGACACAATAATTCTCTTTAATACCTCATGTCTGAATAAAACTGAACTTGTGAATGTATGCATATATATAATCACACATCTTACAAAAGCATTGGTGGTTTTTCCAGTATTGAAATCAACCTAAGATTTTAAGAATACCAGTACAATGAGGTCTATGTACAATAAGGGGAACCACATTGAAGGCTGCTGGTAGTAGTAGTTCATCTGAACAAAGAATAGGTAAGTGAATGACACGAAAAATAAGTAGTTTTGAAAAGGTGTAGCACCACAAACTTATTCTTAAGGAAGCCACCCCAAACCAACACTGGTTTGGATTCCTGGTTTCCTACTCTAACAATTTCTGCTCCTCATTTCATTGCAACCTTAGAAGAATCATAGAATCATTTAGGTTGGAAAAGACCCTTAAGATCATTAGGTCAAAAGACCCATTAAGATCACTAAGACTCTTCTCAGTGGTGTCCAGTGACAGAACAAGGGGCAATGGGCACAAACTGGAACACAGGAGGTTTAATCTTAACATAAGAAAACACTTTACTGTGAGGGTGACTGAGCACTGGCACAGGCTGCCCAGCCATCTCTAGAGACATTTAGAATTCATCTGGATGAGTTCCTGTGTGATCTACTCCAGGATTCTACTCTAGTAGATGGGTTGGACTAGATGATCTTTGGAGGTCCCTTCCAACCCCTACCATTCTGTAACTGAGTCCAACCATTAGCCTAATACTGCCAAGTCCACCGCTAAACCATGTCTCTAAGTGCCATGACTACACATCTTTTAAATACCTCCAGGGATGAGGACTCCACCACTTCCCTGGGCAGCCTGTGCCAGTGCTTGATAATCCTTTCAGTGAAGAAATATTTTCTAATTAAAAAAATGTTCCCAAGTCACACACAGATGAAATTTTCAGTCAAAATACGCTGAAAAACTCAAATGAAGACTGGGAATCTGACCCACACCTTTCATGGCTAATAAGAGTTAGGAAAGCTGTAGTATACCTCCTCCACAGAAAAAAGTGAAGTCAGTCACATGAAGCTCTAAGTGAGTTGTACTTGTTAAGATAAAATCCAGTCAAACTCCAAGTAAGAGTATCAGCTATGGAGAAATAGAAAATGGACTTTCAGCCATACAGACAGAAAACATATAATAGGTAATCTGAGTTTAGGGAAAATAGGAAAAACCAGGACATACAAAACAAATACATGAAGAGTGAGAGAGGAGAGGTGTTAAAAAAAAATAAAATTATAAGACTAGCTTATTCAGTTAGGTAAGTGGTGAAAGCGGCAGGAAATGCTTACTGCTTTGTATTTTTTGGCTGAGTTTGACAGGCAACTTTTCTGATTCACAGGAGTTTGATGTGGTGAATTTCTATAATACGACAATATTTTCTGTAAGAATAACAGCTTTATATTGTAAAAGCTGGTATTCAAAGCATGCTATCATACACAAAGTTTATAAAGCAATTTTATTATGTGAGGGGTTTTTATTACTTCATGTATAGAAGATTCTCTTGCTAGATGCTTCATTTTTTAAAAAAACAAACCTCAGTGTAAATTCACCATTTTTTTAAGATAACATTTAAATTGCCAATCTCACAATTTCACATTTGTTTTAAAACGCTGTTGTGAGCAATCTGATGTACAAATATACACTCTTCAACATTATATAAACTTCTTAGTGCTTACAATCACTATTTTTAGGAGAAAAATGAAGTGATCCAGAAATAGACTACAATGAAACCATACACTCAGTGAAAACTAGCAGTGCTTTGCTTCTTGATTTACAAGTTTTGGTACAGGACTGTAAATGCTAGACATCTGTACTATTTCCATTTTCCAAGCAGTAACTAAAATTGTTGAAATTGAACTTCACATTCACTTTAAATTTCCCAAAGCAGTGAAACTCTGCCAGTTTCTGAACTTGGGCCAGATGCGATATGTGGCTTGCCCCCAGGATCTGTTGGATTTCTCACTGGCTGATTTAATATAGCCAAGAATCCATTTCTGTTATGTGTTTGGAGAATCCAACTTGTTCTAATCCAGAACTAAGTCTGCAACTGAACAGTTTAGTGCTTGCATTTATCTTTATCCTGCTCCTTACTCAGAGGGTTGGGGAGGACGAGAAGAATTCTCTCTCCTTATTTAAGGTACAAAAGAAAGGGAAAAAAGTAAGAGTAATTCTTATTTTTTTTTCCTAAAATGACAAATGAAGGCTAGATCAGAACACACTTGATCCACTACCTCACTCACAGATAAAATATTCTCAAGTTCACTATTCTGCCACATTTCAACAGCAAAAGGTATGATTCTTTTAAGTAGAAATTACCTTGCAGTGGAGGAACCAAAACACTCAGTACTTTCTTCAGGCTTAAACATACAGAATGTGTCACAGCTTGGAAAAAAAGAGAATGTATTGTGTCTTTCTTAAGTGTTGCAAGTGGTAAAGCTACTGTCCTGATACTGCATAAATTCAAAACTTTCCTGACAGTATTGTAAGTCATGGTAATTGCTCGCCTAAAACATTTTATATATTATTTGTGCACCATAGCACCTAGCAGCAGCAATCACAGAAAATAATTTTGTTACGCTAGACATTGTTCTAACATGGAACAAATGTGTAAAGAGTTCTTTCCTGGACTGTGATTCCTTTTGCCCCAAAGTATATCCTTGTATACTGGCCAGAAATAACAAATCAACACAATGATACTCTAGTCCTCATTAGCATACAAGATTTGATTTTTTTGGATGTTCCAAACTCCTAAAATTAAGTAAATAGAAATGTAATATAATACATGGGAAAATGAAACCTCTTTATCCATAAAGATCCTATATGTATTTAAAATGCAGACTCAAATCATATATACCAGCTCAAACACATCAGCATTTTCTCTAGGATCAGATCTCTTGCAACACATGAAAATGTTTTCATGCATGTCAGGACGTTATAGCCCAAACATGGTTGGACCTGATGATCTTAAAGGTCTTTTCCAACCAAACGATTCTGATTTAATAGCAGAAGCCAGAAGGTGGTGGTTCTGTGACTAGGTGTTATTCTTCTGAGGGTTTTGTCAGAAGCAGTAGAAATTGGTTAGACTGATCCTGTGACAGACAAGGTCATTCCAAACTGGGAGACTGCTTCACTTGGGAAAACAGGTAGTTTTTGTAAGTGCTGCCAGAGGGGCACAAAGAGGATTGAAAAGGAAAGAGAACATAACTATGAGTTCTTGACTACTGTCTGCTTAGTAAAGAGAGGCTTAGTCAGCCATTGTCACATCTGCTGAAGGTGAACTTCATGGTCTTTTCCTACATCATTCTTCACTACCTGGTGACAAAAATTTTTCCCAGAAAAGGAAAGACAGAGTTCAGGCAATGTCTTGAGGACAAAATAGAGCAGACGAAGAGGCAAACTCATCTATAGCTCATCAGAGTCCTCTGTTCTTGTAGGTACAATTTTCTCCTTTTCTTCCCAATATCATTCCGAAAGTAGACCATAGGCATTTTACTTTTTAGTCTATATGGTTCAGTTCTCGATGAGAAATTGTAGGGGTTTTGATTCTGTTAAATAAACCAAACCATGTGTAGAGAAAGTAGTAAAAAAAAGGAGGGAAGACACCACAGGAAAACAGGCCAGACTTGCTCAGCAATGTGTACTCCATGAAAGACTTGCACTGGAAATGGCAGAAAAGCATGCATTAATTTGTAAACCTCTCCCACTATGAGGTCTAAAAAAGCAACTTATTCTGCCCCAAAATAGCATTATACAAGGTCTAAAATAAATATATTGGGTAGCTTAGCAACCACAAATATTTATATATACTTAAGTCTGGTCTGTCAAAATATCATGGAAATTGTATACCATGAAAAAAACTTTATAGACAGACAAAATTAGTCTTGTTATGCAGGGGTGCCATAATTACACTTCATGGCAGAGTGGAAGTGTTGCTTAGGTAACTGGCAGTAAGTGCTAAGTGCCTGATAGTCTTAGTCTAAAAACAAGTTGTGCAAAGAGATGTGCCTCGATTGATACTGTCTATGCCAGTAACATTTGCTAAAATACTAAAATAGTCTCTGCCAGAAAGAAAGTCCTGGATCATCTAACGGAAAGCCTGTTCTGACATGATAGAAGAGCTGCAATACATACCTTGAATGAGAATCAACTAGTCACAAACATTGCTATTTCTAGTAGACAGTGGCTGGCCAAGATTTAATTGTAGTAAATGTTTCCAAAGTCAGTCCTCAGCTTAATTTTCATCAGAAATAAATTTTCATCCTGAACCATTTCACATACTAGGTTCTAGCTATTCAGCTAGCATGCACTGAATGTTCTGTTCCTTGACATAAATAGCTTTATATTAGCTAAGGATCTTTATATAGGCTATTACCTTAATAACCAGTAACTTTAAAAATAGTTAAATAGTTAAAACTAAGAAGGGAAGAATTCAGTTTATGTAGTGATGGGTAAGAAGCAGGATACTGAATATAAGACCCACACTTGCCTTTGCAACATAGAATCTTCGAACAACCCAGGTTGGAAGGGATCTTGAAAGATCATCTGATATAAACTTTCATGGGAAAGGGAGCCTAGACGAGATCATCTAGCACTCTGTCCAATCACGTCTTAAAAACCTCCAGTGATGGGGATGCTACTATGTCCCTGGGGATGCTGTTGCAGTGAGTGATTCTTTTCACTGTAAAATATTTAAGAATTGAGATGAAACCTCTCCCAGCGTAACTTGTACCCATTGCCCCTTGTCTTCTCCATGTGGCTCCTTATAAAGAGAGTACCTCTGTCCTCTTTGTAGCTGCCCTTTAAGTACTAGGATACTGTGATGAGGTCTCCCTGAGCTTTCTCTTCTCCAGGGAGAAGCAATCTAGCTCCTTTAGTCTTTCCTCACAGGGCTGGTTCTCCAAGCCTTTGATCATCTTTGTGGCCAACTTTGGACTCTCTCCAGTCTGTCTGTGTCTTTCCTGAATTGTGGGGACCAGAACTGGACAGGGTACTCCAGGTGTGGCCTGGCAAATGCCAAGTAGAGTAGGAAAGTGCTGAGTAAAGAGGGAAGTTGAAGATGATGACTTTAGAAATAAGCACTGTCATTTCAGAGGACAGAACTGAGACACAAAATGCACAGAATTCAGTATAAAGACAAACACATCCACAGCTCTCACCTTCAGTCCCCTCTTTTCAAAGGCAGAAGCTCCATGAACAGACTTAGCTGAATAATAATTAAAATCTACTCTTACTTCCTATATAGGACAACTACTGCTCAATATAGTTTGAATGAACCAGTCCAGCAAGATGCACCTTCACTGTGCAGGGAAACATCTCACAGGTGCCTTCATGACAGCCACAAATATAGGCTACCTGTGTTGCCTAACACAATTTATACTTTATCATTTTACGTATAAATCTTAAAACTTTTAAAGATCTTTTGTACTTTGACAGTAACAGTAAAACTAATTACCCATTGCATAAATCTTTTCTTTCAAGGTAAATTTCTGTTTTGGAGTTTGATATAGTTGGGTCTTTTTTATTATTATTTCTTGCTTTTACTAGCTTCAGGAAGCTGCCATTCACCAAACTTGGAAATTATCACAACAATCTAAATTTTCACATAATAAAAATATTTATTGCCCTCAGGCACAAAATATTTTGTCATTTGTTCAAAATCTCACTTAAATGAGAAATATGATCAACATTTAATCATTTCTTTAGAAAATAACATGCAGACATGCCAAATTTTCAATGAACTCACTTATTCATACTGATTCTAATAAGCTGAACAACTTGTTTTGGCTGCAGCTATCTTTTTTCCATATGGAAGTGCTTCTACTAGCTTTCTTCCAGATTATGTGGTTGAGAGGAGGATGTGGAAAAAAGTCCTGTGTTGTTTTTTGTGGCACAAATTCATTTTGCGGTCTGAAACATGCAATATAAACTGCTCCCAGTAAGCCTGAATCCCGAGGGCACATTTTGGCACTATGACAACAGAATCTTTACCTTAATAATCTGTGTCTAAATTCACAAAGTATATCACAGATTTAAGGATGCATCCACTTTACACTAAGCATACATCTGCAGAGACAGCATGTATTTTCACTGAGGAATATTGCACTACAGCCACTTCATTAGTGTTGTGCACAAAGGCAAGGTTAGGAAGATGCTGGTGGTATTAGAGCAAAGAGAATACGCAGAACAGTGCAATGGGAAGAAAAATTCATGTAGTAGAGAGTGGAACAAAATTACTATCAAAGAAAAGCAAAGCTTGTTTTCAAATTACTTAAATGAAGAGAAAAAAAATTCAATACCAAATAAGAATAGAAATATTACTACAAAAAAATCCATAGTCAGGGTACAATATCACAAGCAGAATTTAAGTCCTTCTAAGGCTCAGCTACCATTAAAAGGAATATTCCTTACGTCCCCTTAGCTTCAAATACAAATTTCTGCAGCCCTTTTTGTGCCAGATCAGTGATGTGTTTGGCTGAAAATAGGTCACTTGTTTTACTAAATTCATTTTGAACCTTTTCCCTTCAGGGCTTTATCCCATGGTACTCTACGAAGCAGGTCCCTGCCAAAATCTGCTCTCCTGAAGTCCAGAGGAGTTAGTTTGCTGTGCACCCTCCTCACTGCCCTAAGGATCTTGAATTCCACCATCTCATGGTCACCCCAGCCAAGGCTGTCCTTGAGTGTCACATTCCCCACAAGCCCCTCCTTGTTGGTGAGAACCAGGTCCAGCATAGCACCCCTCCTCATTGGCTCGTCTATTGCTTGGAAAAGGAAGTTATCATCAATGCATTCCAGGAACCTCCTGGATTGGTTATGCCCTACTGTGTTGTCCCTCCAACAGACATCAGAGTGATTGAAGTCCCCCATGAGGACAGACATCAAAGGAAGAAATTGAGACTGGAGCTGATAAAGGCAAAAGGTAAACAATTTGCTTCCATAGCCATCCTGGAATAAGGGATTTCCATATCACCTCCTTGTTCTCTTCTTTAGATTTTGAATTATCAACTGTCACACTACAGGGAGCAAAGTAAGTATTAGTAAGTGAAGGAGAACATATTGAAAAGAGCAAACCCAAATGTAATAAATCTTAGTGAAAGAGACACATATAAGGAAAAGAACTTCTTCTGGATGATCATACCATATCTGGTATGCACAAATTCCTGACACATACATGAAAAAATAGTTGTGGAACCAGATAAGAGAACAAAGCAATGAAAAAGTTCAAACAACTTTCTAAATGTCTGATGTTATCTCAACAGATTATTTTAAAAAGGTATAGAATCATCCAGATTACACTGTGTAATTGTTTTAACACGACAAATACAAAAAATGAAGCAATTTTCAAGAACTGGAACAGAGGTAAACGTTTATGTGTACTAAGACACAAAATAGAATATAAAAGAAATAGGGGAAATTAATAACAGACAAAAGCCAGTCTACTGAAGGAATAAACTTTTACAGGCAACAAGAAAAAAGGGAAATCAAACATAAAACCCAAATAAAACCACTCTTGCTAAAAAATAATTCTTTAAAGTATTTTTCATGTGCATTAAATCAAATTATACTTAACAGAAAAATGTTCACATGTGTATATGGAATAGAAATAGCTCTGTTACTAATGGTGGTAGAAGTGCAAAAGCTTCAAAGACCAGGAACAATTTCTCAAGCATTTGAATTCTAGCAAAAGCTTATCTGAGCTATTTTGAGTTTCTTCTGAATCTGTAACACTGAGCAGAAAAAACTCTGAACAGCCTCTCTTGTGAGAATTTCAGACTATTTTCTTGGTTAGCTGAAAACACTGAGATGGTTTTACAAATGTTTTCATTGTTGGCCTGAACTCTGAACCTGGGAAGGCCAATAAAAGCTCTCCTATTGTCTTCAGTGGGAGGGAGTGAGACATTTTAGAAAAGTTCTATGCACTGAGAAAAAGTTAAGGTATTTCAGCACTCTTCTCAGCATCAGCCTTTTCTCTTCAGATTTAAGTAATTTTCCAGACAAAGATAGAAGTGACACAGAACTTTTTATTTGATCTAAAAGCTTTTCCATTCTCTATGTACTTAAATTTGTAAAGTCAATATGCTGAAAGTTACGTAATGCTAACAGATCCTAAAGGTCATTATATAAATCTTCAATTTTTTTAGCTTGGAAGGTGAAATCAAAGTTTAAAGGCCTGCAGTGCTTTCCCTTTTCATTCTCTTTGAGGTTAGAAAAATAGCTGGAAAAATGTGTTGGTTTATAGTACACATGCAAAAAAACTACACCTACTAGAACCAACAACTGAGCGGATTATTTAAGAATAGAAAAATCAATTGTCAAATGTAATTATCAAATATAATAAGTTCCTGGAGTCATTTCTCTTTGAAAAATAGTTTCCTTTTAAAACTTTTCATTCAATAAAACATGTGATGAATTCCATGTAGGGAACTTGGCAAATACATAAGTATTGCACGTCATTTTATGGCACAGGTCTTACTTCCTTCAAGTAGGATGTCAGACACAACTTAGGCTGTACGAGATGAGCTGTCTGCAAGTAGCTATCATAGAGAAGCAGATTCAGGCAGAATATGCACAGCTGAACCAGCACATATTTCCAGTCCAGCAGAGCTGTGGCTGGACGCCAAAGGGGCAAATAACATCACTGTGTTTTAAAAGCAGTGTCAGGTGAACAATAATGATCTACAACAGCGTTTTTCACATTGCGGTTCAGGAGACAGCCCAGTCCCTACAAGCAGCTGGCATCAGCAAGGCCCAAGAAACACTTCAGGTGTTGGTGCTTCCCGTTGGCTATTTTCGAATGGGTTGTGCCAACGACAGATTATATCAGTGTGGTCCTGTTGTGGGTCAACCGTGGTAGGCAGCTAAGGTCCGCGTTGCTGCTTGCTCACTCTTCCCAAGAGGGATGGAGGAGAGTTGGAAGGGCAAAGTGAGAAAACTCACAGGTTGAGGTAAAGACAGTTTAATAGGTAAAGCAAAAGTTGTGCATGGAAGCAAAGCAAAACAAGGAATTAATTCATTACTTGCCACCAGCAGGCAGGTGTTCAGCCATCTCCAGGGAATCAGGGTTTCATCGTGTATGACTACTACTTGGAAAGACAAACTCTGTAACTCCAAACATTCCTTCTTCCTCCTAGTTTCCCTCAAGTTTTATTTTTAATGGAATATCCCTTTGGTCAGTTGGGGTCAGCTGTCCCAGCTGCATCCCCTGCCACATTCTTATGCACTACTCACTGGCAGGACAGTGTGAGAAACAGAAGAGGCCCTGATGCTGTGCAAGCACTGCCTGGCAATAATAAAAGCATCCCTTTGTTATCAACACTGCTTTGGTCACAAATCCAAAACACAGCGCCGTATGAGCTATTATGAAGAAAATTAACTCTATCCCAGTAAAAACTAACACATGTCCCCAGTTCTCAAAGGCAATGGACCCAGAGGAGTTTTCTCAAAGTTTTCAACATGAGAAGGAAAGCATCCACAGTCACTGTGGTGGGTTAGACTCAGCTCGCAACCAAGCACCGCCATAGCCTCTTGCTCACTCGACTCTTACAGAATGGAGCAAGAAAATAGGAAGAATGAGAGAACAAGAAAACTTGTCGGTCAAAATAAAGACAAGGACATCACTTACCAAATATAGTTGCAGGCAAAACTGACTTTTGAGGATTTAACTTATGCAAATTAATATAAATATTTGAGGACATTATTTGAGTTTTAGGAAATACAACAGCAAAAAAGAAACACACACACTTCAGGAAAACATCTTTCCTCCCCCTTTCCCAGGTTCAACTTCATTACCATGCTCATCTTATCTCTAGGAACCTCTCCCCCTCATTCACAGTCTCAGCCTCACATTTTCACCACAGACACCTCTGTTCCACCCCTTGATATCACCACAGGTTACCCTTGGTCCCTTCAGTGAGACAAGCAGCAGTGTGTGCAGTCAGAACATAGAGGTTTCCTCCTGACACTTCTTTTCCACCTTTTTCTTATGCTTTAGTGTAAGTCCTCCACAGACTGTACCTCCCTTCAGGGAAGTACATGCTCTAGTGTGGGCTCATCTACAGGTCTCACTCCCTTTGGGAGTGCCAGAGGTCTGGCTGATGGGGTCAGCTTTGGTGGGCCTGTTATGGAGCTGTCTGGAACCAGCTATGTCTACCGCAGGCCAGCCCCTGACCTCGTCCCACAGAGACCATCCCTGAAGCACCCCCTCACTTCTGAAACCTTGCAACCTACACCCAGTAGTTATGTATCATTATGCTACATGGTTTGTCTGTTCCTATTTGCTAGTTTCCATTAGTCCAAATAGATGTGGGAAAGATATATGCTCTTCAACACCTCTGACGCCTATCAGGAGCTGAATAGTCCAGAAAAATGAGTAATCAGTTTCATAACTTCCAATTTTAATACCCACATACATGTGAAAATTTCATCTAGAAATCATAGTGTTCCTGTAGAGAAAGTTCCAACCTATCTGACATACATCACTGTATTTTCTCATACCTTTATCCTGTCACAACTGCAATAAAAAACAATTTTCTCTGAGGGTTTTGAGGCTTCCCTGCACCGTTAGTATAATGCTGTAAAACTCTGCCTGATTTTACTATTGGCATTATCATAAACAATGCCTAGTCTCAGAGCATTTAATGTTTGAATCAGGGACTTATTTGGCTTGAAAAGAATGTTCTTATAACAAGAATTAATGACAAAAGTCTTCCAAGCAACTCTGATTTTAGTAAATCTTGAATCACACTTTCCCAAACCCCTGGACTTTTGAGATTCTGCCATCACTGAAAACCTATTTCTGTAACACATCAGATAATGAGTCTTGGTTATTTAAATATGCCTAAATTGCTACTGGGTTGTTATGCCCTGCATGCATTTTTGTATTAAAATCTTGTTTCAAAGAAATATACTCCTATTATAATATAGGTAAATGCCACTCAAAATCTTTAAGGACGGTGATTACCAGCCCCTTTCAAAGACACAACACAGTTTCTTGATTCAAAGTAAGTATTAGATATGTCCCAGTCTGCATTTTCCTTAATTTGAGTTTTCTAGGAAATCAGAGTATGTTTCATAGTCTTCCAGCTGAACACTATGATCCAGCAATTTTTGTGTAATTGCCAGAACTAGGTTCCTCTGAGAACAATTTTTGTAGTCTGTAGACAGTCCTATCTGATAAGGTCACAAATGGAAGTGTTCTACTTCATACAAATAAGAAAAAAATCGCTCTCATTGTTGACTGTGATATTTAAAATAGGAGGGATTATTATTCACAAGCCCTATTTCTATGCTGATCACATTCTCAAACACATGCAATTTAAGGCACAATTACATTTAAAATGCAGACACAGTTACAGTTTAATATAAGTACACATCTCAGCAAGGCAAAAGAGAATACGCCATTTTTCAATAACTGGTGTTTACTATCGAGAGAGTGATACAAATTATTGTTATATGACATTATACAAGTACATAAATGCATCGACTTACAAATCAGGAAAAATACAACTGACAACATGGACAGAAAGCAATACCAATGTCTCATATAGACTTCCCAGTTTCAGAGGGAAGACACAATACAAGAATAGGCTTGTGGCCAATTGGGGTCTAGAACTAATCTGCTCTTGCCTCAGTGCTCTTTTTAGATCACGGGACAGTTGCAAAAGGTAACGTTTTCAGAACTAACTAGTGAGTTTTGACAGTTCAGCTCAAACTGCCTAATATTATCAGGCTTCACATTACAGTGATGTCAGAAAACCACATCCCTGAGAAGTATCTCAGCTACTGAAATACTCCATATCAATCACTTAAGAGTGCACACTTCAGATCATTATCCTGTGAATAGTATTGCTCCCTTTTTTCCTGTTTGACAATGTCATCTTCTTAGCCTATAAACTCCTTGGAGAGGATTTATTTCTTGCCATATATTTTGCACAGTTCTTGCCACAGTGGTGCCCTGACCTTGCTTAGAATTTCTGTTTTCTTTAGTATGATTAGTTACAATTAGCAGTTAGAACAATGCCTACATTTTCACATGTACCCAGTGGTAAACTGCAGCAGTTGTTGTACCACCAGATGCTCCCTCCCCAGCTGAGAAAGGGAATAAAAGAAAAAAGGGAGAGGCCCTGTGGGTTGAAGTAGAAACAAATTTAATGAAAAAACAAAACTAATACAACCACCAACATAAAGTATACAAGGTTATACTCAGCCTGGTCCTTAGGATCAGCAAGAGCAGAAGGCCAATAGAGAGAAACCCCAGGAAGAGAAGCTCCCCACCCTCTCTAAACTCCCTCTTTTTATAATGAGCTTGATGTCAGTGCTATGGGACACATCTGTGAGTCAGCTTGGGGCAGCTGCCCTGACTGAAACTCCCAGCTGACTCAGGGCTGCCCATGGCCTGCTGCCATGGCTGACCCACAGCTCTGTTCCTAGTAAACCAGGACAAATAATAATGGAAACACTTTCATGTTCCATTCAAGACTTAAAGACAGATAGGAATTTTGTAATGTGGCATTCGATCAGTTAAAAAATAATCTATGAAAATCCATCTGGAGAGTAAAATAAATTGGTTCCACATTTGTCCTGTCACATAAAACTGCTTTAGACATTGTCATAGGATAAACAGTCCACATTTGTGTTAATTTCTGGTTGGCATAAGGCACTATTGGTTAGTCTTGATGATGGCAGCTGAGAATATACACTAGGAGATCCCTAATTTAAGATATTTGTGAGCTCTGAATCATACAAAGATATTCAGAAATTATTGCCATTTTATGTAGTTAAAATCCTGGATTTCTTCAAAATAGCCTTTCAAAAATATTTTTTTTGTTCAATAATAGAATTCGTAGTAAGGTGTGTATTTTATCATCTATAAAAATGTCAATAAAATCTGCATTAATCTGAGGAAATATATATTCTATCAAGAACTTCCTATGAATCACAGCAACTGCTCTGTCTCCCTCCAAAAGTGCTTTGTAGGAAAAAATGTTAAAGAGAACAGGACAAAATGTACAAATGTTACACTCTACCTAATAGACATGGGATCTAATTTTGCCTTGTGGGATTTTGTACCTCTGACTTCAAAGAGAATACCATTGTATTATGATGAAGATATATCATTGTATAAATTATCTTGATTAACTAATTAGCTTCATAAAAACTTCGACAGAAATGTTGTGAGAAGGAAAAATTCAGAGGTATTTTACCATGAGAAACATTCACATAGAGAAATTCCTACCGTGTTACTTTGTGTACTGTGTCAGTAAAGTAAAATGGTAACTACAGGTAAATAAGAGAAAGCAGCATTTACTTTCCAGCTACGTGTGTTGCAAATAACGATGCTTTGAAAAATAATAAAATGAAAATGCACTTAAGAGGTTTACAAATTTATTTGGCAAAGTAAACGTTCAAAAGTAAAATATTTTTTCCTATGTAAGACACAAGTTCAAAGTGTTGCTTCTAGTATACTGTGAAAGAACAAGATTCCTAACACATCCTTTCTGTAAACTACCTCTGATAAAATATTACCATTGCAGCTCATTGCAGCATCTTATTACCATCCATTACACTATTCGTCTCAACATTTTAAATCTGTGTTTCTCAAGCAACCTTCTACAGACGGTTTTGCTGTGATATCTCATCAAAACCAAAAAAAGAAAGAGCTAAACACATGTTATGGTTTGTCTATATGACTCCAGCTCAAATAAAATGTCACTGTAGATTGTACAAATCACTATGAACAAATACAGTCTTCAAGCCTGGTGTAAAACATCCCCAGATAAGACTCTAAGACTATCAAATGCAGCTTTGGGACACGCTTTTGTCCCCTTCATCTTTAAGCTCATAGCTCAATCCAATTATCCACAATTTAGCCTCTGCCAGCAATTTGTGTACACTTGTGTTGCAGAGGAGGATTTTTTTGTATGACTCAAGTGTAAAACTTCAGCTTACAAGCCAAAAACATCTTCAAAAGAAACCCATGAAATGAAACAGTAAAAGCATGAGACAGGACTCTACGATACAAAAATTGACAAAACCCCCAAAGAGTTTCTAATCACATATATTAACTTTCACCTCAATGATAACTTGTTTTAAATGAAATCTGCAAAACACAATTTGCTTATTTTGTTCATCAGTAAAATATCAACATTATATGTGAAGATTTTTGTTGAACAAGAATAAGACTGAGGAAAATTTTGGGTAGAGCTATATAAAGTTCTGAATTCCAAAACAGAAACCACTAGGACTTAGAACAAGTCAGCAGTTTTCCAGAAGTTAAATGCTTGTTTGTGTGGTACTTTTCAACATTATTCCCACATCCATTGGAGTCAGAAACATAGTATTAGGCCTTTGGTTCTATCCAGCTGAAAACATCCAGAACAAAGACATCTATAATATTAGTCTGGCCCTTAGCATACAAATATTTTCAGTTTTTCATGGCACACATTGCTGCAAGAAACCATTCTTTCAGTTGAGGACTAAGTGATCAAGAATCTTTCTCTAGCCTTCCTTACATTCTATATTTCTCACACAAAGTGGGAAAACCAAGTGAGTTTCTGTTGACTTGATTCTGCTTGAGGATTCCTTAAAATATAGCCACTGGCCTTAAATAGCTGTAGACAACCACTAGAAGATTGTTTTCTTTAGCTGTTGACATCATTCTGGAATGCATTTGAAATTCTGATTTGCATTATTTTGGCTTGGTCACATGCTTTTAGTCACATGATATCTTAGCAGTTTTGTAGTCACATTTATTCTAATAATTTATTCCATGGAAAAATATCCTAAGACATATCAGAGGATTTTCTGTTAGCAATGATTCCACTTATCAGCGTAATGGCTCTGGTCAGAGGTTAGAATCTCCCCTTGAAAAAGAAATTATGTACAATATTTTATTAACAGAATTTCATCTTGCATAGCATTTGAATATATAGGCAGCAAAAGAAGGTTTCTACTAAAAAATTCAGATTTCAACCAAAGCACTAAGTTATTTGATAGGATAACACTTGAGGAGCTAACCTAAGACTGCAAGGATCACCTATGGAAAAGAAATAAAATTGGTGGAGTTCTGCAGTAATTTCTTAGCATTCTATAACTTCAGGGTAAAATGAAACTGTCCAGGAAAAGAGGCCCAACCAGGCTTACACTGTATCATACTAACCTCTGGCTGCTGTCAGAGTACATCAAAGCTGTTAAAACCATCGTATATTACAGCAGACAGATCAAGTGGCCTTAAGCTGGCACTGGACACTGCAAGAAACATGTGACCATAAGATCAAAGGACGGAAAAATAAGGTTTCAACCACAATTCACAATGATAAAATCTCAGCACACATCACATGCCACTTTAATGTCTTCTATTCCAGAGACCTGGTCATATGGGGAAAAGGGTGTGTTTCTATTCTAATTAGTTTATGTGTCTAAACAATCCACAGCAAAACCACAGTGTTTTAGAGTAAAAATTAGTAGTCATACTATGTTAAGTAAAGGTAATTCTGTTTAGTACGATACTTAGGGAAATGATAGGCTATATTCACCCCTGACATTACATTTATTTCCCATTCCAGAACTAAAGGATCCATAATACTGAATCCTAAAAACCTAACAAGCAAACATAGTACATGTACAGCCTTCAGGCCCAAATAAAATGTAGTGCCTAAACACTCAACCCAAATATTCCTATTGTTCCTACAGCTGAGTCCCTCTTGTCTACTTGTTACAATTTTACCATCTCTGAGTTATCATTGTGAAATGATTTCTTGACTTATCAAATCAAGTACAGTTATGCGTGTTTGCCAGCTTTCAGATCCTCAGTGCAAATGGTAATTATAACCGTTCTAAATGATACATCTTCCCAGTGCTTCAGAATCAGTGAGTTAACCTTAAATGCAAGGCAGATTTAAAGATTAACAATTTACTCAGATAAAGGAAAAGAGAAAATATAATTAATCATTTGCCTATCCTTCAACCCTAGTTTACAAAACCATGGTGCAACTTTATTGAGCTCAAAATTGAAGGGTGACAAGGTTAATACATAGCTTTAGACCTCATGGTTTCATTAGCAAACACATTACAGACTGCAAAACTGAACTGACAGTAATGCTAGGCCCAAACAAAGTAAATAATTACTGGCTTGGCAAATGAGGAAGCACTTGCAGAGTTTGTTTACATTTGGTTTTTGGAAAATTCATGTTGGCAACAAGTCAAATACAGTTTGACTAGTTACTGTGACAATTGCTCACAGATGCAGCTGGAAGAACAACAAAAGAATGGATTTATGGTTCTTTTCTCCCCTGCATTTTTCCCCTTTGTTGCCTCTTTTCTTGTGCTTTTTCTTCTATCTTTCTCCTTTTTTTCTCTCTCTCTCTCTTTTTTTTTTTTTTTCCTTTTCTTTACCATTTTGGATCAATAACAAACTTGTAGCCTCAAAAATAAGTGGGTTTTCATGGCAGATGGGCCATGGAATGTATGAAAATCTCATGTTGCATTTTGTCTTTTGGCCATATATTAGAAAAGACACAGCTGTGTTCAAGCTGCACTCGTAAAAGCCTTGCTCCCTGACAAAACCTATGAGTGCCCTCAATTCTTGTAGGCCTGTACTGGATTTTCAAGAGAAATACGTCACTTCCATGTTGGTGCACTGTTAACAAAATTTATCAGATGCCAGGGGTATAGAATTGTGTCTAACCTCAATTCCTTTTATGCGATTCATTGTTTGGCTATATAGGAGAACTTCAAAATATTGCTTGGAATTCAAATAAGGTGACAATCTATGAAAATGGAAAATAATTCAACATCCGTTAGTTGATCTAGAAAAATTGCGAAACTGCAGTTCCCTTTCCAAAATTTCATACAGAATGCAATTATTCCAAACACTGAATATGTTCAATTACCTAATATGCAGTAGTATCAGAGGCTAAAGAATTAATAAGACAATTGTATAACATATATTCAATTAATTATATACAGAAGAGGACTAATTATATAAACTCAATAAAAGTTTGCAAGCAGAAAACAACAGTAATTGTTAGAGCTCGCTTTCAGTCAAAGTGAGCTAAAACAGTTTGATTAATTCTTGTCAGATCATCTGATTTCACTGAGTGCATTTCACATAGGAAAATTAAGATTCCTAGTCTGATCAACAGAGACCTATTTTATTTTCCCTACCTTAGTCAACTACCAAACCGAAGTCTCATTAACCCACTCTTCTGAACACTAGTAACATCACCAAAATAAGTTGAAATTAAGCATACAGACCATAAACAGAAACTTTAGTGATAACTTGTGTATCTTAGTTATTTTGCAGTTATTTACAATGTGTTGTTTATAGTATGCTAATGTCACTACATTTTTATTAGTCTGAAAATAATTAAAACACAAACTGTGTTAAATTACATTTCTGCATTGCACAGAGCAACTATAAAATACCGTAATAATTGTCAATGTTCATTGCATTTGTCTCTGGAAAACAGAATAAGGAACAGTCCTCTCTGAAGAGTGATCAGGCCAGGATATTTTAGGCATATATGCTCCTTCAAGAGCTTGGACAGATGACAAGATTTTCTCAGTTCACTGACGTTCACTTATTAAGGACCAGGAAGGGCCATGTGTGCTGTCTTTCCAAGCTATAGATGCATTGACATCTGAATATTGCATAAGAGGTTGTCCTGTGACCAAGATATGGCTTTCTTTTTCTTTAACTGTTCCATTACTCTCTGTGGAGGAGACAGTGCTCATGAGCAGAGAAAATATATCTGTGGAAAGCTGCAAGGTATAAGCATTCTCAATTGAAATAAAGGAAGCTATCCAGTAAAATTGAGTATTTTTAATTGATATCATCATCACCAAGTTTTCCAGTAAAATGTTGGAAGAAAGTGAGTTTAAAAAGGTTGAGGGAGATTAAAGTTCTCAATAGCTGCATTAAAAAAAGTACAATTGCAAATACGAATTTAACCAGGGAAAAATCCATAACAAGAAAAAACAATGAGAAAGTGGCATGGTGGAAAGTACTTCCAGACGGTGTATGAACAGAGTGCAATATTGATTAAGGTATATTCTAATCAATATACAGATACTTCAATGCTTTAAATGCAGTGGCTTTGATAGCCTAAGGGGAACATTGTTCCACTGAGTGCAAAGGTTAGATACCTATGCTCTAACATCTGCGGGGATGTGATACAGTCTAATTATTATGGGGAATCAGATTCTTATACAAAATGCCAAAAGTACTAAATATCAAGGAGGTAGGCAAGACTGACAGAAACATGTTGCTTGTTTGATTTTAACATAAACTTGTTTTGTCCTTACCTTTTGTCTGAAACCTGAAAATGTTTTTTGGACATCAGAAAATTTGCCTTACTATGGGCACTGTATTGAGAAATAATCTATAGTGAATGATTCTAAAGATCCTCCAGAACTCACAGTGTTCTGCTGATGCCCAGTGAAAGATCTGTGCATAAAGTGATTGTGACTTAGTGAGTGACACCTGCATTGGCTTTACTTCTTCCCTTCCCCAGCATAGGAAACTGGCTTGAAATAGCACCTTCTAAAACTGCACAGTTCTTAAAACTGTATCTGCCATGAGGTGACTTATCTTTGATTCTCTGCAACTAACTCTCCAGATTTGATGGGAGTCTCAGCAATTTGGCAGAAGAATTACGTCAGTTTTCACAACTAGTGACAATGCCAGTCCATGTATTAGCAGCTGCCCTGTTCTCCACAGACCAAAACCTGTTTGATCTCGGTCTTTACCATCTGCTGTCTCATGACTAAACTGGAGGAATCATTTCCAAAACTCAGGTAATCATCATCTCCACTAACACAGGTCTGGGTTCACATGCCCCAAGAACATTCTAATCTTTCCAGAGATCTAAAGCTGTCCTCTGTTGTTTGATATATTAAAAAAGTTTTGTAGTTTACTCTTTTACATTGGTTTTATTTTCAGAAACGTGAAAATTAAAATGTCTTGGTAGAAGCAAAAGCCATAGAGCTTTATCTGCACTACATATAACCTGACCAGAGTTTACAATGATTATGAACATCACCACTGTATCACTCCGTGCTATGGAAACTTCATTTGTTGAATACAGTGGTAACTACACATGCTCAACATCTCAGTATCAGGCACAAAATAAATATTCTGAACAAGCTATGCATAAAAATACATATATCTGATAGAAATCCAAGATTGCCTCAATAATATGCAATGTATTCTACTAATCCTTTCCAGCAATAAATCCCAGCTAACAGTAACAAACATCTTTGGGTATGCTTCACAAAGTGTTTAAACATCAACATAATTTTTCATTTTGAAAACAGTTGTTAGCTTTTTTCCAAAACTGAAAAATATTTGTAAAAATGCTTTAGAGTAAATATGAGCAATTTCTGTGTTCATCAGCAATTGATAGTTATGACAGTATGAGAAGCAATTTTTCAGGGGTGGCATCTGATTTCGTAGACTTACCTTGAGATGTCAGATAAATACATTACATTAGAAGATCCAAATTCAAGTTGCAAGCTCAAACAGAAAAGACATAATTAGGGATGACTAAATTTAATGTCTCTGTCTTTCCTGATATAATGCATCAGTCCAGTGTAACAAAATACTAACAAAAACCTTGTCATGGCACTGACAGACAGATTCTACATTTACTCCAGGATTACACTAACAATTATCAACAAGGTCTAGGTTGAACATGCCCTGTATAATCTGGAATGCCTGACAGTTAGAAGTTTTATCAGAGGATTTCCTAACCAGAGCAAAGAAAATAATTTAGGATAGTAAGAGACTGTTAATTGTTTTAATACCTCAGAGGATTTCTAGAGCTATTCAACCTAACACTCTGGAGTTGAATATATTGAGACTTGGAGTAAAACCCTCTGAGCTAAGGGAAGGAGAATAGAAGTGAATGCTTTGCTCAGGAGAAAAAAAAAAGAATGGCGTTTGATCCCACTGCTCTGTCTTGTGGCCCTCACAAAGAGAATAAGTACCAATAGTACTTACAGTGCCTTGATGAGATCTTAGAGTTTATCTGAGATTAATTCATTGCAAGATGAGCGGAAAAGAAAATAAACTTCAATAGCAACTAAAGTGTAAAAATTACCCATATAGGTAGTACGAACAAAACAGAAAGTGCTGTTGCCTTGGTCGCAAGAAAATAGGTCTGAGCTTAATTAAATTTAGCACAGACTACGTTTTAAGAAGCAGAATGCATGAGTTAGTTAGGCTTAACATCTGAGAATTCTATACAGTCATACCTAACTACCAAACCCACAAAACACCTAGGAAGTTAAAGCAAGTCACTAGGAGTCAGACTGCTGAATTTTAAAGCCCTGAAATTTAAGTCTCAATGTTGCAACCTGAGACACCACTAGACAAAAGAGGAAACAACCTGACAAAAAGGATGAAACTACTCATTATATCCATCTTTTTAACCTAAAATGTAGTTTAATTTGTCTCTATATTATGATCACATTTTTGTACATTCACAGTACTACTCAGGATTTTGAAGTCAAATGTGAATTTTCAGCTACTCAGATATCTACTTAAATACTATAAAAACTCATACAATGAGATATTAATTTGTCTTCCAAATATATCATCAAAGTCTAAAACATAAGAACAACAGTTTTGTTTTCTCTTACTAAGGAAAAATAGTAAATGGAATAAGATCAAGTAGCTATATTAAAGCAAAATATAGACTAAAAATGTCCAGATACAGAAAAAGTTAAACCAGTTCATTGCTATAAAGATCCAATTTTGCTGTGACTCTTGCAAGCCATCACCAAGTAAATCAATAATCTTATTTTAATATCGTCCCCACTTTGTCTCTGCTGTTGACTTTTGCTTTCCACTGTCTTGTTGCTTCTGCATTTTCCTATGAAGAATTAGACTAAAATATCTTTGAGACAGGCATGGAATCAAAGAATCAAGGAATATTCAGAGTTGGAAGGGACCTCCAGAGATCATCTAGTCCAACTCCCCTGCTTAAAAGCAGGATCCCCTAGAGCACATCACTCGGGACTGCATCCAGGCGAGTCTTGAAAATCTCCAGAGGAGACTCCACAACCTCTCTGGGCAGCCTGTGCCAGTGCTCTGTCACCCTCACTGAAAAAAAGTTCTTCCTCATATTTAAATGGAACCTCCTATGCTCCAGCTTGTGCCCGTTACCCCTCGTCCTGTCACCGGGAACCACTGAAAAGAGTCTGGCTCCATCCTCCCTCAACCCACCCTTTAGGTATTTATAAACATTAATTAAATCACCCTCACAGAGTTTCTGAATACAATAAACTGTCCAGCCCAAACTGGAGAAGTGTGATATAATAAACAAGCCAGCCAACCAGCTCGCACACTTCATCATCTCCCAGTGGCTTGCGGTAATATTCGAATGCATTGTTCCATCTCATAAAATCTGGCCATAATACAGTACTTTGGGGAATCAGGAAATAATGAAATTGCTGTCACTGTTAGCTCTATCTATACTCTACCAGGGCTGAGCCTGATGTGGCTAAGGGACACAGACACCATGTCTGCTGTGTTTCCTCAAAGAAAATCAGTCAGGCAGGTCAAAGCAGATATTTCCCACTGTACCTCTATGATCTTACATCTTACCCTTCAGCAAACCAAAGGTCTACCTTGCCAGTCAACCAGATTCTTACCTTCTCTTGGTTTTATTGTCAGAACAGAAAACCCTAAGTTAACCAGAAATTCAGGTATAGGACATTTTAGCTAATAGCTGAGGAGTGGTGAGGAACAATATTGGTCATGGGTTTAGTGAGCCTACAGCATGTCCACATGCTACAGATCATTGAATTGGTACAAACCTACTCTATTGGCTCAAAACTATACAAAAATCTACGAAAGGGTACCTTTTTCATCATATGTTTCATGCCATATTGAGTATCCTTTTTTTTTTCCACAGTCAATATAAAAGACAGTGAAGGTAAAGCAGAACAAAAATCATGTTGTATGGCATTTCAAGAGAAAAGCTTTACTGCATTTACCTGGATGTGAATCACTTTCCTAATGACAGCTGATATTCAGGTCAAAGAGTATCCTTTAAGCCTGCTGTTACTGATCAGATAAGCACACAAATGTATTTTAGTATAAAATCAAGCAGATTATCCTAAACTACCTTCAGAAATGGCTTTAAGTGACTGAAAGTCTTCAGTATGGATTCAGAGACCAGACAAACCACACATAAAAGACATTTTGTATTCCTCAGACTCTGGGAGAGTTTAAACCACAGTTCTCATGGAGAAACCATGAGATGCAAATTGGTAAACAGGCTTTATTAATTCAGCTGTTTACTTGTTTTGTTTAAAAAACAAGGCAGAACAGTGAATTTCATTGGTTCTGTTAGTCTGAAGCTGAGTTAACTCCAGGTATGTACACAAAATCAAACACACAGAAAATGAATATGCTGCCTCCAAATTTAAAAGAAAAACCACAAAAAAACCCACAACCATAAATCAACACTGACCAAAGGATAACACTAATGGAGACGGACTTTTAGTAGGGCCTGTAGCAACAGGACCAGGGGTAATGGTTTTAAATTAAAAGAGGGTAGATTCAGACTAGATATAATGAAGAAATTCTTTAAGATGAGGATGATAAAATGCTGGAACAAGTTGCCCAGAGTGATGGTAGTTACCCCACCCCGGTAACATTTAAGCTTGAATAGGGTGGGGCTCTGAGCAACCTGATCTAATTGAAGACACCCCTGCTCAATGCAGGGGAGTTGGACTAGATGACCTTTAAAGGTCCCTTCCAACCCAAACTTTTCTATGATTGTATGACTTTGTGATCCTATGATTCCACAAAAGCGGGACTGAAAAGCATACCTGTGGCAAAATATACAGCATTTAGTAAGATTATAGCAAATATACATACTGGGAGGGCTATGGGTGGATTAGTGATAAACAATTAATAGTGTTATCACTATTGTTATATGTGATGTCTTTCTCAGCTTTGAAAACTGTAGACTTTCTTTCATATAACTCAAAGTTGCTCAATAGCTCTGGTGAATCTATATTCAGTGGGAAAAAGGTTTCACTCTTTTAATTACAAAAAAAGAAAAAAGTATAAAATTACAATACACCCTCTAGATGTGGGGAAAAAAACCCACTCAGCTACTCTTTCTCCCTCTCTCTCAAAAGTTACCTTATCATTTTTCTTTATTTCTTAGTTAGTAAGTTCCTCCCCACTTCTTAAAGCAGTGCTAAATCATACTAGTTATTGATATATTTTCCTCATGTAGAGAAGTTTCTGAGCATACTGTATTTTTTAAGGAAGTGTATCTGCATAACCTTGTGTTTTGTTAACCATGCTAGAGCCATCACTGGAGTAACTTGCTTCTTGAGCACCCTGTTTGTGTTTCTCAAAACAAGAGAGGAATATCTATTTCAGCTATATCATGTCTCTTTTGTTCTTTGTAGTCCCTCTGGGCTGCTTAGAGACACAGCAGAACCCTACTCTGCCTCTGTACCCTCACCCTCTGGATCCTGAAATGCCAAAACACAGATCTCTAAATCACATCCATTTTGACTTCCTAATGAGAAAATTTATCTAATAGAAATGTCTGCAATTATCACATTAATGAAGACCTCTAATGTATAAATAAACAATAGGTTTGAGTTTATATAACCATAATATTATGCACAGAAGAATCAAAATATCAATATAGCAAATCTAGCAATCCATGAACAAAAATTTGTCATCAAAATCTTTAGATTCCCAACTCCTCCGTTTTTTAAATTTAGGCAAAGCTAATTTATGACCAAAAGCTGTTCCACAGTATTTTAATGTTTCTTATATTAGATACCACATCTTAGTTTTGCATTTTGGTGTTTCTGGCCCATATTTCAGTCTTAATATGACAACAACACATACAATTTTGTACAGTATTCATAGTTTCAAATTTTAACAGATTACAGTATTTTGCATATTTTACATATGACTGTGTAAGTCTGATTTTCACAATCTTGTAATTCATATTTTAAATTGTTGGAAGCATGTATTTTAAATGTTCATATGTAGTTCTACATTATATATGGATTCTGTATACCTCTGTATTCCATCTGTGGACAGACTGAGACTAGCCATTTATTATGAAAACTTCTGCCTACCAATTATTAGGAAGTTTAAATTGTACATCAGGAACTAGACTTTACTTGCTTGTTATCAGTTTCTTTATACAAAGGCAAGAGTTTTAATGTCTTTTTACAGGCATTCACCTAGGTGGTCACATTTTGCCAAAATCAGTGGATTTTTCTCAGATCCATAAATAGCATCAGTCAAGAATTGCAAATAATCTTAGTGTAATTTTTAGGCACGCTGCTATCAACTATGTTATCAAGATGTGTAACAAAAATTTCAGCCTTAATTAATCTCCCTTATCCATTGTAATGGGTCACTTCCGTGGAAAAATCAATACTTTTCCCAAATAAAGGCACACAAAGCCATGCCACAACATGGTAGGTCACTAGCCATGTTTGGATTTAAGACTAGGCATAGCTAGCAAAATGATACCATATAATAATACCACACCTGAGTTATGTTTGTGGTCTGCTACAGTCTGATCCTAAGGAAGAAAACCAATTGCAGGTTCTTGTTTGTTAATATGCTGAGCTATGAACCTTCAGGCAGGCAGGATCAAAGAACAGCTTTTCTCTGCAGGTACAAAATAGCCTCTTACAGAACATCAGCACATTCTAGTATTATTTCCTTCTTTCTTAAAATACAACAGTAACAATCTAGCAGGCTCCAAATCTGTTTACTGGCCTCCAAATGCAGAGGATTTATTTAACATTTATCATCAAGCTGACCTGCCTCATAATGACATATCATATTGAAGGAAATGAAAGAATCATATTCCCCTGTTTTTTCTGTGAAAATAGAAATTTATGTTCAAAGATTCTACTTTTCTCTGCTAGTTAGATGTAAATATGTCAGAGATACGTTAAAATGGTATTCAATATAGACTACTTTTTTAAAAACAAAGTTGTCATTCTACTCCTGCTGAATTGCTCATAAATTCAAGTTTGAATAAAGAGATCAGATTACATTAAATGCATTTTGGTATCTATAACTTTCTGCAATGAATTAAAACTGGCTGATCATGTCTCAAGTGCATTTCATTTTCCGGTGATTCACGTACTGCAATATAACCTTCAAAATTCCCTTATGCCAACAAACTCACTCAGATATGCTGGGTGCAGGAGCAGATTAAAGCAGCTATAAGATTGAAAACTGTATCAAGACATCAGATAATGCAGTAGAGATATAACGGAAGTGTAAACAAAACCTGTAAATGTACAAATTACTGTTCATATAATCCACTGCTGAATTCAAAGGAGAGTTTTGGTGTAATAAGAAGATATATTAAACCAGAACAAATTGGTAAGGTCCCAATATTGAGGTTGTTTCATTCTGTTCCATTTAAGAATTTTCTATTCAGGACTCAGCAGTGAAAAATATTTACTCTCCTGTTATCTGGAAATAAGCTTTATCCCAAAGTCAAATTAAATGTTAAGGTGTTTTAAAGTCAGGGCTAAAAGAGCATTGCATATCTCTCTGTCACCTGCATGTCTTTTTAAGTTACTTTTAGAAATAACCTTTCATAGTATCCTTGAGTCTATGAGCTTTTCATTCCTGTGTTGTGAAATCCAATCCGTCCTTTAAAGGCTTTTTAAGCTGGCAAAAATGCATTATTACTGATCTAGTAACTTCTATTGTTTCAGTGGTAGCTATGGTTATGGATGAATGCTTTCAACAGAAGTTAAAAGAGATAATGAGTCTTTAATGATACAAAATCAGAGCCTTGTGTGCTTAGTGTAGCCTGACATAAGCTGCAGGTTTCAGTTAGCAAGGACAGCTTACACAGTATCTTAGTTTTCCACAATGAAAATATTCACAAAAGTGTTTTCTTGCGCAACTTTGTATTTCCCAAGATACTATCAGCAGAAGTTACCTATGATGCCAAATGGTTAAATGACATGAATTGGGGAGGGAAGAAGGGGGAGGAAAAGGAAAAGAAAAAAAAAAAGACACATCTGGTAGTGATGAAAATAAAACTCAGTTTTGGTAATTCAATATCTCTGTTTATAGATCCTTTGTTGTCATCCTTCTTATTTTTCCATAGACTTCTCCTCCCCAAAGATATGAAAGAATTGCACTCATCTAACACTCCAGCACAGGAACCAGAGATGCCTCCTTATATACCTGGTAAAGGATACGTTTAAGGAACAGGATGTTCTTAAAATAAGCATTGATTGTAAACTGTGACAAAATGTGCATATCTTTGCCTTGTAGCTGTGTGGGTCCATTGGTTTTGAACTAGATTGTGTTTGCATGCATTTACAATGCACTATACATGATTTGCAAGGGGGAGGTTGTGTATACAGAGCAATGCATTTACACGATATCTGTTGCATCCGGGCAAACCCAATTTCGGTGTATTTGACCAGTCTTATCCTCCTGTATCTGCATTTTGGTATGCTAATGTGTTGAATCAAATCCACCACAACAGGCACAGGATCAAAGAAAGAAATGCTTGTACCATTCACCCGAGTGTCTGCCCTTTAAACGGCTTACCTCTTGCACCAAGTAGAAGATTAGTGATGATAAATAGATCGACTGCAATTTCAGTCACAGTAACATGCTATGAAAACATCTTGCATTCAGTGGCTAATCCAGACTTCTCCCCTCTCTGCCAGACCACAAACCTTTCATCATAAACTTCTCCATTCATCTTACACTGGCATGAAGGGGCGGCCCATATTGAATACATCTACAGATGTTTTATTAGTAGCACATGTTTTAGATGCTGGAGCTATATGAGAGCATACTGTGATTCAGCTGCAGGTGTTTACTAAATAGGAAATAAGTAAAACTATCATGGAGACACTCTAGGAATGAAGCAGTTCGGTATTAAACTTATTCTGTGTTTATATTAACTGATTTAAATGGAAATCTGCTGCTCTTCTAAGTTTATTCTGATTCCCCAGAACATAAATTTCCCTAGATATGTCTGCTTCCAGTCCGCTGGCCACCCCTTCCACACTGGCATTTTTGAAAACAAAACATCAGTTCCACACTAAAGGGAGAAATACCCCGTTCACATACCGTCAGGGTGCCACGGGGGCTCCTGTGGGGGGGCTCAGGGCAGGGCTAGCAGCCAGGGCCTGTCCAGGAGTGGGGCAGCTGGTGGCAGGGGGGAAGCCCCAGTCTCAGGCATTCCCTGGGGACTGGGCCAGGGCTGGGCTGGGCTGTGGCCCCGCGGGTGGGCCTGGCTCAGCAGCACCCATGGCCGGGCAGGGCTGGGCTGTGGGGAGCTGGAGACTGGCCCTGCTGCAGCATCGCTGGGACCTGGAGGGGTTGATGGCCCATGGGGTTTGACATGGGGTCCTGGGCTGGGCAGGATGGAGGGAGGAGCCCCATGGGGCTGACATGGGGTCCTGGTCTATGGGCAGGGCGGGGAAGCCCCAGTGGAGGCTGAGCAGGGACAGTCAGGGCTGTGGGTGCCCTCAGGGCTGTGGCAGGTGTTGAGAAATTGTTTAGATGATTTTATATTTAAATTTATCTAAGTATCTAATACTCAATTCCTGATATTTTTTCCTTATAAATGGTCTCTCCATGTAATACAGAAAGCTAAAATCAGGTGAGGGAATATGGGGGGGAAGGGGAGTGGAAAGAGGTGATTTAATTCCATTAACAGGTTATTGATTCATGATTGTTCCTGTTACAAACTCCAAAGTGATAGAAAGGGATTTCCAAGTGAATTCTCACGTAATTAGTAAGGAGAAGTATTCATTTACTCTTATCACTCATAGTAGTAGTCAATTTATCCTTCCTCCATGCAACTTTTGTTTGGATTCTATAGTGTAGCTGTAATTCTGAAGGAAGAATAAAACATAACCTTTGTTAATTTCTTTTAAAAAAAAAGCAACAACAGGAATATCACATCTCTTCTGGAATGGATACTTTACATTAAGAAAGACCATTATAAGCTTCTAAATAGCTGGAATCTGAGGTAACCACACACAGTACCGCAAAGAATCAAATTACCATGACAATTTATTTTCTGTAAAAATTTGTAGTGAGAGATTTTATAAAAAGGATTTTGAAAATGAAGGAAAACTTTTGCTATTATTAAGAAAACAATACTATTATCCTTAACTGGTTCCTTGTTTTTTCCTCAAATATTTAACAGAAGCCTAAGACATGACACCTCTTTGCAAAAGCAATGTTGACTTTTTACTGGCATATATTTATTCATGCCTTTTAATCCTTTTCTAATTATACCTTCCAGAGTTTGCCTATGACCAAAGACTTGTTAGTCAATAGTTCACTACATCATCTTGTAATGCCGTTCAAGATCATTTACCATCTTCTATTTCTCTCATGTGGTACATTATTCCTATGAGACAAGAAATAAAATCACATTTCATCACATTGCAACTTTAACCTAACAACATAAAATGGGCCTGGGATTCAAAAGAAATATTCAGTTCACATTGTTCTCCAGGCAGAAAAAATAGGAAAAACATTTATATATTCAGCAAAGTAGCTACACATTGCCCTTTTGAGGACATTATCTACGCATGCTGTCAGAAATACATAACATAATCTATCATAACTATTTTAAAAATCTCTCTACTCTTGCAGGTCAAGACTGAACAAGATGTATTTAATATGTGTGTAAAGACACTGTATCTATTTCAGGTGGGCTTTTATTTATATTTTAGGGCAACAAATTAAAAACTATTTTCAAAGTATCTGTATTTTTGGTTGATGAGCCTCACGTATCTTTTTATTTCATAAAAACAGTGGAACAAATTCAGTAGTGATACTATTTCTTAAACTAATTGACAGCTATAATGCATTACACAAGGGTGTCCATACAGGATAATTTGAACTACCGAATGTGCAGTAAATGTACACAGCACATCAGTGCACACTAGTATCCTCACGTTAGACAATCTCAGGTAAAATGCAGAAGCCAGCAATTTCTATTTTCTAAATTTCAAATATGTGTCGAACAAGTCCTTTGTTCCATAACCACAAAAACTCTTGACTTCGTTCTTCTATATGACTATCTTTTCAGTTTATGGTCTTTATTTTGTTATTTCTAATAAATCAAAGAACAGACTGACTCATCATGGAACACTGTGCAAAAATAGGACAAAGAAAGAGAGATAAATCCAGGGGCTGTGGATGGAGGAAAGAAAATTGATTTATTTGCAGAAAGGTTTCTCTGGACTAAGCCTGGAAATAAGAACGTGTTGTGAAATGTGGAGGGCATTAAATCATGGCTAAACCTAAACTAAAACATCCAGTACACTGAACACTTTGGAGAGAATCACAAAAAGTATAGATGAAATTACAGTGCCAGAAACTAAAGAGAAATTAATGTGTGAAGGTCAAATGCATGGTAACTGCACTACGAAGTTCCGGGTATAGTGTAGGAATAGTAGAAATTTTTGACAAGTTAAGACTTGTCAAACTCTTTGTCTTCAATTATTTCCAAAGTTTTACAGTTGAGTTGCATAGCTTGAAAAAATGCTGACATCCTGCAAATGCTTACTGCAGTTTGTAGCTTGAGTCCAAGGAAAACATGGGTTGTGCCAGAGGTCACTTAACAAAACTTGGTAAGGTCCATATTTGGACCTGCTTTTTCATCCCATAGCTCGTGTTGCCAGATATAAATGTAACCTTAAATACAAAGTACTTGTATAAATGTATTAGAAATGTATTTTAGTTTTGATTTTTAAAATATTTTATTTTTTATAAAAAATGAATCATTAAGACTTTAATTAATATAAAATTTTGTGTCAGGTCCTGTTTAAACTTTTTTTTTAAACTTCCCCAGTGGCATAACCAAGAAGACTAGAGGATTTCTTTATATTTGTTTCAGTGAAATGTTTTGAGGGACTGCTCATTGGTAAGAACGACTTCTGAGAAACATTCTGTCTTTTGTTTTGAAACTGTCTTCTCTAAAATGTATGGTTTTCATCAGCTTTGAAAAACATTTTAGTCTCAGCAATCTGTGATACTTTACAAATACTCCATTGGAGGTCTTATGGTTTCTTTCAACGTACAATATTAATGGAGTTTATTTTGTGAATAATTATTGACATAACATGATCTAATCCTAAGAAGACACATTTTTACTGAAATACATTAGAAAACTTCTATACATAAAGTCAGTCAGATATGTAAATGTTTACAGACTGCAACAATAAATTAAAACTAGAAAGGCTGTAAATAATTACAAGTGTCTATCATGTCTCACTTGACAAGTAATTCTTCTGAAATACTGATATCTAAATTAAGTTTAAAAGTCTCTGTTGAAATTGTTACAGATTGTTTTCAGTACACTTCCGATATTTAAATTATTTTACTTAATTTTAATACTCTGTGTTGCACAGGTACAAACATAATAAATGCCCAAAAATGTTCAACACAAACTGTTATTTATCTACAACAATTTGGATTTTTTAACCTTGATATCAATAACTCTTTAATTAAAAAATAAAACTCAAAAGCATGAAGAAAAGGAGATGGAAATGTGGTAAGAAAATGTATATGGAAGAAATTTTATTTATTTTTTTCTCTATCATATTTATCGGCCTCAGGGAGCACTATAGGATACCATAAAAGTAACTGACCACTTGCAACGCAATATCTTTAAAATATTGGAAGAAAATAATGAAGATTTTGTACAGCTATGGAAGAGAAATAAACTTCTGATAGTTTAAAATATCCAAATTTACATAGTATTCTTTAATACCTAAAACAGGAATCAGAATTATTAAACACACTGTTTACTTGCCTTTTAAAGGTAGACAAACTATTGTAAGAACTATTATAATCAGACTACTTATTTACTGGAAAAATAAAGTCTCTATTTTTTTGCCACTGTTTAAAATTACGAAATAAGAGGATATGAGAATCAATAAAATTATATGAGGTAAATAAAGTTGACACAAAATAAAGTAGTGGATAATGTTTCACAGGGAGAAAACCATACCATGTGAAAGAATCTTTTCCTTTGTTGGAACTGCTTTTGCACATGGACTACCTATACACTCTTTAAGATGATAATGTGTCAGTAATATTGTGAAAAAAAATTTTTAATGAAAGTAAGCATGAAGTATATTTCATTAAAAAATAAAAATGTCTTAAGGATACGATGAAAATTCATACTGACCTTCTATCCATCAGTACTAGGCTTTCTTGTTCTGTTGGATTTTTTATATTTACTCTTTCTATGTTCCAAGGTATTTCATTCAGACTCCCAGAGTCAAGCAGTATAACTGATTCCATTTGTATGTTTTGCATAATGTTGAATCAAACAGTAACAACAAGAGCTATATGTTAATATGAAAAAAAGGTGGTTATTTTTCAGTTCAGAGAATGTTTTAGCTGGCTAGTAAACCTCTGAAAATAAAGAGCTGTAATACAATAGACTTAATAAATAGCAATTGATTTATATAGCTCATATATGCCTAATAATATAGCAGTTTCGTTCACAGTTTGCAACAAACATATTCTCAAATTGCAGTTGGGTTGTCATGAGCTCTCCAATCACATGGACATCTGTAGAGTATACTGAAAACTTTTCTCTGAAATCAGTCATCTGAATTTGAACTAAGAACATTTATTACACAACACTGCTTCCTGGAATGGTACATGGGCTGAAGATTATAAACACAAGCAAGTAGGAGATGAAGGAGCTGAGAAGTGTCCTGCAGGACAAAAAAAAAAAAAAAATTTCTTTTATGATTTTTAGAAAAGATAGCTAGAACAATAAAATTATTATTCCTGAAGTTTTAGTAATATAATTGGCATAAAAATAAAATTTAAGAATAGAAATTGTTTAGCTAATTAGTTTTCTTAGCAGAAGAAGTTCACAGTATATAAAAAAGAGAAACTGAAGAATTTGCAAACAAGATTATATATTCTATATAGTATACAATTCCATGAATATGCACTGCAAACAGCTCACCTTGACTTTCAATTAAAATCAATGGACGTTTGAAAAGGTGGCTTGTTTATTGTGGGTAGAATCTTCTACGCTTAAATTAGGTCCTTACTGAAATTACAGGTAGTGAGTGCAGTTAGAACAGTTGATCCACCTAAAACAATTACCTCCACACTAAATGGAGAGAGATAAGGAGTTCTGAAGATCTGCTGCTTTGTCTGAGATAGGAATCTCTCTGTCTCTCTCTCCTCCCATCAAATGTGTAGGGTACTTAGATATCTCAACATGCCAGTCCACCTAATAAATTAATAATGTCTCCCTTAGCAAGAAAGTATATTAGTTAGGGGGAAAAGACCACCTTTCTAGCTAAATTTCACTTGAAAATGAACTGCTAGCTTTTATTTCTTGACCACAGAAAAACAACTTTTTAATGAGTATACCAGAGTGAAATCACTTCACAGTCAGAAATTCTTGGAACCAGACCATGCATCAGACAGCCTCGTCCTAACACTCTCTAGTCCTCTTCCATCATGAACTTAGGTTTTAATTAATGATGGTTAAATGTAGAATAGTTACACATTTAAAACATGGAACTATGCCCTTACTAAAGATGAAGATTAAGTCAGCTTCCTCTGGCTTATGTGTGGTCCCATGACTCAAGCATGCTCCTGCATAGACAGAGGCCTTACTCTCATATGGGAAATGAATGAAACTTTCACACAGCAAGACATTTCTCCAAAGCTACTTCTTTCTGGTGTACAGAAGGCTAAAACAAAAATTATTTTATTTACAAAAGCTTTGGTTTCCATATCCATTAGTATCACAACAGATAGAAGCACTAGACAATCAAAATTATTGTCAAGAATAACTCACACTACGGAGGCAAATAAGTTGAAGGAATCTTTATATCTTCTTATTCTGTTCTTTGGTCAAACACTGATCCTTATGGTGTCTGCCAGTTCTTAGGGCAATATTTTCAGTGGACTTGACTCTGCTGTCAGCCCTAATCTGGAGAAATAACTTTTGAGGGTATGAACCCTACACAGTAGAGTCTTAAATCGGCCAGTTTGGAAAAGAGTAAAAAGTGAAATCCTGTGCAACCCACATTAAAAACCTGAAATAAATCCGTGTCATCCACAATAAAGATGAAATAGTAGCATGGTAAAATAGTAGTAAATTTACTAATTCAAATCTCAAATGGCAAATCATTATTTCAGTGTGTCATCCCATCCTTTCTCCCTCTTTGGAATAAGACTTTGTCTATTAACATTCAATCAAAATTTACACAGACTATGAATAGACTAAGCCTAGAAGCCATTACTTGCATAAATCAATTCCATTTCTTTGCTTTCAACATCACTAATGGAAAATATTTATCAATTTAGGTAATTCTCTGCTGTGATTTACTTGAAAAGGAAAACTGGCAGAAAGTTAAGCTGACTTTGAATGATGACTTTAGATATTGTTTTGTGGAGTAGAGAAGTTTGGGATTCCTTCCTTGAATATCCAAGATACAGAAATCGTCTGCAAAACAGGCTAAGGATTTTTTTCATAACAATTATTTTTTGCTCAGAATATTTCCCAATTCTTTTTGCATTTTCTGTAAAAATTGTGATTCATTGCATGCCTGGTTTTGAATAAAGAAGAATTTTATGAATGTAAGGATATTAGTCCAGGAGCTTAAAATCCTTTTTTCATCTATACAGAGGTCTAATAGCTTTATCTCCATGCTCTCCCATCCTTTCCTGTCTTGTGGAAAGGAATCTCAGCTTTGAAACAATGGAGTGATAAGTTCCGTAGGTGGCTTTTTGCTTTGTTTTTGTTTCCAGTTCCTCCATTATGTCTTAGTTCAAGGCAGCTCTAACAGTATGATACAGTTGATACAGAGCCAGTATGACCAACACAGAGCTCTTAATTTAGTCACTTAACCTTAGAGAGGAGGTAGAAAAATAAAAAGCATATTCCTCCCAAATTAAATGTCTATTGGAGAGAAAACAGTAATTCTAAAAACCTCAAGAGATATATCCACTCTGTCTGAATTGGTTGGAGATATCATACCAAATAAACTTTTAATTCTCATTTTAATGCTTCTCCAGATATCTTGATTCCAACTATATCTACATTTAAATGGAAAAATGACACATCTAATGACTTTGGACTTAGTAACTAAGGAATAAAACTCATGCAATGTTAGATATAAATTAATTTATACTCCTGGAAGATGGCAGAAGTGATTCAAACAGGGTGGAAGCCTCAGTTGACTTCCTCAGCATCAAATAAAACCAAATTGAGGCAAATTTTACAACCGAGGCAAATTATACTATTTGTAGAGAGATTTACATCAAGGACACATGATGCATGGGAGCTGAAATTAAATGCCAAGGGTCAATTAAAAAGTGCAACTTTAAAATAAACTCCTAGCTCTGAAATCAGACTACTCTTATCATAGACATGTGCAGAAAACCTGTGGGTCTAAGTATGTCTGCGTGTGGTTTGAAAGCTCAGGGCTTTTCCTTTTCTGTTGTTAAAAATATTACTTGAAAGAAAGATAATCTTTACTTCTGAAAAATGATCCAGGCCTATTATGAAAGAGAGGACCACAAAAGGGTTGGACTTTGGGGCTTTTTTATAATACTGACCTAGATGTTGCCCATGTTGCATTAAGACATGTTACAGTGCCTAGCTTTTGTTCAGCAAGAATAATTCTGGAGACTTCGCTTGATATCATCAATAAAAGTATATTCTTTGTAGAATCTGAACTACTAATACTTACATGATGAACAAAACCTGAAATATCTTCTTAAAACAGGTCATTTTTACAAATTTGGCATTTAAGCATTTCCAAACGATACCATAAATGAATAGTTGTAAAGGAGTTGACAAAGAACTGGAAAACCCAATAGCAATAGTAGTACTTATTAGCTATTTGTGAGGCTTGTTCATCATGAAATATCATGACAGTGTAGAAGCCTTTGTAGATCTTCAGATTCATTTCACAAAACTGAAAACACACTTTTAGAGTATATATATAGCATGTATAAAATAAACTTAAATTAATCGGTACGACCTCTCACGAGCAACAGACAGGAAAGAAGAGAAATCCTGTGTCCAAACAGCAGCACTATTTCTCTGAGTGAGGACACTTGCTAGCACCAGGCTAGATCCATCTCCACGTCCCACAGATTTCCTACCAGCTTAGACTGCAGACTCTCTACTTAACAACTGTTCAAGTCCAGAGGTCAAAGCACCAAATCTTCTCTTTGCCAGTTCTGATTTGGTGAAGAACTAATGGACAAAAATTCTGCAATAATGACTACACACAAAGTTCTGTTTGTGTAACAGAATACGTATATACACGTTTGTATAACAGTTTGGCTGGTACAGTCACTAGTTCAGAATTTTAAGAATTTTAAATCCATTTGAATATTGAGCCCTGGAGAAGTATGTGATATCTAAAATTAATGTGAAGTCTAAGTTTCCTTTATGGGTGACTGCAAAGTATTCTAAAATATCTGTGCCATCAGAAGAAATAATAAGAGCCTTTTTACTTGACTCTTGACAAAAGGATGACATTATACAGCAGCATTTTACAACAATAACTGCAGATTTCTAAAATTGCTTTTAGAGACTTAATTTCACAGACTTTGCAAATAATATATAGGACATATAAGTACTGCTTTGGAATACCAATAGTCTCCAAATTAAGGGTTTTGTCCACTTCTTTGCAACACTGCTCTATCTTGTAGCAACTGCTTGTGAAAGATTCACAAGTTTATACGCTACTTTAAACTTTGGAAAAATCACATCTGCTCTTATCTGAAACATAATCTGTAATGCTTCTGCTTGGAGAAGATTTCCCACGGCTAGAGTTGAACACGAGATGCAAAAGACTAGATTTGAAGGAAAACTCAGAATACCTAAAATTAAGAAGGGTTCTGAATCAGAATTCAGAAGCATAAGAGGCATTTAAAAAAAAATAAAAATTAAAAATTTAATTAAATATTCTTAATATTAAACATTCTTACTCATTCATATCTATTTATTTATTTCAGCACATATATGTAAATCTTATATTTCATTATGTTATTAAATATAAGCTATATACCTTAAGTCAGAAACTTCTTTTAAAAAAGACATCATTTGACATACCAAATTTTTCAAGTTGATACAAAATGTCATTTTAGAGACTGGAATTTTTTTCTCTATCCCTTCTTTCACCTTGCGTTTTGTTTTGGCATAATGTCAAATATCATCTCCAAGCTAACAACTGATAGTTCTGTCTCTATACTCTTAACTTCCTTGTGTTCTATCCAAATCCATTTTTTTCCTTGTTTCCCCATTGTTTCCTTGCTGTTGCCTTCTTTGCAGTCTTCTTAGCATGGTTAAATCAGAGGTTTTCTCTCTTCCCTTTAATTTTTGCATACTTATTTTTGTGTTTAGCATAGAGCCTTCTGTAAGCATCACAACAATCTTGCCTGTCAGACAGACACATCCTGATCTCACTCTTTCCTCATCTATGCATAATACTGGAGATTCTTCCTGCAGAATTCAGCATTCCTTTCCACCTATACAATCAGTCTGTGGATCACCTGAGGTGCCAGTGAATGCAGCTGTACTTGTCTTTGGCCTTGATGCATATCATCACTCTCTACTAGCCAGCATTACTTATCAAGAATTTCAGTAAAAATGCTTGAGGAGACAATACATTTCATGAACAAAAATCTAGCATGAGCTATTTCTGGTACTAAGCAAATCACACACATTGCCTGCAGGATTGCTTTACTTACTATTACTAAAGAGCAATGCCTAAACCATTCCTGTTCTCCATTTAATTTTTTTATGCTGATAGAATATGAAAAATTCAAGGAAGTAACTTTAAAATAGAGAGAAATCTGTAATAATGCACTGTAATGTATTATCCAAACTGATGACTTATTCTAATAAATAAGCTTCTACTAGAACAGTATACATTAAATAATGTATTCTAGTTGAATATGAAGATATTATGAAGTTTAAGACAAATACATAAAAAGAGAGCAAGTAAAAATTAGCAGATTTTAATTTTCAGATAAACATTTAACTCTTATTTAAATATATATGATATACATCTTTGTCAAACATAATATTAAGACAATTCTCTGAATTTTTCCCTAGAGAAGCCTGCTTCCATTTTGACCACATAAGAGATCCCAAATTCAAAAAAACACAATTAGAGTTTATAAATATCTGGTTAGCTTCATTCTCCCTACTTAGTTTTCCCCCTGAAAAGATTTTTTCTGTATATTCTTTTCCAACTATTTTGTTTGCCAAAGGATCTCTTCTTGCAAAGAATAAGTCATGAGGAATAGACTATAACTAAATATAAATAAGCAATGCTCACAGCAACAGCACAGAAAAGTATGCATGTAAATAGTGGTCTCTGTGTTATCTTTGGTTATTAATCAGTGTTGAACCTAAAATGTTTCTGGATTTTATTTTTATTACACTGAAAATATTTCTTATAACTTAAAGTTTGCAAATATACATGAAGGAAAATAGTCTTAAGAAAATACCTTTTCACTGTGTCCTAAAATTTAATACTTACACATTTTTTCACGTCTTGGTATCATTCAGCACCTTCTAAGAGAATAAGCATAATTGTAGAAAACATCTGTAACTACATTTTTTGGATTTGACTTCTTGGAATTTCCTAGGTGAAAAGTTAAGGATAAATAGCAGTGTTTCCAAAAGTGCTGTATGATAAAATGTCTCTGTACCAACTCTTGAGTCTGTTGTCAGGTATATTGGAGTTCCCATGAAGGCATCTTAGTCACACTTTCAACTAAATTCAGTTGCTTCTAATGATGAAGTAATATAGGTTAAAGCTTTCTTACAAAAGCAAAAGTAACTAAGCAAACGTAACTAAGAATCATAGATAGCTGTAGGAAAAGATGACTGAGAGATGTTTCATGTTACAAAAAAGTGGAGCACTGGAAAGCGGGCAAAGCTATGTATTTTTAACATTTAATACTCATTTATTCTTTCACTTTCGTCCTGTATTGTGTACATCACATTTTAAAAACATATAGATATGGATGCATCATATATTGGATTGGTGCATAATGGGAGCTTTTTATGCTCTATGTAACAGAAAATTATTAAAAATAATTTCCTTACGTAATTATGATATCTAATAGTATCTGTGAACTCTTCTATGAGTTTTCTTATCTTCATTGAGACAGTTACTAGGGGAAAAAAAAAGAAGGTAAATAGTTTTGGAGTTATTTATTTGAATACACAAATATAGAGACAGGTTTTAGTAACAATAAATAATGAAATCCCTAATGCTCACAATTACCACTCCAGCTGTGTAATTCTGTTCCAACTTAACTGAAATCAGGAGTGTATCATGTCCATTGATTTGTGCATGAAGTTCTGCAAAGACACATTTTATGCAATCTATAACCTCTTAGGTCTGAAGTTTTGTACCTAAGTATTGACTTTTTGTATCTAGGTAAAAGGGGTATTTCTTGATGGCAGTGAAATAGCTACTTCTGAAATTGCAAATGTACAATATACAGGGAGAGAACTATATCACTTATTTGTCTCTTAAATATCCCACCTTAGTTTAGGTTAGGCAGCATTCTAATAAAAAAGCATCATTGTTCAGGTAAAACTGCGCTGCATATACTCAGTCAAATCTTGTCATGCACTCTCCAGTTCACGCTGTTGCAAACCTCAGCATGCCAAGTTTGTGATTTTTTTCTGCTGTAGGAGGATTTATAATAGACTGGAGTTTTTATTTAAGACAATAGTTTTTATTGCTTTTGTCTAGAGGTTTACAGTAAGAGCTCAGAGTGTCTTTTAAGAGACTGAAATGTGAAGAGAAAATACTTCATTTTTTACGTTACCTATTTATGTGATCTGTTTATCCAGAACTCTTAGTGTAATTGTTCGCACAATTGAAAGTCTTTTCTTCAAGGTTTGTGTTTCTCCATGTGTAGCAGCTGTAAACCACAAGTGAAGTTTCTAATGTTAGACAAGGTGTAGCCATTAGTTCCGCTAAAAAGCTCTAACCACCAGTGCTCATTGATTTCTAGTTTCATATATCTTTAATGAGGAGATTAAATTCTTGTTTAGGAAGCAGAGCCTGGCTTAAGTGGTGTTTGCTCATATAGCATGTACATTCAAAGACCTCACTAATATTTCCCATTGGTAATAGAAGTGAAAAAAACTTTATTTGCCCCAAATATAAACAATTTAGCTGGTTCTGCAGCAACATGGGAAGTTTTCTTATGGAAAAAATCATTAGAGATTAAATGCTGCAGGAAAAAAAGCCCTTTCTAATTGATAATAGACTTTTTTTTTTCCTATTCTGTTAATTCTTTATGAACAACAGGGAATATTTTAATTTCCCATTTCAACTAAATAAACTAAGGGGGGAAAAAAAAAAAAAAAAGAAAGAAATCTTGGCTGAGCTTCATTTTCTTGTCCCGCATTAAAAAGAAGAAAGATTCTGTCCTAGGTGAATGAAGTTTAATGCGGTTCAAGAAAGGTGGGGATGTATCCACTAGTCCTCATTGAGAATTTAGTGCGAGGAAACAAATAGGGAAGAGTGGGACAGACGCTGCAGTAGTAAATACTTCTGGAATGAGTATCAAATTACAAGACTTTGGAAAAGTACAGAATCTCACTCCCTATGAAAAAAGCAATGAAAACATTCAGGATCTGCTAAGGATGCATGAAGAAAAGTAGTAGTGCTGGACTCATGATTGATTTTCCTCGCTAAATTAATCACAGAATCACAGAATGTTAGGGATTGGAAGGGACCTCAAAAGATCATCTAGTCCAATCCCCCTGCCAGAGCAGGAACACCTAGGTCAGGTCACACAGGAACATGTCCAGGCGGGTTTTGAATGTCTCCAGAGAAGGAGACTCCACAACCTCTCTGGGCAGCCTGCTCCAGTGCTCTGTCACCCTCATTGTGAAGAAGTTTTTCCTCAGGGTATCAAAAAGCTTCAGTAGGATTGCAATCCAATATAGATATAAATATTGATATAGATACAGATATAGATAAAGATATATATATATATATATAAATACATATTTTCTGATAGAGGGACTAGAAATCCGGTGTTGGAGAACAAGTTGGTTTTGGGGATATATGCTTCCCTCCCCAGTTCAATCAGCTTCCCATAACTGCAATTATGAAGGAACAGAATTAAGTGTATAATGGAAAAAAGGTATTGATTAAGACAGGTAGTCTAGAAAGCTTTGCAGAAGCCCTGGGCTTTTAAAACTATCTTGCTACCCATGCAGATTTCAGGAAATCACCTGCTAATGGATCTCTGTCTACTTTTTCTTTCATGACAGGATGAAATTACTGTATTTCCCATTCACCCAGAGTTATAATAAAAAGTGTCCATTGGTCCCCATTTTATGTGCCTATTTTGGGGCTGAATTAGATCATATACAACTTGTGAGAATTAGAGCAAAAATCACTCCTTATTGTATTTAAAATACATGAAGTCAGAAAATATTAACTGTGATGTAACTGAAAATGCTATTTCCCAGGGCGTGGTCTAGTTTTAACACATAGAGCTCCCACTCAGGCTGCTGAAAATGAGAGATATGAATAGGGAGGAAGCATTTAGAATGTACACTCAGCCAGCTGAAACTCAGATTGTTAGGGATATCTCAGAATGCCTTTTCCACTAACAAACAACAATATTTAATAACATCTTTTTCTTGGGCAGATAATGGAATGAAAGGATTTTGTTTTAAAGTATGAAGTTTAAAAATCCTCTATACCGAGAGCACTTACTTCAAGTGGATTTGAGGTTTTTTAGTGTGTGTAAGAGGATTTAAAAGAAAGAAAAATATCAAGCACAAAGAAAAAACAAATGAAAATATTTCCCTTTTCCTGTATAACATGCTTACGCCATTAGAGAAAAGCAAGACAATTCTGTGTGCCCAGTGCTCCTGGTTTCTCACCTAAAATGCCTATATAACTTTGTAATATGCAAAATCTGTAACTTGGAAAAACAGAGAAAGCGTAAATCATTATTTAAGTGAAACATGTCTGCTTAAGGAAGGAATAAGCTTTTCACATTTAAACATGCAACCTTTCTCTGAATTCAAAAATCTATTTATTCTAACAGCTGTCTTTCTGATAGTAAATTTTATATTTTGAAGAATTCCATAGAAGAAAAGCCCAGAAAGACATTTGAAATAGAAAGATACCAGAATCCAAATACTCCTGTTGTCCGTATCATTTGCCCCATATCACAGCAATTCTCAAGTAGGATCAAGAGGTAGAAAATTGATAGGGGAGGGGATGAATCTTGGAAATCAGCATGCCACTAAATTGATACCATGTAAACACCATATAGTATTGGAAAACCACTGCTGGGGGTAAATGAAATGAATTCACTGGGGCATCTAATCCTATTTCTGGAACACTTAAAGTGTTTAAATGCACTGGAAAGCAAACAAACTTCAAAGTGATCATTATACCCCTGACACTAGTACTTGTGTGGCTGAAATCTTTATGAGATTAACCCCCTACAGGGAAAGGAGTTGAACACGGTCAAAACCACTTTGAAACTGTCAGGAGGATACCAGTCTGAAAGCTCGATGTTAGTCAGAAATGCAGCTACATGCTGAATATTAAAGGCAGTTCAATATCTCAAGTGGAACTCACTAATACGCCAACAGCAAAAGTCATGGACAGAGAGCAAGTCACCTCCATGTCCACATTTTGTTCCTTAATAATTTTGTAAATGTTGATCTAACAGCAACAATTTCTCACTAAGAGGGAAAGCTGGGTGACTTAATCATGGTTTGGACCGAACACATACATGAATTATCTCCAGTGTAGTTCAACACTCTTCCTGTGATGAAAAACCTCAAAACCATACAGCCACTCCAGTTGAGAAGAAATCACTAAAACATTTTAAAATCTTTCCACAACGTTAGAATTGCAATTCTAACAGCTTTTCCACTAAAGACATAATTAAATTTAAATATTGAGTGTATGTTTGTAGAATATATATGTACGCACAAACATGCTCTAGAAAAATCAACCACGGTTGTGAATAAAAGATTTGTTTGCACCTTGCAAACCAACCACAAACTAGGGGTTTTTTTATACCACAAATCATGCCTAACACATTTTTCCAGCCTTTCAATGAACTGCGCTGTCAGAGATGTCCCTTCCCTTTTGAAAAGAGCTCTCTTTTCTTTTCAGTCTGAAATCTTATCGATATTTGCCACTCCAGGACAAAGTTTTTCTCAAATGAACTGGTGTAATGGAACGTTAGCCTATAATAAGAGTTTGCCACACAGCAGTCACACTGGAGGAGCTCTACCATTGATTTTTCAATAAATACAGCAAATGGCAAAAAACACAGCACACATTCCTCAGCAGTAAATATCTTGGTGACCATTTTTCTTTCCTGCTGTTTTCTGTTCTTTTGTCTTCTGGCAATACTTAATAAAATGTGGTTTCTTTAAATATAACTTCTGCAATGTGACAACCAGTTGGGAGCTATATGGGAAGAGGATAATTACCAAGCTACTCTTATTGCAGGGATGTTTGTTACTCTCATTCATCGGCAAGGCAAAAAATAACAGATTGTCAGTGGTGTGAATTGAATGTAAAAACAGAAAAGCAATCTTAACTATTTTAAAAAGGTGAAGCAATTGCAAATAAGGACTGAAAAATTCTAACTCTGATATAACAGATTCATGCTTGTGAAAAGAAAACTGCATATGTGTCTTTTTAAACATTTGGGTCTATCTTCACTGGTATACTGTAGAAATAGTTATACATGTGGGGGGGTTTATTTCCTGTTGTACTGACTACTGGGAGTTTGGGGTCCTTATACAAAGCTCATTGAATCAATGAAAGATTCATGAGTATGGACCAAGATCTTAGTCACCTCACTGAGCTGCAGATGTTGCTGCAGGCAGTCCCCAGTCCAGCCCCCACTGCTTGGCTCCGTAGTGTGTCTGACTGCCCCTGGCCTCTTAGTGTCTCCTGCAGCCTTGAAGAGTTCAGTAGCTCCAGAGAGCTTCTTCCCTCCCTGAAACTCATATTGTCAATGGAAATTCTAAGTTGCATATAATGCTTCTGGCTCTGATTATTTTCAAGGTATAAATATTTTTGTAGATAAAATGCCTGGTGTGGCCATAGTAAAACTATTTTAAAGAGAGGACTCCATCCCTGCAGCTTCTATTTTATATATCTCTATATACATGCATAACCACCTGTGTACACACTACAGCTTATACATACTACTCTATAGGTCCTTAGCAACCACAGAGTTGAAGCTTTTTTGAAGGTCTTCTACAGTGGACAGAAAAGCAATTCTTTTAGACCATATAATTTTGTAATTAATGAGTATTATTAAAGGTCCCAGCGTACACTATGGTGTAATGCTGCTTGCTGTACAAAAATCATGTTAGGTCATTTCCCTTAACAAGCAACACTTCTTTAAACTACACTTTAAATGTGCATGAAGTTTCAGTACAAGCATTCATTACACAGGACTTGTTTTTCTATATGAAGAGGAAATATATTCTTTTAACAGGTTTGCTCCTCTGTAGCCTACTTGTTTAAGAGGTGTCCCATGGCATTCATTTAGCTACAATACTCCATCATAAAAATACATGAAAATGGAGCCTCTTATTTGCAATGAGGCCCTGGAGAGAGAAAACAAAACACAAGGGAACCACCATTAAGAACACTTCTTATCACCATGGCACAAATAAACATTAAGGGTTGGCATCTCTTGGTAGACTTTGAAAATTAGGAGATGATTCATCAGAAATTGCTGTCTGCAATTTCATTTCCTCAATATTCCCTGTATCATCCAATTCAGTTGTGCATCATCTGTTTATAATGATTAATTAAGATGACTCATGGGAGTAAGTGACAGAATGAAATTAATGAAACAGAGAGGATACAGTTATTTTAAAATGTATGTATATACCTTTTCTTGGTGTATTGGGTTTGTGTGGCAAGGTTTTGGTAGTGGGAGGGTTACAAGGGCGGCTTAGTTAGCAGGAAAAAATTTTCACTGAGAGTTATCAGGCATTGGAACAGGCTTCCCAGGGCAGTGGTGGAGTCCCCATCCCTGGAGGTATGTAAGAAATGTGTAGATGAGGTGCTAAGGGACATGTTTAGTGGGGAACTGGCAGTGTTAGGTTAATGGTTGGACTTGATGATCTTAGAGGTCTCTTCCAACCAAGGCTGTTCTACGATTTTGTGATTTTGTGAGCTGTCAGAAGCTTCCCTTATGTGTGGTAGAGCCAATGCCAGCCGGCTCCAACACAGACCTGCCGCTAGCCAAGGCCAATCCCATCTGTAACGGTGGTAGTGCCTCTGTGATAATGTATTTAAGAAGGGAGAAACATTGCTGCACAACAGCAATTGCAGCTGAAGAGAGGAGTGAGAACAGGCGAGAGTAACAGCTCTGAAGACACCAAGATCAGTGAAGAAGGAGGGGCAGGAGGTGCTCCAGGTGCTGGAGCAGAGATTCCCCTGAAGCCCGTGGTGAAGCCCATGGTGAGGCAGTCTGTCCCCCTGCAGCTCAAAGGTTAACCTCAGCCTAGAAAGGACAATCTCTCCAGGCTCCCTCTAGCGTAAATGGGGAGAGGTCATTTCCCTTAGAAGAAAGAGCGCAGGAGCTTAAATTTTAAATCTTCTAGAATAACCTGTCTGTCACTACTGACTGGAGGCTGAGGCTAGGGAGACTAGCAGCAGTATGCTGACTTGCGTCGGTATGCTCATTTTAACACTTGTGAATATTGCTTCCTTTCTCCTGCCTCCAAAAAGGTAATTAAAAGAGTATGAAACCCTATCTTTATGTAAACTGGCAAACCTACACACAATTATAAGCTTCATAGGATAAGAACTTGGTGCTGACAGATATCTTCACAGTTCAAAATTTAGACTGTGCAACTACAATTGTGTGAAAGGTCTCATATTTAAAGTGAAAAAATTTCCCTGAATAACTTCAGCACTTCACTAGACTTCTCCCAAAATTCAATTTATTAACATTTTTCATAATCTTTTTCAATCAACAAATCATTACTGAGGCAGCACTGCATAACAAATAGTACTAAAAAAGACTACTCTAAATTTTGGTACTGAGATTTGCATAAACTCATTCCTGAGATCCATAACAGCACAGACATTTCCATTTCAAATACTGGAAAGTGGAAGCATGACAGCAGACTGTAAAAAAGAATACAGTAGTGAAAAGAAAAATAAAATCTTCTTGTACATTTCCATTCCCCCTCTCCCAAAGTAAAAAGGTACCTATGAAAAAAAAAAAAAAAGGATTAAGGAAACAAACAGGACAAATCCTGAACATTTTTTATAAGCAACAAAAAATGATGTAAAAGAATGCCTTGCCTAAGGGCATCCATCACTATTAGAATGGAAAGCAGGGGCAAGCCACCTGCCTGTTAAAGCAAACAAAAATGCGAGCTTGTTCCAACTCATTGTTCTATACCTGAATGTAGAAGGAAAGAAAGATTGGCTTTAAAAATCACGGTAAGAAGTGAAAAAACAGGTCTTTTCAAAATTTTCACCTCAATAGGTGTCATGCTGCTTCTGGCCTCTAGTTTATCTGGATAGAGGAGACCTGGAAGCAGACTTCAGTGCTGGATGACTCCTGTTCTTCGGCACAATATCTTGTTAGGACCTCACTATCTAATCTCAAAAGCTTTTAATTAGAAGAACTGTGTTGAGAGATGTATCCAAGCACAGGAGCCCAGGGTAGGAAGAAAAAACATTATTCAAAAAAACAGTACTTCTGCTTTGATGTTCTGTTTCTGCAGTTGTCACAACCTTCTATTAATTCTATAAAATAACTTTTGCAGAATAACCTGTCTATGGGTATCTTTCTCAATATCTGCCATTATGTAGAATTTGTTCTGTGAACTCATTCTGAAACCCTTCTATATTTAGTGTGTATATAAATTGTGAATTCCACTAGATTACTGAATTTGACATTCCCTTCTGAAAATTACTTTCATGGAGCTCAGCATTTCACTATATTTAGAAAAATACTTCTACAAAAATTAACAAATATGTAAGTTTAGGAAACAGAACTTCACAAAAGTAATTTTTTTAACACTTTTTTCAAGTACTCTTGTTGCTGGCATTAAGTAACGACTGATATATCTTCTCCATTCTGTTAGTTTCTATAAATCTTTGGGTTTTACAGCATTTTGTTGTAATTTAACAAGTTCTGAAATTTTTCTTACTTTTTAGCTTTTAGGACGGATGGTATCCAGACACATGTATTCAGCATGAAGCTGTGGCACTGATTTATTTAATGGAGTGTTTCCGTTAGTATTTTTTAGCTCTTTTTAAAAATAGTTCTTCACACGTTGCTTGCTTTTTAATATTCCACTGCATATAGAATGTTTTCAATCAAATATTCACAATGATTGCACAGAGCACTCGCTGCTATTTCAGAAACTCAGTAAGTGCAGTGCTTGTAACATTTACCCATATACTTTACCTTTATGTTACAGCACTGAACTTCACTTATCATTATCTTCTCTTTTGAAGCTCTTTTCTAGTGTATGCCGTATTTTTTCTTTCTTTTGACCCATCCTAACATTGTGTCTAATGAAAAATCCTGCTTCACTGACCAGTCCTTTCCCCTTTTCATCTGTCCTGAGATATGATTTTAATACTTTGGCGTGTTTCAACTGTTCATTACTCCTCTTAATACCATTTTTAATCTATAACAACTCTATTTCTCCACCTACTCACTCTTCTGATTAGTCCATCCTATGGGATTTTAACATAAGAAATTAAAAACTCCAAATAAACTCCTTTTTTAACCCAATCTATTTTGATAACCAGTTTTTCTTCATGGAACACTGCTTTTTTTGTCCCTACTTTAACAGGTCCTCTTTGTATTCTAAAATCTGGTGTTTACTTATTATTTTGTTTCATTTTCCTGGTACTGAAAAAGGTGTTGATCTGGATTGCCCTAGATGATTCTTTCTGCAGTTGCAGGAGGGAAAAAAGAACATCTGCTACCATCTAGTCCTCTGACATAGTGGTCAGTTTAAATCAAAGACTGTATATTTATGTTAGCAGTTCAACCACACAATCTTAAATTACTTTGGAATTCTTTCATGTACATATCCAGTTCTCATCACTTTTTTTTTCTTTAATTTATCAGCTTGTTCCAGTACATTCACTTTTGAAAATTTGAATTGGTGGCAGGTCTTAAACTTTTTAAAACAGAAAGGATAATCTTAACATGCTCTATCCAAAAAGATAATTTAGAATTTTCAATTCTTTGATCCTCCTTAAATGGCTCTGTTCTTCACTTGGCAGATCACCAACTCAGACTTCTAGGTTTGTTGGTTTTTATGAAGATAATCTTTAGTGAATACAGAATCTGCAGAGAATATACAAATGACTCTCTAGTTTACATCTATATTCAAACCTTCATTTTGATACAATTATGTTACTGTTATTCTTAGGAAGTTGCTGCTTCTAGGGAAAGTATTATTTACCTTTAAGTGTTTTGTGTCAAGAAAGTGAAACAAACAATTAACCTAAGTATCAGTCTGGGCTTCCAAAAGAAAATTAGCTTGTGTGTTGCAATCCATAAAGCTCTGTACCCTTTTAATTTTCCAACTGCAATGAATTATATCTTCGCCTAACAAAACACAGGCTTGTCCTGGCAGACCGATCTATTTTAGATATAAGTGTCCTTGGACAAAAACTGACCTGCAGGTTTGTGTAGACACAGCATGGTTTTCTTTTGCCCAAAGGAATTGCAGAAGCTCAGTTTGCACTTGTGTTTTGGGGCAAAAGGGAGAAAAGCCAGCGTGAAAACAATGTGAGTTATGTTCAAAAGCATTGCTCACAGCAGGGAAAAAACAATTGCTTCTTTTCCAGTTTCTGGTGACTGACCATATGTGCAAATCACAGTACCATGGTGCAAATCCAAAATTTCACATTCAACATGGCTTCCTTATGTTATTACTGGTTTCCAAAAGCCAGGTCAAATCACATAAACTACCAGATACCAAGTCATCTAAGCTATAGCTTGATGTAGAAATGCTGCCTGTAATACATGACATACTAAACTTCCATCCAATTATCTAGCCATAGGTTTAGTGCTGGTTTGTAGCATCAGAAAGATTCAGGAGTTCAGAAGTATCACTATGCAGTACTTAGTTTTTAAAGAGACATCAGAGAGGAGAATGCTGTACAGTGCTTTTACTTCCACGTTTTGTTACTGTGGCCTTAGATACGAAGCAGCAATTTTGCATGCTTTGCTTTTCATCTCCATTGTTAACTACCTAGAGTAAACTAGACAACTCACTCATCATTTCCAGGACAGGTGACAAGGGAGAACAAAGACTGAAACAGGTTTATTAATATTTGTTTGTAGAGAGATGTTATTGGGATTAACTTCTACCTTCCAATTTAAATAGGATTAAAAGGATTAGCTTGAATAATAGAAGCATACAGCACATTATAAATACTGATGCTTCATTTAATTAATAGGTTTGGATATGAACATAAGATACATCAAATTATTCCAGAATAGTCTATAATTATGTTATTTTTAAATAATAGAAAAAAAATTCATGAGTCATTAATACGGAGATAACTTTGGAAAAAGGCAAACTCATTCAGCAAATATAACGTTTTACAAGACACATTTTCTATTTATATGTATAGTTAATAGCATCTATTATGCAGTCTTCAACTTAGAAGCCTGTGTTTGCTGAGAAAAGTACTTTAAAGCAGAGATTTAATTACATGGTGTGAGAGTTCTTTTGGCAACATCAAGAGGGAGAAAGTCATTTGTGTTTTAATGAAATGTTTTGAAGGAGAAAAACAACTTTAGTTAAGTACTCCACAACTTTCAAACAGTAGGAAGAGAATGTAGATTACAGTTTGTTCTTCCTGACATATGTCAGCATAAAAATGACTAAAAAATATGCTATATTTACCTTGTTATGTAAATGATTGCACAATTTTCATCTTTTTATTCTTTGCTTCTCTTTTTTTTCTGTGTAGCAGAAACAGTAACAGCATCCTGAAAGTGAGCTGGAGAGAGGAAAAAGACCATTCTAAACAATGTCTACAATGCTCTTAAAAAGATTTTGTTAAATGAAGCAAGTGTAAGAGGAATACATGCAACCTGAGATAAGGATGTAAGGTACACATGCTTATTCACTTTTTTACAGTTTATTAAAGAAAAAAAAATGACATTCCCTCATAAAGTGAGTTGAGAGCAATAGCTTCTATGTCCCCATCTCAACATTAATTGTATAGTTGTTTTACAGATGTTAGATTGATGTAGTCAGTACATTCTTATCTTGACTAAGATCATCCAAATCTGGGATCCCCAGGTAGTAATACTGTGGTTTGACATTTGAAAATAGCATGATGGCTGTAATAGGAAAGCCTACAGTTAATTTCCTATGGTTAATCTCTACACAGAATTCTATCCTCTCTTCTGTTGCTCTTAGAAGAAATCATAGAAGCACTTTACAGATCGTATTGCAGACTGCTTCTCATTTCTAGCAATGTGTTCTTTCAGATTATCACTTTGAGATGTTAAACACCTATATGAATGCACTTACAGAAGGAAAACTTGTGACAAGTGTATTTGGTTTAGCAAAGCAAGACTCTTCTCTTTTGACTCACCACAGCATCCTTCTTTTCCTCTATATGAGCTTTAATTACTATAAGAGATGCTGGAATAAGAGTCTTACAGCAAGTTAAGAGGGAAGAGCAGCAATATAACTCCTTTAAACTGTCCAAACAATCTGCTTCAATTCTCATCTGGCAACACCAGGCGAACAAGGGAAGGGTTAGTCCATTTTCCATAACCCTCTTATCTTTTGAAATAGCAAAGTTGCCACTCAGTATCAACTCTGGAGGAAGCATCCATGGAATGGTGAGCTGTGCAGTAGTAAATGAATCAACATCATCAGAAGATTTCATGAAACAGTCAGAACAGATGGAAAAAATTTTCAGTCATTACTGATCTATGCTGGCTTTGAACCACTGAACTAAAAATAGAATTTTCTGTAATTGTTTAGCCTCCTTTACCCTTTTATTTCCTTTCTTCTCCCTTTTTTCCCTGTATTTTTATTATGAAGTTCAAAATTTAAATTTGATGACTAAAATAAAAGTAGTTGTACGAGGCTCTGTTACCTTTTTTTGTCTTCTCCCACCATTACCTCCTTCTCTACTTCCCACACAGGTTACCTTTTCTCTGCATACCAGATGTTTTTTCCCCCTTCTCTGATATCATCCTTGACTGATTTTCTGTCCCTCCTGCCCACTCCATTTCCTGAGTTGCTTTAAGGTCTTTTTGCGATTCTTTTCTCAATCCCCGCTCCTTGCAGGGATCTGTGCTTACAGGTTGAGTGAGTCAGTCTTGTTTCAGAAAGTATCTTGGAATATGTTTGAATGTTTTGCTAAAAAAGGATGCTCTACTACATTACTCATTTCATTATTCAGCAGCTGACCTTTTATTGAGTGTTTTAACATATAAAACAAGCTTAGCATAAATAGGGAGGTAAACCAATTAGACTACGTACCTCAATTTCATCCTTCTTATTTCTGGTTCATTTTGGACTCATGGTTTTGGACTGGATCTTGAAAGTAATTTATTGCAGAGCAATTTAAGTAACCACATCAGGTTGGGTTTTGGTTTTTTATTGAGAGATTTTAAATTGTTTTATACTAAGAATCTCCATCTTGAATTCATAGGAGTGGACCACTGAATGTAGTGGAATAAACCTGTATGCACTAGTTATTGAATGCCAGATGTGCACGCAAGAGTTTGCTATTATTTTCACTAATAGTTCATTAGCTCTTCAATCTTAATTTCAACATAGCACTCAAAAAAATGCTGTGGAAAAATGCGAGACTGTGTGCATGCACAGATGTACACATACATGCACATACACATATGCATGGAAACACACGTGCAGAGTACCTATTTTGCATTTCCAGTATCTCATTGATTCTAAATGCAAAAAATGCATGCTGGGGAGATTTAAGACCTAAATACCTTTTGAAATTTCTTGGATTTAGGTAGAAGAAATATAGTTTAGAATTATAAGTAGGTGGTTGTGGCATTCCCATCTATTTCAAATATAAGCTGAAAAGCAAAGAGTGGATGGGCGAGAAATTCTCTGCTGGAAAAAAGACCTACGCTGCTGTTGCCAAGTTTTAACCCAGAGAGAATATCTAGCCCTAAGTTATAAATTCCAGAAAATAGGGGCCTGTAATAGAAACACTGACAGAACCTTAGCTATAGCATTGCTAAAGGCAACGCTGCAATAAAATGGAATGACCTGTGAGATAAAATGTTTAATCTTTTGAGTGAGATGTGGCCTAATAACTCAGAAGCAGAGATGGGGGATGATTCAGGCTCTTCCTCGCAGCCTCTTATATGCCCTTTATGAAATTCACTGTCACTCTCAGCTGCTTTTCCCTTTCAGGCTGAATCTTGTTTCACTCCATAGCCAAATGGACTAGAAGGGTCATAAAGAACCAATTTATGGCCCCTAACTTTTCAGCAAAAACTATTTTTCAAAAAGTAAATTAATGGCAACAGAAGCAGAAGGATCAGGAAAAACGCCTTTGCACATGACAAGAATAATAGAAAGAGAGAAATGGGTGGCTTTGAGTCTCTTTTCTATTTTTTCACTAGTGTCTTTCCAGGAGAGTAAATCAGCATTTGAACCTTGCTTTATTTCTGAATACAGTTTTGTGAAACTCTTTCTTCTCAAAGTCTAAATCTTGTTCTTGTGTTTATTTTTATATCACAGAAGGGGTAAATAGAACCCCTGCATATTAAAAGATGGACTCACACAGAGTTTTGAATTATATGATTGATATTAATTTTATATGACATATTTGCCTGTGCTAGCAAGTGGAATTGGGCATAATGACCTAGGAGGTCTCTTTAAATGCTACATCCCATCAAATAAAGAAAGATGTAATCACTAGGCCTGTAGTGATCTCTCTCTGGTCAAAAACCTCAGATTACTTAGAATTCCACTTACTCAAACAGTGCCCTAAGCCAGGACAAGGGAATGCCAAAACCACTACAGAGGAAGAGCCACATTTCTTTCTCTAGATCTTTTATTTTAATTTTTTTGTTGTCCTAGAAGGAGAAAAAATATACCTACTCCATCTTGATTGCTTCTTATTTATTAAATGCTTCTACCTGACGATTCTGTTTTAAATGAAAGGTTATATGAAAGTAAATTCTTTGAAAGTCTATGGGTAATTTTTCAACTGGGTACATAAGGAATTAGACATGTCCCATTAAAAACAGCTGGAATTATATATGTAATTCCTTGCATGCCACGCAGAAAATTTACCCTGAGCCTCTAGCCACTTCTGTTTCCCAAACTTTCCTAAGGCTAAAATCACTATGAAGAACATCTGGGCTCTGTTCTTCGGGGATTTCTATTTTATTCTATCAATATTTTCCCTCATTTTAACACATGAAAATTGTAATTAGATATTCCCATATTAGGCATATGGGAACATCCATTGCAGATGATGCTCCCAGGAAAATCTGGTTTGTTAATCTCCTGTGCTTGCCACTATTATACCTGTCATTTCTGATTCAGTGGCATTTTGCACCTGTCAGTCATAGCTAAATGAGGCGCTATACATTGAGGATGCATTTGCTCACTCTCCCGATGCTTACATTTTGTCAGGATTGCACTGGACTCTGCAGGGGTGACTTAAAAACATGCTCCCAAATATGTAAGACAACAAAAAATTACCCAGTAGCATCTGTAAACATGCAATAGAGTGAGGCTAAAGAGGTTAAAAAATAAAGAGGATTTCAGGATTTCATATTAATCATAAAGAATAAATCAGAAAAAAAAAATAAATTAAAAGATAATTAAAAAATGGAAGACTCACCCATCTTCAATGAGAGTTCGTAAGTATATGTATAGATGAAAGTATGTTTTGTTATATATATTTTACATATATATATATGCCTACATACAAATATATATGCATATATGTAAAATAGAAATATATATTTTTACAGGTGACTGAAGCAAGCTCAGAATGGGCAACTTGGCTGTAAAAATTTTATTATCATGATGAAATTATCTATAGGTAAGATAACTAAAGCTTGCAGAGATCATCTACAGTTGTGCATTTTAATCTGTTCTACCACACTTCCTCAGCTGAGGGAAATAAATTATGCTAGCCCATTCCTTAAAACAGAAAGCTTGCTTCTTGTTAATTTGATCAGGCAAATAAAGACAGTTCAAAAGCATCTTTCAACCACTTTTTGATTCTGTTTAGTTGGGTGGAGCAACATTATGGAGGTATATATGCCCTTTTACACATGGCCAGCACAATGATCGAGAGAGTAAGATTCTACCTTCATAAATCAGAATTAGTTAATTATAAGACTGAAAAATTATAATTTCACCTAACTAGATATGCATATATGTCTCACTAAGTTGGCCTGTTGAAAATATAAAAACTCTGCTTCCATACATTTTCTTCACCTTAACCCCTTTACTCTAACTGGTCTACAATTTACTCCCATTAGAGATTGCTTTAATCCTATTATACTATTTTTTAATTTTACTTTGCTAGAAAACTCTACTGGACAACATGTTCCAGGAAAAAATGGAACTGGCTATTATTATACATAAGCAAAAGTAAAAAGTAAAAGAAAAAAAAAAGAGTAAAAAGTAAAAGAGGATGGACCTAGTTTGGTCAGTATTCTGTTTCCTGTCTTTGTGTACTTAAAATAAAAAAAATTCCAAAAGCCAGTTCTAATCGATGTCAATGTGTTTATTTCTCAGTTGCACTGACCAGTGTGCTACTCAGCTCTGAAGATCTGATTGAAAGTGATTTTTGATTTTACCTGATGCAAAGTCAGAAATACATAATTTATTTGCTTTCAGATTATGGCTTTGAGATCAGTTGTTGCTTTCTGTCTTTTTCTGTGCCTCTTGCTTTCAAATTAAAAATTACATCTTTTGAAATTAGTATTTTAAAAGTATTCAAAAATTGTATTAAAATTATATTATAGTTGACCTTGCAATAAAATGTAATAATTTATAATGTAGAGAGTTTGTAATGACAAACATCTAATAGAAAAATTTCATTGTTGTTTGGAATAGAACTGGGTGTCTTCAGTCAACTTCAATTTATCATACCTGAACCTCAAAGTTCACTTCCAATACTGATATGCTATCCAAGTTCTCTCAAAGTGTTGTGCAGGTAAGTATAACATGCATATATATTGGGCCTATGTGGAAACAGATTATTAATATTGACTTCTATGTCCCACGATACTCTTTTGGGCATGTGTGAAAATATCTGACTCTGCAATTAATACGGAAAAATATTGAACTATTGAAATAGATCGTAACCATGACAGTCACAGCAGAAAAGCTTGTAAATATGTTTTGTAATCATCCTGTGTTCAGCTTGTCCAAGTGTATCTCAATAAATTCTCTAATTCAGAAAGCAGATTTTATTAAGGTTATGTAGTCTTCTGAAATGAACTGTGTACGTGTGTTTGTGTGCACACATCTGTGTGTTACAGAGACAGGTTTTCGTATGGGCATTGACATACTGCATGTGGCAGGCTGCTGAAACATGAATAAAGACAGTAGAAAAAAGGCAATGCACATCCTACTGGTGATCAAGGGAAGGGATTGCTGCAGACGTCCCTTGTGCCAAATCTCAAGGTTTGCCCAGAAGCTCCCATGATCATTTCTCAGCCCCTAGATTTTCATGTTGAATTATCTGTCTTGTTTGCTAAACGAACCTACTTCTTATTTTATTTAAACCACATGAGGTAGGTGTATTTGGCTTCTTAGTAGGAAATGCAGTATTTAGTAATTTCCATATGCACAACTGTGAAAAGGTGAAGCATATTTTGTGAACATAATTTGGGGGTAATTTTAAATGGCATACCTCTTTCTCCAACTCCTTCCCACAGCCTGAAGCTGGAATCATAAAGTGCAGCTCATATGCTCTTTACAATTTACTCCTGAGAAACACTGACCACAAAAGTCAGTAAACATTCATCATGAGCTTTAGGCTACTTTCCTTGGATTTGGCCTCAGGCTAAGCTGAGGGCTAAAAACATTTCATGAGGGGCTTACAGTTTTAAGAGAAATAAATATATTGCTAGTACAGCATGGTTACTCAGCTTGGTCTCATGCTGGAAAAATTCCTTCTCCTAATAAATACACAGAATTTTGTTATCTGTCTGTCGCATTACAACTGATACTGTGGTTGTAAATCACCAATATGCTAATCAACATAGCTGTTGTGACCTACTTACCACATATTTCTGCCAGAGCTTCCCATAACATGTCACATTGAATCCACTCTGAGAAGTACAAACCAAATCTACTTCAACCCATTTAGCACAACGATTCTGGGGAATAAAAATAAGTAAATAAATAAAGAGGAGCACAGCAAAGCAAAAAAGCTAGGTCAGGTTCTCTTGTTAATCCTGGGCTTCTTCGGCATTACGCCATGTTTGCCACCATGTACTGCCATAAGCAATGACATGATTTCTCATGAAAAGGGCTACAAATAGAGAGGAGAAAGTCCCCATCCTATATCACAGAGAAAACTTGAGTTTCCTCACTAAATGTTTGGTTGTCTTAGTGTGGTTACTGATCCCTTCAAGCTAAACAATACTTAGAACAAAAGGTTTGTTTTTAAAAAATTGATTGCATTTTATCCTTTCAACTTCCTTGTAATTTTTGATTAGTATTCAACCATATCTGAGGAAGGTGTTTCTCCTTGAATGAAATAAAAACACATAGGAAGCAACGATGTGAAAATATATCCTTTAAGTTTTCTAGATATTTTAATAATGTATACATAACATAATTTAGTTCTTCTGGGGGGAGCTTAGGTTTGCTTGTTAGTTTTAAAGTCTAATAAATTTTGGTTTCATATGTATCATTAATACAGAAAAATAAAATGCCATGGAATATGTTCATTGAGATTAATTTTACTGTTAATATTTAGTTTAGACAGTAACATCAGTACAGCAATCTTGCAGCATGAGGAAAAGGAGATAAATAGATTATAACACTGTTACATCAAGTCATCTAATTGATTTTATGTGGGACCCTCACATTGTGCCATTTTTGTATCACTGTCTAGGATATTACAGATTTCTAGGACAGAGGAATATTCTCCTAGATGAGATGCAATTCAAGAACTTCAAAGTTTATATCTGCAGTGAAGATTTCCTAGCACGGTTTTACAGGAAATGAATAGAAGCATCAGCTACTGTTTTCCAGTTACACTCTGGCTGCATGCTAACTAAGTCACAAGTATTTAAGCAGTTTTTGATGCTGAATTTCCACTCATGAAAAATAAGGTGGGGCCAATTTAAAGTGATAGTGTTAACAGGTGAACGTCCATAAGTGTAAATTGTGCAAAGTTGATTTACACTAGGAAAGGATGCAAGGACCTGAGGAATGGGTTATAGTACTTGCTTTGCAGGTATAGCTGACTGAAAATTTTTCTGACATAAAGAAAAAGCCTTTGGATAAATTGAAATAGAGGGGCAGTGAAGAAGACACCTGTGGGATCTATCACACACCTTATATTTTGAGGGCTGTACAATTATTGCATCTAGTCATGCCAAAGTTCATATGCAGGGTTCCTGAGTCTGAGTACGTGATACAGTACCATTACTTTCACGGGAAAACAGCTCTAATGATATCTATATTGCTCAGAGTCTTACTAGAGATATTGTAGAAAATAATGCCTCTGAGCCTCAGGATATGATTTTACACATTCCTAGTGTGTTACCTAACTCCATTACTAAGAATGCACTCTGGCAATCTTCCTTTGAGGATGAACAAATATTACAGGGAACATGCTACATGCCAGACAAAGAGCCTTCGTTAGCTTAAAGTCCTGCCAGATGAATATATTGCCTTTTATGGATTTGAAATGCATTTCAAATATTGCAAAATATTGCATTCTCATGATATGCCTATGATCCTATTAACACAGCCAAAAGGACCTTGGGAAAAAGGTAACCATGGGCTGGAACAACATAGTAATTACCACTATGTCTTGTCAAGACTAAAGTTACCAGAGTGACTAATATAGACAAGTTAGGGATTGCAGAGCCTTAAAACACTACGCCAAAAAGCTTCACTGTACTGTCCAAAATTCAAATCTCCCGTAGGAAGAATGAAGGGATTAATGAAAAAGATATCCAGATAGTTTTTTCAGGTAATAATTATAAACAAGGATGTGCATTTGCATATCAAAAGTATAATAGGGATACAAACCTTGAGTCTCTGTCAAACTGAATTTGAATCTTCCAGTGGCTTGGTTTTGTTTGTTTTGGTTTCTGAAAATGAAAAAGGCAGGTACGAGGGCAACAAAACCTTTATCCAAACCTTTTTAAGTGATATAGTTTCAGTCACATCCCTAAGATAAACTTCTTATGTGACAGGTGTGAAAGTCTTCATAAGAGTTAGTGTGGCATCCTGAGGTTCATAAAGACTAGATATTTTGTATACATCCCATAAAAATCTGACCCCTTACATATGAACACAGAACTGTGAACTCCAAACTTGGCAATCATGAAATCAACTTTAATAACTTTTAATATAAATAAAAGAAAATCAACAAAGTACCATTTTACAGCTGGGTGACACTTGCTGTAGAGAACATTTTTGGAATGTTGGATTAGTATGGCCCTAGGACAACCCTATTCCATGGAGTGCTTTCAGTACAGACAATCTAGCCCAAGATATGGAAATCTTCCATCCTAAACCGGTGGCAGCCTCTTTGGGAAACCCAGCCCAGAGCTGCAAATCCTGGAAACCTACAAAACATGACAGGAAACCTCCATAAAACCTAAATGTGACATGATACCTTGAAGCTACCATAATTATTAAGCCAAACAGGTTGGGCCCATTCTCTGGCTCTTAAACCAAGTGGCACAGTGTTCTGCCAATTACTAGGCCTAGTGCAAAGGATGCAGCCAGCAGAAAAACAATCCAGTAACCAGATTCTATCGTACATAGGGAAGTCAGTATATGGGGGATTGCTGGGGGTACAAACAAGTCAGACAGATCACAAATAACAGACATCAACCCCAGCGACCCCAAGAATGACACAGCACGGCCAACAATAGATGGAATAAACAAAGACACAAGGTATCCCATAGAAAAAAATGGGAGACAACCAAGTCAATAGGGCGATCACGTACGACAGAAGTAGCCCCATGTTGTCTCCCCACAAAGCCCGCGTTTGTAAGTGCCAGACCTGACTGGGATCCAGTTGCATGAAGAGTCAGGAGGTCCTTCCCCAACAGGGAAACTCTGAACAGTGCATCCACCTCACAGACAGACACTCCATCCTTCCTGCAAGTGGGCCCAGCTTTTATGCCCAAAGCAGGACACCTGGCACTCATTTACCCAATGCAGGGCATCTGGGGCTTGTTTACCCAAGGGCTTTCCTTACAAGGCCGGCCACACCTTGGAGGAAAGCCAAAAGGCAAACTCATCCCCTCCTCTTAAAGGACCATGGGGCCCACCCATATGTCAACCTTAATTCAGGGCTTGGGGTTCAGACCCCAGCACTTCACACAGCACAGTGTGTGTTTATACAACCAAACTCTTCCCCTCTCACCCACCCCAATAATTTGCCATCCTCCACAATGCCCAGCACACTCTGTTCCCTGGCCTAATGCTACCCCTGAACCTTGCCCAGATACTGACTGGGAAATTACAGTTGTCATGGACTAAAACCATGGCAAGGATCTTGCTCACAATTAAGCAGTGTGGATGACTACTGAACAATGTCCAAACACATGCCCCAGCCTTGTTTAGTTTATTAGTATATATAAGGCTATAGACTAAGAGACTGCAGAGCTTCCAAAGCCTTCACTCTAAGAGTGCTGACTCAAGTCAGTGAAGTACAGACTTTTATGCTTTTTGATTTGTATCAAGGAATTTGATAACAGTAAAGTAAAAAGTGCCTGGCCACTCTGAGTGGTAGGTCTGTCCCAAGAGCTCAGACCCTTGACCCAGAACACCCTGGGATAAAAACTGACCAATAACCATGAACTATAAACTTGCCTGTGCTCCTCACTCCAAAGAGTTCTAAGAGCCCTAGCTGGGGTGTTCTTACTTCTCACCACTCCCTGGCTCCCAGCAGTGGAAATAGGAACTCGATTCATCAGTTGTTAAACAGAAAAAAGTTTTTTCAGAAAAGCTTTTTTTTTTTTTTCTCCCCAGAAACAAACGAAAAAAAACCCACACCAAAAAAACCCCACAAAAAAACCCAATAAATCAGCACTTCCTTGCATATGCTGGGCTAGCTTAGTATGAAATACATTTGTTTCTCCTGATTGAAAATGAATGTGGGAATCTCTAATAATGAAAGATAAAACTTTTTCAAAAGCTTGATGCAAGCCTGGGAAGTTAGCAAGAACACAGTTTTAATGCAGCATGGTAATATTAGCCAGATGGCCACAACAAGAAATTTGGATTTGTGTCTGGATTTGAAGAATAGCTTTATTTAAACCCAGAGCTCTTACAAAGAAAGGATGCACCTCTGTTCAGAGATGGATCCAATCTACCCAAAGACTTTGTTCACAACAGTGATTCTGGCTTGTACTCAACACCACACATATATTTACATTTAACACACCAGTGATTCCCAATAGGACTTCTTAAATCACAGCACCATAATCCTCATCATTTTCAACTGACAAACCACCCCCCCACCACAAAATGACTGTTTCTAATGAGGGATAGCATGCTAATTATTTAACTGCAGTAGTTATTTAACTACTCTTTTGTTAGCACATTCCTCCATTTAACCACTTGCACTCTCTCTGGGGCAAATTCTACACTCCTTAATTGAGAAAAACTTTTTTGAGCACCAATATATCTTTTGTGGGCAGTGGATTCTGCCATTTATTCTATCCATGTAAGGAATGGTGACAGCTGTCTTCTGCATTTCACTGACTTTAAATGCACGACATTTCTGAAACTCTCTTCAGGTTGGTACTACCTTAATCTTGAATATATATCCAGAGATACCAGTCTTTTCCTATCACTTGACTGCAAGCAATCCCTTTTTTCATGGAACGTAAACATCACAGATTACATTGATTTGTCCTTGAATTGCATGGCAGACATGCATGTGAAAAAAAAAAAGAATTTGTGAAAACAAATAGTGATTAAGAAATGGCTGTGAGGAGGTGGTAGTATTTTTAGGTGCAGTGGATTTAGTAGTAGGAAATATGATTCAGAATAGTTTGAAATGCCTTTCAAAAGCTACAGATAATTTGCATATCCTCTTTCTTACATCAGAACCCTCATATATATATCAGGTTTATATATACATATTCACAGATTCACAGAATTGTCAGAGTTGGAAGGGACCTCTAGAGATCATCCAGTCCAACTCCCCTGCTTTAAAGCAGGATCCCCTAGAGCACATCACTCAGGACTGCATCCGGGCGAGTCCTGAAAACCTCCAGAGGAGACTCCACAACCTCTCTGGGCAGCCTGTGCCAGTGCTCTGGCACCCTCACCGAAAAGAAGTTTTTCCTAACGTTCAGATGGAACTTCCTGTGTTCCAGTTTGTGCCCATTGCCCCTTGTCCTGTCACTGGGCAACACTGAAAAGAGTCTGGCCTCATCCTCTTGACACCCACACTTTAGATATTTATAAGCATTTATGATATCCCCTCATCACAAGCATAAGGTTCTGATAGAGAAAAAAGAAAAAGGCATACAACAATTTCTAAAAAACAAGTTCTAAAAAACTGTCTAAGCAATACAATTTCTCTTCATTGTGAAATGCCTTGCACAGGCATAGTGGCATAGATAGGTACAAAGCAAAAAACAAAATTATGAGTACTGTCAATTCTCCTGATTGATATCTCAAGCTAATGACTATTTGAGGTCAGGAAATATTTTTCCCTTTTTCTTCGCTTTGCAGAGGTTTCAGAATTTATTCAAAATTATTATCCAGAGTTATCTTTTATCCTTGCACATTTAAGTTAATGCTAAATTTAGCAAATTGAAGCAATTTTTTTTTTCCCATGGAATAAGGAAAATGAGGATTTGAATTATTATTTATGATATATATTTATACACCATTTGTATTTCATATTCATTATATGTAATATATAATAATGTAATAATACACAGTAATATTAATTTTTCAAAAAGTATTCTTTCTACCCATAGAAAAGAAACAGAAAGTTAAAATGGAAGTAGTGCCTAAATATCAGAATCTCAAAGGGAAATGTAGTAATATTTCAGCAGTTTCAGATAAAACTAGTTTCATTCACCAAAACCTAACTATGTGACTTCCACAGCTCTATCAATGTACTGACTGTTTACATTTTTCTACCCAAAGCTAACTGGGTTCTTACTCAAAAAGCTTTAAATAGAGAATTGATGATCTCTGAGTACTATGATACTAACCATATGTCCAGTTTTCTGTAGTTAAAGGCAGACATTCAACTGATGACAAAATGAAAAATGCAAGCCAAACATGATATAATTCACAGATGAAAGAGATGCCGTTAATATTTTTATTATTGCGGTACAGCATCAGTCATATACTGGTAAATTTCAATATTCCTTTTACTGTTTTTTTGAACTGCACACCTTTCACATATATAAAGGATGTGAATATCCAAGCCCTGATTTTTGGACACAGATAATTTTGAACTGTTGGCTAGTATGTGTTTTGGAAAAAGAAATTCTCTGTGGTGAAGACTACAGTTTTTCAAATGTAGCTAGCTACTCATTCAGTATTAAGTTGTGAATTTATCTCTCTATAGAGAAGACCTATGTTCCTGTAGATAAATTAATGGCTTTCTCACCATTTAAAATATTCTGCAAAGACAGAGCCTTAAAATAGGCTACTAACTGGGGGGGGGGGGGGGGGGGGGGGGGGGAGAAGAAAAAAGAAAAGAAGAAAATACAAAATCAATTAGAAATACAATAATCAGCCACCACAAACAAATGAAATATGAGCTACATGAGCTCAAAATAGATGAAAACTGTTTTTTATAGGGCCTTTAAAATGTATCATGAAAGGACAGCATATTAATGGTTTGGATCTATTCTTCAGAGTAAACTGTTTTTCAAGTGATAAATCAGTGACACAATTAGCAGATCTTACGAAAATCAGTAGCTTCAGACAGAACTTTTACTTACACTGATGAAATTATGGATTTTAAAAAATTATTTATTATTCATTTGGATGCACCAATTCTTTAAATAGACAACTTCCATTAAGTCTAAAAATCTTCCTAAAGTTTTGAAGGAGATCTTGGCTTTCGGGAAGGAGGTTGGACATGCTGCAGTTCCATGGCACCCATCAGTCAAAAGGCCAACACCTCTATTTTAGACACCCTTTAACTTTTTCACTGTCCAACTATAACAAGGAACTGGAGCTGTCATTGTCTGTGAAGTGATTTCTGACAAATAACTGAAGTACTGCTGTGTTCTTCGGTTGTGACAATTGTTATTTTTAGGGGTAAGGGAAGGAAGAGAAGGTGTTGCAGTTATTTTACTTGGATATGAGACAGGTTCAGTTTAAACAGGGAGACAGAAGTTGTATATGGATAATCCATTATCCAGGTCTGAAAAAGTAAGGTCACATTAACCAGATAGTTTTACTTAATGTACTTTAGTACTAAGAGCAGAAATTTATGGACAATCACATTCTTTGTAGAACGAAGGGGTTATTCAAAGTATGTGTGCATACATGTGCACACAACTGAAAGAAGCTGCATTACTTCTTTTTAAGTTCTTGCTAGACTGGCCCAGGATTAAGAACAGTCTTATGTAATTTGAAAAATGTGTGTTTTATTAGTCAAGATTAATAGACTGTTTTGAGATATTTATAACACAGTACTGTGACACCTGATGTTGAATTTCCCTCCTTCAGGGATGGTAAGAAACAGGAGGAAGAACTGAGACTATTTTTTAAATTTTTTTTCTTTTTTTTTTTTTTCTTTTTTTTTAAAGGTACTTTTTCTGCACTTACTGACATCATCTTCTGTGCTTTAGAACATTTACTTTGATATGTCGGCCCAGCTGCAGAAATTCCCTGACTATGAACCGATGCTTGCTGTACTGTCGTTTTAGAAAGATGTATTTTCAGGAAGGAACAACAGGTTTTCTAAGGATGATATCTTTTTGACTCCTTGGTTCAGAAAAAGAAATGAAAAGTTACCAGCTTTTCAAGTAAACAAGGAAGGGAAATCCAAGAAGTCTCCCTGAAAGCAAATAATAACTATTTTTCCTGACTGTACATCATCTGCTCGTCTTCGAAAGCAATTATCCATGGGAACATTATCCAGCTTAATGACACAGAGACATTGGAAGAGTGGGTCAAGAAACTCCTCTGGAATTTCAGCACACCTGACTAGGTATGAAGGTGTATTACATGCATGCGTTCGTAGCTTCAGAGGGAAAAAATCAGTTGCTTCTAGGAAGAGCTGAATTTAATAAGAATTCCTATTTTGCTTTGGGATAACATCTTCCATTGATTTAATCCTTTCCTGTACCTACTTGCATCATATGAGGTAGTTATGGTTTTCATTTTACATTCAAGTCTACAGCATGATGAATAGCTATTGTCAGCTTTACTTCATCCTGACCAGTGGCTGCAGCAGTGGGGGTAGACTAGGGTCAAGGAGACAGCCTCAAATAATCTTCTACAATTTTCCTACCCATATCCCTATCCTCCTATCCTTAAACCTTCCTTTCTTTCTCTTTTTTTCTTCTCTCTTTTTTAGTGCCCCCTCTATCTTGTTGCTTTCTGAGGCTAGAAGAACTCTAACTAGAAATGACAGATCACTTGATATGTCATACCTTATTGTCGTTGCACTTTTATGACGTATCAAACATCTTCTTTCAAAATCATCCCAACTCTGAAGTATATGTTTCTAATTTGTATTACAGGAAAATCCTGCAAATTTTATTCATTCAAGAATCTCCCTTCGGTTCAGTGGATTATTTACAGCATATTGGAATTCAGCACTTCAAGCATTGACTCCATATGATTCACTACACAGTGTTATTACTAGATTAAAATACATGTAAAACCTCATCAATTGATAGTATTTGACTAAGACTGATTTTTTCTGGAAGTTTTTGGCCAAGAAAGTTACAGCTCTTCCCAGAATAAAAGTAGGGATAAAGTCACTGCTTATAGACATTGAGTTTTCAATGAAAAACAGGGAACAAAAGCAGAATTTTTACATAAAGCATGGAAAGGTATGGGTTGGGAGGGGAGAGAATACCAATTAAGGAAAGTGACTGATTAGAGGAGATACTGGGAATTTGAGACTGGTAATTCAGAAGGATAAGGCTTGGACTTGTTTGGTGAGAGGAGTGGGAGAAAACGACCAAGCAATTAAGAGTGGGCTGGATAGGTAAAACAACAGTGCAAAGGGATGGAGTGTGTGAAAGCCTGAGCCCAGGGAGCCTGAACCTCTCTCCAGGACCAGAAAGGACGACAGCATTTCTGAGTCTTGGAACCCCCAAAGGCAATCTTAATTCTGGTATTCTTTAACTGTTGAGCACCTCGTGTTAGCAAACTGCGCATTCTGTTAGCAAAGAATTTACTAGGGTCAGAGCTGGACACAGAACTCCAGGTGGGGTCTCACCAGAGTGGAGCAGAGGGGGACAATCACCTCCCTCAACCTACTGGCCATGCTTCGATTGATGCAGCCCAGGATACAGTTAGCTTTCTGGGCTGCAAACACACATTGGCAGCTCAATTCTAAGTTTTCGTCGTCCACCAGTATATGGAGGTCCTTCTCCTCAGGGCTACTCCCAATCCATTCACCAACCAGCCTGTACTGATACTGGTGACTTTCCCAACCCAGGTGCAGGACATTGCATTTGGCCTTGTTGAACTTCATGAGGTTCACACTGGCCCACTTCTCAAGCCTGTCAAGGTCTCTCTGGGTGGCATCCCTCCCCTCAAGCATACCAGTTAGATAAGCAGTGTTGCCTTGTGGCATAAAAAAGATGATCTGCAAGTCAGACCCATAAAACTAATTAGAGACCTAGAGCAGACCAAGTTAAAGAGCACACTAGCCACTGTCAGGACTGGGATTTAAGGATGTACATAAGCAGACATGATAAACAATAACTTGCATATACACTGAACAAACTGTATTTTTATATACATATGTAGCTGTGCCTATGTACTAACCAGTAAGCATCCCTATCAGGCTCAAACAGCCTAGGTAAAAATGCTGATACTTAGAACAGAAGCAAAAGGATTACTGGAAAATAAAAGAAAGATAACTTGCTAAATGTATCCCTGAGGCCTGCACAATAAGCACCACTATTTTATTGGATAAGTGAAATACCAGACCTTGTTCATTCGAGCTACCTGATGAACTAGCTGCAGTTCTAGCTGGTTTAGGGAGAGAAGAGGGAGCTGATAATCACTGCCTATAAAACTAATGTTTTTGATGCAGATTCTCTCCTGCAGCCAATTGCTACAGAGAGGGAAACTGTTGAGCAGCTAGTCACACCTTCTGATTCTGAGGAACTGATTTGTTGCAGCTTTGGTCCAGGCAAGAGCAAAAACAGGCAAGGAGCTGCTTTAATTTATGCCACTGTCAGTGTCTCTCACGGTCTTTCTACCACTGGAGTTCTTCTCTGCCACAACCTTTCATGCTCTGACTAAGGATTTCCCAAGCAAAAATATATATATGTGCAATGCACAGATGGTTTGCATATGCGCAGTAGGCTTAACATATCTGATTTACTGTGTATGCACAGACCATCTGTGCAGCACATGTGCAGCAGGTCTGATGTGTACTGGACACATTGGACTCACTGTGCATGTGCTACACAGTTAATCTGCACACACACAGTAGCCACAGCTCTGACTGAGTTGCCAGACATCCAGATGGCCAGAGTCCTTAAATCCCTTCCAGAGAAAAACTGAAGATGGAATGAGGAAGTTTAGGGTTTTTTTTTTTTCTGTTGTATATCATAGCTTATCTTTTATTCTCAAATGTAGGAGCATATTAAAGTGGATACACCACACAAGAAATTCCCATACACAGAGGGCAATTCCCTTCTGTTCATGTATGCCCAAAAACTGGCTATAGAAAACAAAATAGAGCTGTGAAAAAGATTCTTCCCCAGAAACTTTTACAGAACAAGCAAATACATAGCAGGTGAACTACACAGGCCTCTCTTAATGAGGACTGGCAGCCACTTTAGGCATTCTGACAATGAACAATCTTTCAATCTGGAAATTTTTTAATTATTCAGGTTAATGCTGAGACAACTCAGCAACCCAGATCGATTGCATGTCACAATCTCAGGAGAAGAGTTAGTCATCTCAAGCCAATCCTTGCCGTTTGGCTAACTGAGATTCAGTGTCTTAGAGTGCACATGCTGCTTTGTTTCCCATCATCCTGACTGTGAGCTAATAACACTGTCCCTAATGTTTTTGGCAAATTTCCCTCCAATAACTGTTCCATAAAACTAAGATACAAACTTTATCATGAAAATAACTTATTAGACCCACTAGCATTCTCAATAATGGTAAATGTAAATTGCAAAGCACACTGTCAGTTAGAATGTGTGGAGAATATATCTAAATACTACTTAATTGATAGCTTTGCTCTAATACAGGGATATATAGGAAAGCAGGAATAAAAAAAAAGAGTGCAGAAGATTCAGGTGAACGCCACCAAGAATACAAAAAGTGGTTAAGCCTTGTCAACTAATATTGAGATTTCTAATGCAAACCAACAAAAGCTAAGATTTTCCATCTGCATTGTTGATGTATTAACTCTTGCCAGCCTCTTCAGAAGCTGCCTGCCTTACCTGCTAGAAGACAGCAAGCTACCACAATTTTTATCACTATATAAGTTTGCAAGTGTATCGAAGATTGGAAGTGCTATGAAAACTGCTGCCTATATTGTATTTGAGTACTTGACCAGTGGGAGAAAATGTCAGCAGTGTGTGTCTTTGAAGTCTGAGTACCCTTCACTATAAAACACAGCATGTCTTAAAAGGCTCTTGTCTCCTCTGAACTGGTTTGCCATTCCATTTTATTTTTGCCTCACTCATACAAACTCCATTCATATCACAATATATATATTTCAGAATATATTTCCTAATTAGCACTATATCAAGGCAAAATATTGTAACATACAAGCTCCATTAATAAGAAAAACCTATACTGTAGCTAGAGGCTGAAACGTCAGACTTCTTTTATCCTACAGTAAGGAAAGGAAAATCTGTAGGTGGAAAAAACATGCTAGATTTCTTTTAGTTGCTTTCATTACCGTGTCTAATCACTTACGAACACTTAAAAATATAAATTTCCTCCAAATTCTTGCTCAAAAATAGAAGGTAATGAATGAAAGCTGGAGGTTTATTCACATAATCTGTGAACAGCAACAGGCAATGACTTGCAAAACAGGATAATTTACTAGTACTGAAACTGGCAGTGGGCGTAACATACTTGGCACATTTTTAATATCCTTAGCATATTTTGTTTCAAACTTGTTAAAAGGATATGCTGTAATTGATCTGCTTTTAGTGACAGTATTGAAGAATATTGCCAGAAGTTATAGTATGTATCAACACAAAGGGACGGCAGAATTAAAAGATGCCTATTAAAATTGATTAGACCCTTCAGTCATAATTACTATATATGATATATTATTCCCAAATAACTTGATAGCTATACATTTTCACTGCATGCTATAACACCATTGTATATTGTATCTTAGTAAACAACACTGTTGGCTAAATTAAAACAAAAATTAATGTAGCAGATTGTACTTAAAATTTCTGGAGACAATTTGGGTGATGCAGTACCTAGAGCTCCTAACAGAATACTTGCTGGTTCAGTTAAATCTCAGATCTCTAGTGTAACTAGACACTACTTTAATAAAAAAAAAAATAAAATAAAAAAAAAAAATTAAATGTCAGCAGTATGTTTGGTCTAGTTTCAGCTTTTGGTTTTAAAACAGGTGGAGGTTTAAATACTAAAAATTTGAGAGTTTTCAAATTTGTGCATTAATAGGTGCTATTGAACATCAGAAGTCAACTCCCTTCTCTTGAACCACCCTCCTAGGGATACCATAATGAATGGAATAGTGTATGTTTTAAAATGACACTTTTTTTCTATAGATACTTTACATATAATATTGAATATTCACTAGTGCATAGAACAAGACTCAGATGAGCAACATAACCACCTGGCAATGTAATAATAGAGTTACTCATCACAGTCTTCAAACTTGTTTAAATATTTTATAGATTCCCAGTGCCAGAACAGTCATCTCAGAATACCAGCTAGCTCACATGTATAAAAGATCTCAGTCTTGATTTCAGCTCCATTCTGAACCAGTTAAGGAAGGAATTTGAGCCTGAATCTCTCATCTCTTAGGTCACTTTAACAATTAATGAAAATTCTAAATAAATTTGTCTCAGTCCTTCTTTTTTCAGGTACTCCACTCTTCACCTTTACAAGTGGTGCTCCACTGTCCAGTAATTATATTCAAAATTTTAATTAAGTGAAAGTGGCAAGGAGAAGTACCCAAGTCTGCTCTTTTAGTTCAGAGAAGCCAGGCTAGTCTTAGATCCTGCTGCTGCCCTCCCTGGACCGTGCTGAAACACCATGATTAAGTCAACTGACAGGGTGTACCCAGCTGTGTGAGCAGATGAGGCAGGCTGCAGCCTCACCTTTTCTTTCCAGAGACAGCCAGTGAGACTCAAGTCACCTGCCTGTGTCAGCCAGTATCACCACCTCACTTCAAAAAAATCTCTGTGATAGGACAGATTCGAGGTGCAAGAAAACACTGGTTAGATCATGCTGGTCTCAGCTGAATGAAACCCAACATATCTATGCAGTGAAATGTATTTCTTTTAAAGTTTTCCATATTTATGTGCTCATGGATCATCACAAACGTGACACGGAAATGAACATGTCTGCATAGAAAAAAAAAAAAAATGGAGAAAGGGAACTAGTTTTAAGGAACATGACCAGAGTTGTGTTTTATTTCAGTAACAGAAATCACACAATCACTCATTTGAAAACACTCGATATGTAGCTGAACAAATGTTTATTAACAGCAATTTGTTGAGAAAAAAAGCTTTAATATGAGGCAGGTAGGTCACCTCAGGAATATGTTTCTCTTCTGACAAGCTGTTGAGATTACTCACAATTTTTCACTGTCCTTTTTTTTTTTTTTTTTTTAGCAGAAGCAAATTTAAAGAGGAAATCAAATGATGGCAGAAAGTATTTATCTAAAGAAAGCTCTTTTTTCAGTTGTTTTTCCAAAAATCTGTGCTGCCAGTTGTCCCTAACTGCCCATAGAAGCTCATTGTCTAGGAGAGGCATTTTCTGTTCTGTTGAAGCAGAAATCACCGTGCCATGTATTTTCTTCATCATATACAGTAATCTTCTTAGCAGAAGCAATATTATTTTGCATTAGTAAGAGGAAATGTCTTTATCTAATTTCACTGCCACTCAGCTTCCAGCATGGGTGATGGGCAGAACTCTCATTTGAAATTTGGGTAATAGTTTCATTTGGCTGTTTACTTGATATTAATGAATTTCCAGTGCCCGTTTACTTCCTATAAACTGGCAGTGTAGCAGACGAATGGACAAGCAAAAGCAACATTTTAATGAAAAGTCAATTTATGGTAACACCTCAATTGCTGGTAGATTCAATCTTTTATATGCTACTGCAAACTACCGCGCTCCTTTCACTGCTCATCCACTGTGTAAGCAGTCAAAGGAGGGTATAAGAACTAATATAGAACAGAGTAATAGATTTGGTATTCAAGGCTTTGGAAAAATTATTCCTGTTTGGCAGCCAGCAAGAACAGAGATAATGGAAAAACGAGAGGGAGGCTAACAGATTTCAAGATTCTTTTTTGAAGAAGAATGTTAAGCATTTTCACTGACATTGATCCAGCTAATGTATGTGGTTTCAAATGTGTAAATGCACTTATAGATTCTGAGGCTGTCTTTATAAGCCCTTCAAAATTAAAGAACTGCTGCTAAAGTCTGGGGATTCATACACAGAAATCTCGCAGGACCAAACACTATGACAGATGCATTTTGACATAGGAATGAAAAATAAAACAGAGACATAAAACCCAAATCACTAATTACAATTTTTCCCTAGAATGTGCAATTATAACTATATGTTCGTAGGAAAAAATGGTTGTATTCACAGCTCTAGTGATTTATTAAATCCCATGTAATAATTAAGTCCAAAACAAACCCTTAAACCAAAAAAGAAACCCAAGATCCCATCAAAATCTATGAAAAATCACATTATTTGCGGTTTACACAATCAGGAACTGGCCTGTACAGATCTGATCCACCAAGGGAGATCAGGAGATATGCAGGATAGCTATGAAAACCAACATGGGACAGAGAATGCTTGTTACAAGGTCTGTGTTTCACCCTGTACAGGTGTGTAGCCTAGAGAAAAGGTTTAATTTTGGCCCTTTGCTATCTCTCCTTCATTGGGCTAAATGGAGTTGCTCAGTAGGGAAAGCAATGCATGCCAACTAGAGCTTGGCTCCAGTTTCCCCCGGAGCAAGGGGATAATCCAAGGACAGATCAGGAGTCTCCCTGTGCAGCATCTTCCTCAGGGCTTCTAGCAAAGCTAGTTTATGCCAAAGAAATCATTACATTAATTTTACATCAGTTAACATTTCAACTTAAATTCTTCAGCTACCTTGCTGGAAAAAATATTTTTTGTTGTCATATAAAATCGTACAGGTTCAAGTATTTGATGGGTAGTTTTATTTTTTTAATAATCACAAATTTATTGATGACAATTTCAAATAAAATATCTGAAGTAGAAAAAGAATCACACCGTGTAAAGAATATTATCTAAATTAAAAAATGAGTTTACAAGAACAGTATTATCTGCTATTTCTGGAATTTCTATAGGATGCCTGTCTTGGCTGGATTTCAGGAATCTGTCTATAGGGTGCATTCCTGAGCCTATCAGCCTTACAAATCAGAGTTAATAAAATTCAATCAGTGATTGTTTAACTTGCCTGCTACTGCCTGAAGCAGAATTACAAAAGCTAAATGCATGTACAAAACTCCACCAGGAGTTTCTGTCATCTAAGAACTAAAAGTGTGTGACCTCATGGAAACTCTAAGAAATAAATACCCCACAACTGCTTGAAGAAACTTGCAGTTACTATGCATTCATGTCGACAAAATAAGTAATCACGCATGAGGAATAGTAATGTTTTTACTTTCTGGTTTGAGAACGATTCAGTTAGAAATGAGAACTAATTGGTCAAAAGACCATGAATATGAAGCAATTGACAAACTAACAAAGGCAATTCATCGGAAAATAGTACGTTCATTGCCAAGTGAGAAGGTTTATAAGAAATACAGGGTTAAACTGTCATGTGCATTAGTCAGGTTTACCAAACTCCCTCACATCTTCTGAATATTCTGACTGATATACAATGAATTTCTACATAGCTCTGACTTTGAACTTTCATTAGTGTTCATTCTCCTACATAGTCAGCTACAGAGTATTTTGTTTCATGAAGATGACTTTCAAATGCACTTAAGTCATTTGTAAGGGCAAGTTGTTTTTCTTTATGAAACTACATCCAAGTTTTCCAGTCTGGAGGGAGCATTTTAAAATGTTAAATGTGAGGAAAAACACTGTAAGTAATTGCTATAGATACCAATCTGTAATCAACTTTCATTAGTTTTGAAGTGATTTGTAGTGTTACTCTTATAATAAATAGATCAGTAGTATATCTTCTTAATCTGTTGCTCTAGTCCATAACTTGGATCTGCTTTTCTTTCAAAAATACTAGCATTTCCACTCACAAAACTATATTCTAGAATCTTAAAGCTATAAAAATATTGAAGAAGTTCTAATATTACATGCAGTTTAACTCAAAGTCTAACAAAACTAGATGCTTACCATTTATAGTAACCTTAGTAGCACAAGTCTGTGAGATTGGGCAAAAATACAACATTCTCCCTAATTAGTTCACTGTCTGACTTAAAATGTCAAGCAGCTTTTGCAACATGAGAGATTTATTTGCTTAACATTTCAGATGTGGCACCATTGCAAGATAGTGTGGGAAATGTGGTGGTGGACTTGGCCAAGCAGTATAGCCGTGGCCAGCCCAGCGACACTATCAGTAAGGGAATAATTTGGCACATTTTATAGAGATAAGAAAAGCTCAAATTTGAGAAGCAGCATAGATATCACCTTAAATTACAGTAGAGAAGCTCTGAGGAAGACTGTTGATTTTAATTAGTCTACGTTATGCCATTTAATCTGTGAAAAAATGATACTTTAATCTGTGAAAAATAAGATTTAAATAACCAAAATGCTGTGAAATTCTGCAAAACCAAGAGTCAAATTTAGTTGTTAGTTTCTCATAATCAGTTTCTCATTGACAGGTAGAGTTCCATAGTTGATGTGGACTTAGTTATATATATTTTAATTTCAGAATGCATAGTTCAATGCAAAAGATTAGAATACGAATCAATACCAATGCACTGTATTATTCAGATTTATTTTGTTCAGAATATTTGGCTTGTTGTGAGAGTAGGATTTTTCTAAAAAGTCCTTACAGTAAGCACCTCAGTAAGTAAAGCTCATAAAAGGCTGTCAATAAACTGTCATACACCTAGATGCAAACATTTTCATTGACTCTGGCACAAACCTAATTCATCTGAAAGCTTCAGAGTCAATTCTGTTATCTTTTCTTTCTTCTTGCTAATTCCTCAGGAATTTTGAGGGAGGATCACCCAAATAGGTGCTGATGGTTCATTTTCCCCAGAAGCTTTCAAGAGAAACTGTTGAAATGAAGAATGTAAAAAAACCCCGAAGTTCTCAGGCCACATGCAGTCATCTTGTTTCACATAGTTACCAGACTTTTACCATTACAAAATGTGGTACACTTTTAAAGCATCCTTTGCACGGCAGTTGTGTGAAACAATGATCTGTTGAATTTAATTCACAGATCAAAGAGGGAGGAAATTAACCAACACAGTAAATTGATTATTTCATGGGTGACATAACCAAGGCAATGATTTATCTTAATAAAGAGCAACATCCCTCTAGTCCTTAACTGAATTCCAGCCAATGCAATAATACTCAGTTGTTAATGACTTTGATGTTGATGTGGAAAAGTGAATGACTGTATAATCACTGAAATGGGACCTCATCACAGTTGGAAATGTTTAAGCCAAATCATTTTGGACTGTGAAAAGAGCCCTGAGTGGTATAGATTGGCTGGGTCCCAGATTTTCAGCCTTAACTAAACAGGGCCTGAAAACTTTATCATACTGCTATGCCTGGGGCTGGTCTGTAACTCTGACAGCCCCAGAGAATTGGCTTTTAATGTATATGTCTGTGGACTCACTGTGGAAAAAAAATTTCAGGGCTTACAGCACCAATAATAAATACCTGTCTATCAACATCCAGCTAAAAGAGTAATTAGTTAAATCCATCTTTAGGAGAGGGAACAGAAGAAAGGAAGCAGAAGTCAAATGGGAAAAATTGTACTGAAAGCTTATTTTTACATCCCACATTACTAAATATGGCTTAAGAGGCTGAAATACAGCATTAGTCACTCACAGCAGCCTCCACCTCCCCCTCTACCCTTCCCTACCAACTCTTACAATAACAAACAAGGCTAAAATTAGAGCTGCTTTATATTATGTTAATTTGATTATCATTGTTTCAGCACTGATTGAAGAGTTCACATCAAAAGGAAGGATCCCCAGTACACCACGTACAGCTTCCCTGACGCTGATGTTCAGCTCTCAGACCAGAGAAGGAAGCCGGATCTTTTTTCCCCGCTCAGGTTTCCTTCAAAACTGCTCCATTCCCACTGAAAGATTCCCAGCACTAACATTGCTCCATCCATGCCTTGTAACCTTTCTTTTTGAAAAGACAGGAAGAATACTTAGCATCCTTCCAACTGTACTTCGCCCCATATGTGCTATGAGAAACCAAGAGGAGATGAGGTAAGAAGAAGGTAATGGCACAAAGTTTCTAGCTTTTCTAACCTCAGCACAAGCACAGTTGCAGGTAGGGTTGGAGGAATTCCAAGCACTCTCCCTGTTTGAATACCACACAGCCCCCAGGCTCCCGAAACATGATACCCTGATGCTGATCATTAAAAAAAAAAAGCTAAGGATTGTTAAACTGCTCATCCAGGCCTGCAGCTGGAGGTGACTCAGAGTGCAGAGTTGGAAAAATGCCCATGTGGCAAGATTAGAAACTCATTTGTGTAGTTTATGTGGCCTTGCCAGGAGCCTCCGTTTTTTCCAAACCTCCTTCAGTTTATTAACTTTAAAAGCACTCCTTTCCTGTTGGGGATCTGGCATGGCTGCAGCCAGGCAGCTCCTTCTGCTTTTGCATTAACAACACTTAAAGGCTTTCTTTCCTGTTCAGAATCGACTCGTGTGAGATCATCTGTGGAATTTTCGAATGTGCTCGCTCTTTCTTTTCATTTCATTCTTTGTCCCTGGGTTCAATTTAAATCCAAGTGCTTTTAAACTAACTGTATTCAGCAAGCCAGCACTTTCAGGAATATATATTATGAAAGCAGGAAAAGAAAAGGCCTTCTTGTCATCAAAACCATAATAATTATGTGTCAAATGTAATTACTGCTCTGAGGGTAATACATCTAATACTAAGTGACAGAGTAAGCAGCCTGCAGAAGTAGAAAGTAACTGGTGGCTGGATCAAATTTGATATAAAATTAACAATCATACTTAAATATTCTGTCTGCTAAGGCTCTACCAGAAAAGCAAAGGCAGGAAAAAAGAGATTTTTTCCCTCATTTAAAATCGTTAACAAGCATAAGCTTCTCAGTTCTCTCCACCTCCATACAATGAATCACAACTCTTTTAAAATAAGAAACACAGGGCTGGAAGCGTCCACATTAAAAGGATCAAACTCTGGTGAAGGAGCCCATCTAACAGGAAGGAATTAAGAGTGGGAGTTCTCTCCTATTAACCCCTTATGTTTCCTCGATTATTACCATCATATACATGCTTGACTCACCTGATAAGAAGCTCTCCATATTTCCCTACCTTCTTTAAAATACATAAATTAACAGGCAGCTGGTGAAGCTGACATGTGCCTGTGAATTTGAGGACTACCAAAATGTGAAGTTATATTCTGAAGAAGGAAAAAAGTTCTATGTCAAGAACCAGTATTCTAAATATGACAGCATGTGTCAAACTCATCTGGTTTAAAAAACATGTCCTCTCCTCTAGTCCTCTATGTAGTCTTAAAGTCTAACATACTGAAAAATCACTTTAAAACCTAACGTTTTGTTAATGTGGGTCCCCATTCTGAAAATAATCTGCTATATCTGTGTTTAGAAATTATACTATGAGTAAAATCCATTAAACCAATCATTACCTAAAAGCATAAGTGCTTGTAGAGTTGACATCTTCTACTACAGCTAACATACATGTGGGTGTCTTTGTAAAGGACTATATAATTATAAAGTTAATAACAATAAGAATACACTAAGTGACTGTAGATTCTAGACCTCAGTTTGACATACTCCTGCATGATAACCAGAAAAAAACCCATTCCTATACATTTTTATTTCATTTTTTAACTTGCTTTGGTTTTCTCTCCATTCTCTTTGTCTTTATGTTTCAGGTATATTCTAAGAAATAAGTTTTCTAGTAGAAATATTTAATGAAATATTCATCAAATTTAGAGAACTTTGAAACTGAAAATTTTGAAATATTTTTTAAATGTTTTTTCATTGGAATTAGTTTTTTTCAACCTAAAATGTATTTGAAGTTTTGAAACTTGAAATACTCAACAAGTAACTAAAATAGTTGATTTATATAAAGAAAATTTGTGCTTATCATTTATTGCACTGAAAGCCTGATTTTAAAGAATAAAGACTTTTTCTTGGGGGGATGGAGGTGGTGTGGGGTGCGTAAACAGAAAAAGCTGACAATTCACCAGTTTTTCAAGATTTCACTTGAGATGTTTCTTCTTTTCTCTCCAGGCCTATTCTTTTTCCATATAACAAAAAGAAAAGTCCAAAATATTTTTCTAGGTTTTGTATGCTTTTAAATATTTTAGTAAGAGCTATTTGTTCAGTTAAGACCAAAGATTTGCTCCAATATTAGAGGGGAAAAAAGGAAGGCAACTCATAAACCTGATTTTACCTGCTGAATACTTCTGATGGTCATACACTACTCTGCTTTGTGATAAAACTTTGGAACACATTTCATTGACCATCAGACTTAATGCATATGCACGTACGTAGCAGCATTTGCTATCAGTCTCATCAGTCTCAGAGTGTTTGTCATTTATTGTTATTTAGAACAACCAGATGATAGGAAAGCCTAATTAGTCTCTGTTCTCTTGTGATTGTTTCTAGAGGAGATCGCAGAAGTCTATTTCCTTGTCTACACTTAGCCTGTACCTCGGGCTAAACTGCAGCAGTTGTTCTACCACCTGATGCCCCCTTCCCAGCTGAGAAGGGGAATCAGGGAAAAAAAGGGAAAAGTCCCATGGGCTGAAATAGAAACAGATTTAATGAAATAACAAAACTAATACAATCACCAACATAAAGCGTACAAGGTTTGACTCACTCTGGTCCTTGATGCCAGCATCAAGAGAAAAAAAGCCAAGAGGGAAAAGTCACAGGAAGAGGAACTGCCTCCTTTTATAATGAGCAGATGAAGTGGTATGGGATACACCTGTGTCAGCCTGGGTCAGCTGCCTTGATTGAATCTCCCAGCTGACTTGGTGCTATTCATGGCCTGCCTGTAATGGCTGACCCATGGTTATGTTCCTGGGAAACCAGGACACTCCTGTAAATGGTTAATTGGCACCAACTTTAATTTATGGAAAGTAATCACTAGAAGAGCTCCACGTACAAGTTATCAATGAAAAACTGATTATACCATAACAAAAGAGCAATGGTGATTAACAGGGGTTATTTCCTCCAAAGTAAAATTCATACTAATGGCTGAAATATTTTGGGTCTCCACGAGAATGCTTCCTTTAAATCAAAACTGTTTTCCCTAGTTTTACTGCATGCACCACATAATACAAGCAGCACGTCTATATGCATAATTATCAACGCAAGAGGAACACAGGCCCAAAAGTGTTCTCTGATTTTCTGCTGATAAATAAGACCGATTAAATGAATGGCGCAGAACTGCCAGGTTTGGTTATGGTTTCTGAAAAATTAAGACAACATGAAAGAAATCATGTTTTCAAATAGTACAGTTCTCTGTAGACTGATACCCCCATTTATTAAACTCTACTCCTTGGGTCCCAGGTTCAAGCGCTACTTCTGCTCATCAGTCACCACTTGTTTCTTGAACTAAACACACATTTGTAATTCTCAACTTGACTAGAATTGGCTCCCAAAAGAAAAAAAAAAATGTTTCTGATACTTCTGACTGGCTTCTAAATTGGAAACACCTGTAAGAGTTATATCTTTTCCTGACATAAATTAGTGACAAGGAGTTCATATAAGAGGTGCAGACAGAAAAATAAAATAGTGTCATAAGTATTTCAGGTAACAGAAAAAGGATTGCTGCAACTGGGTTGGGATAAGAGACAAGAATATATGACCCCAGTCTGTTGCCTTCCTAAAACACCAAAATAGATGCTTCGTACCCCTGTTGTGTTAACCAGAAAATGACTGCCTGAAGCAAGATCAAATGTCTCATTAGCACTTATAATCGCTTCCATAAGATGAAAACAGATGAAAGAAAGGATAAAATTCAAACAGTAGAATGAAAAAAAATGATCTCTTTTGTTCTGTGGTGTGCTTTCTCCCTCAGATGGGGCCTCCCTCATAATTAACCTGAGTTCAACAGACAAAGTCATTATAAACGGAGCTCCAGAAAACATGATTCTATGTTTCATAGTGCTCATAAATACAGTGGAAGATTCTTTGCATAACTGTCAGTAATTACACTAAATTTCTTCCCAAACAGAATTTTAATAATTAATGTAATGCTGCCCTCCAAACTCATGACAGCACTTTTTAGTCAATCTCTCACCTCCAGAATTTTTTCTTATCTCATGCTTGCAACAAGAAAAAAAACCTGCCTCAACCACTAGAAAAGTAATGTTCCCACCGTGATTCCAGCTCATCAGGGAAGTTATGCCTTAATTTATCCTAACCTAGGCTGTGCTAGCCTATGAGTTGGTTGTTGACGACGCATGAAGAATAATATTGATTCGTGTTTCAGTTGCATGAATTTGATACATGAATAGACCTACCAAGGTACTCAATACCTGGGTATTACCTGGAGTAAAGGATAGCTACATGCAGTGTGTTGGCTGCATGTAATGAGTTCTCCTGATGTATTTGGGATCAGAATGCTAGTAAGAGTTTGTCTTAAGAAGTGACACTTAAGAGGTGGTGGATAATGTAGTCGTTCTGCATAGTACAACACTGTAAGGACAGACAGATTTCATCTTTCAGAAAGGATAAGATGACTGATAGACCAAAGACTCTTTTTTCCATACCTGTGCTTTTCTCAACTACAATATCCAGTATTTAGTGAGGAAGCCAATTCTATTCAATATAATGGCATTATATATATTAGATACACAATGGCAAGTACAGGGCTCAGAACAGTGCACTGTTATAAGAGGGGTTGTATAAATCAAGATTCTCTCCCCTACTTATTTGTTGTGGTTTAGTAACACACAACATGTTTAGACATATGTAAGTACTCTTTTATCAGTGCTTAGATGGCCGATATTACTTCATATCCACAAATATAATAATTTGTATCTACTGGCTTGAAAATGTAAAAGTACTGTGTGTTTGGACCTAACTGCATTAAGAACAAGAAAGGTAAGAAACAGTGTGAATATTAACATTTCCTTGTAATTTTCCTGACTTCCACTTCAAAAAACAAACACAAAAAACCCACCACAAACAAGCTGAAATATCTACAGTAGAAGGAGGGTCACAAGGAAGAAGGTTTATGAAAACCCAAGTAAGTTATTTGTATTTAAGGAAAAAGCCACCTGTGTGCAAAAGATAGATAACTCTCCTCATATATGATTTCCTTGGTGAAGGTGATATTTACCTCCAGGTTTTCTATATTAGTTCTGAAGGCTATTTTGTCTCCATGAAAAAAATAAACAAACAAATAAGCAAACCCTTTGTAGCAGCTACAGCAGGAGTTGAATGCCCGACAGAGGAATGGAAACCTGGAATCAAATTCCTCCATACTGATTTATGAACATAATTAGTTTCCACAGAACTGGATAGCATCTTACTGAAAAAATTGTTATGCTCCAGTGGGTTGATACTAACTTTTGGCTTCATGCTAACAACTGAAAATAAGTGGATATCATCACAGGTAAGTTTATTTTTGGCAGAGTTTTAAGAAGTGACTTGTAAATGATAAAAGAATGAGAGTATTCTCTCTGAAGAAAATGTTACAGTAATATTTACTGCTCCACATTTATTTTGGTGACACCAGGCAAGCACTGTCTTCTGAACTGGACTAAATGAGATGTTAATGATATGTGGGGTGACAGGTAGCAGTGCTGTGTGAAAGTGACTGCATTCACTTCACCGGATATTCACAATGTAAATCCAAAAATTCCACAACATCTTAACTGGCCAGTATCATTTAGCAGCAGCTGTGAAAAATCCCCCACACCGATGAAAGTGCTGCAGAAAATGCACAACAGGTTCTCTGGAAGGTTGATGCTTTGCTAGTTTCCCACTTGGATTTATTGCTTCTGATTGAGGGATAAATGCAATGCATGCTATCAAAAATGGGAAATCATACTTTTGCCATGTTTTGCATGCTGACTTAATAAAACTTTCTAATTTCCATTCAAACATTCAAATTCAGCCCGTTACAAAGCACACTGCACAACCTATTACACAAAAATACACATGCAGACATACAGTCACCTTGGTTTGAAGCAGCAAGCGCACATGACTACTAAGGTATACCTCAGGCTGTAAAACTAAGACTCTCAGATTCTTGGGAAACCTGAGGTCAACTACATACCTTAGAAAAGTTCTGTGTATTTCTTCAAATGCAGAAAATTAAATTGATTTTTAAAGTTATGAAAGTGTGTTTGCCCTGCATAAATAATACAGATCCATACCCTGTATATGAGAAAAACTTATATTTTTCCCCAAAGACCCTATGGTCCCATTTTTATGGAGACATCATCTAAAAAAGAAGAGTACTACCTTAACAGAACCAGCAAGAAAAAAATACTGACACTGATAAGTGTGATAAAATATTACTACCGTACTCTTTTTTGGTACAACAGTAGTATATTACATAAAATTAACTTAAACAGGAAGGCATCTTTTTCAGAAAACCAGGAAAACAAATTCAGTTTTATAAATAGTATGATCATGAAGTCATTCAAAACAATGGTCCTTCCTTTCAACTATAAAAAGTTTCTAGATGTGTTTTCTAATGTATCTTTATAGGATCAAAGAAGAAAAAAGAATAAAAAATCCTTTTCATTGAACATATGCTATTCACGCTCCTTCTTTTATCTTTAAAAATATACTATATGCACATAAGGATAAATTACAATAAATGGAGATGTATATTGACCAACAATGAATTATTAACATTCATAAATTGGTATAAGACATTGCTTTTTGTGTCATGATGTAGATTTTGTGCCCCGTCTGGAGTTCATCTCTTATATAATTTAGGAAACACTGAAAAACATGTGGCTACTGATCATCAAGTTTAAATAACCTTGTCCTTCATGGGAACTGCAATTGGCCCCTCCAAAATAAAAACAAAATGAAGAAAGGATGCAGAAGTTCCCCTCCCCCTTTGCCAAATGAATACATTTCTGTGTCCTGTCCAGACTCAGAGAGAAGGAAGTTGGGTTCAGTTGTCAGAGTGCCAACGAGCAGCGCAGAACAGAGCTCCGATGGTTGTTCTTGCACCGATGTCCTGTGTGAACTCAGGCAGCTCACAGCTCCCTCTCTGCCCCTGAAAAACGAGAACAGCACTGTCCTAAAGCCACCTGTGGCACTGATAAATAAATACAGGGCTATGAGGTACCCAGACTGTACGAGGAACACGGGGACAGGCACAGCAATACTGTAATTTCTGTTCTTCAGTTGCCTGGCAGAAGTGCTAATTGCAGAATATATCTGGAATAATCAAATACACTTTATCTTTCAAATCATCCAACTTAATCAAAGCAACATTTCTTTTTCCACATTCCTTACTGGTTCCTCTCCAAAGTTTGCAGGCAAAGTGCAACTGAACATGGATTAAACACTCTAGCAGATCCAAGATCATTGCTTGTTTGCTGTTGTTTTTAAATATAATCAGTCTTCTTTAAATGGAGGAAATCACAGATAAAACTGTCTGATTCTAACAATTTCAACATTTTTCTTTACAGAGAACTGAGAACAATGAAGTCTGTGAGTTTGGCATTGTCACATCGCTACTCAACATTACCCACCTATTTAACCACCATTATTAGACAATAAACATTACTGCTCTTATTACTTCAATAGCCACAGCCATGACTGTGTTAGGAGATCTTAAAACAAAATGTTTTGTGGTCTAGGGATTTGACATATTTAAAAAGTTTATAAGGGAATAGAACTGGGAGTGTAGTGGTACTGCTTGTACATGTACATGCCACTTGATGGCATGTATTGTAGAACTGCTTTACTGAATTCAGTAAGTGATCTGTCTTCCTTTTTTTTTTTTTTTTTTCCTGATTCTGTCTTTCTTTTAATGCATTTTAATTTAATGAAAAAGCTGATACACGATTTATTTAATTGGAACTTACTCCTTTAATTAAACTTGGAAATAATATTCTCGAGAAGATGATAAAACTAACTGTATTGCCTTGATTAGCATACTACTTCTTATGGGAAGTTGCAAAAAGGACAAAAAACCCTAACAAACAAACAAACAAACATTTGAAATAAAATCACTTAGTCCTGATGAAAAATATTTTCCTTTAAATATTTGATTCTCCATTTACCTCACTGTATGTCCAGGGAAAAAAAAAAGGATGGAAAGTGGCCATTTCAGTGACCTTGTGTCCCTCCCCAAGAGGAAGACAGTTGACAGGTAGATATATGAACAGTTTGTTATTGCAGATTCCAGATCTTGTGATTATCTCTGACTCAACTTCTGGGGTTTTATCTGGAATTCCTGAGACGGGTCAAACACTGTGCTACTCCTTGTCTTTACCTTGTAGCGACCCCAGGTTAAAAATACACCTTACAATAATACAAATCAGTTTCCAAAACTTCTGCTTGAGTTGAAAAAATGATGACAAGCTCCCGATTTAGGATGATCCAAAAAATATGTCTCAAAATGCAGACTTCCGTTTACCTGGGTAGATGCTATCATTATGAATTTATTTTTTAGTTTTCAGCTTTAGTTGATGTAGTAGGTACAGTAAATAATTTCTATTTGTTGTCTTCATGAATAAACCATATCAATTATATACTCTTGCAGAATATTAGGTGATACTGCCTAAATATTTTTTAAATATCTTGTAAGAATTACCTCAGACCTATGTGAGGAGGAAAGATAAGTATTTACATGTAAATCCCTACCATATGTTTAGAATATATGTCTATATTTATTTATTGTAAAATAAGCAAAGTATAACTTATGAACCAGTTTCATTAACATTTCTAAAGTACTCTAAGATCCTCTGAAAAAAAGTTTGGAGAGAGACTGTGACACACATTGTCAAAGTTTGTCTAAATCTTCCTGCTTCTTCATCCAATACGAAGGTTATATTGCCTTGCCTTCCCTAAATCAATTCAAAATTCTGCTGATGTCATGTTCTTTGCTAATCATTTTTGCTACATCAGTCCTCTTAGAAAGCTTGATTATTCTCCTCATCAACTGCACAAAACCCCCCCCATGAACTTTTAAACTTTGCGAGCCATGAATAAATATGCCTTATTTCTGAACGCATCCTACTAACCTGGGATGAGGTCAGATCTGGCCTTTCTTACAACAAAAAGTAACCCTCTTTATCCCTCGTCCACATCATTTACTTCCTCCTGTACATAGCACAGATGTTCTGGCAGAGAAGATTTGCTGACTTTTTGCTTCCTTCCCATTAATCTCTATCCTCCAACCCCCTGCTATAGCACAAGCACACCTATCATTCTCAGTGTAGTGTTGCAGGATCTTTCCAATTTCCTGTGGCAATATCTTTCTAGCAGACACAGAAAACAGCAGAGAATTGTGACACTGCACTAAAAACATTAACAATGCCAGTGTTATTGTAGGACTAAGAGAAGAATAGGGGAAAAGAGCTCTGCTATTTCTGCTCATGTCTTGACACAAGATTAGCCTCCCCTGCACTTCACTGCAGAAAAACAGGACATCTTCTTCAGACTTGGCCTTCAAACTTCAAGTCAAAGCAAGAACCTAACTTTGGGTGGTTTTCCATGGCTCACTCCCATCCCTGTGCTATAATTTTTTGCATCTCAGTAGTACTGGCTCAATGGGTTTTCCTGAAAGGTGCACAAGTACCAAGAAACACAGCGAAATAAATGGATCTCAAAACCAATAAATGGCACTTCATTAGAGTTTGCATTTTTAATATACATTACTGTATTTTTTCCAGGTACAGTGGCATACAACCTTTCTATCCAGGGTTGGATGCAAGGCACATGAAAGAAACCCACAGAAGGGTTCTACTGCCTAAAAAAAAAGGCATTTGGATGTAGCTGTCAAGTGGATCTCTCTGCCATTTTAGATGTTCTGTGATATGAACCTTGCGTCCAGCCACCACTCCAGAAGCAGTGAAAACTTCCGTAAGTCTTGAGGCATATCTGCCATCTCCACGTGAATGTCTCAGGTACCTCAGAGTATCTCAGATGACACTAGATATTTATCTGAGCAACTGAGGACCACCCTTCAGAACTACATGCTGTGAGCCTTTCGATCAAGTGGTCAGGACCCAACAGAACCCCATCCTACTGTGCAGGCAGTGTACAGCCAACTTCAGATTCAGCGTTTGTATGCTTCTCTGTTGGCATTTGATGCAGCCACTGACAGAGAACAAAAGAATAATGCCCGCGCTGCAAAGCTTTAGACTGATACTCTTTATCAGGACTGATACTTCTTTACAGGTTAGAAGCATAATTTGGAGAAAATGGAATACATGATAAAGCAGTAATGGCAGAGAAATGGATACAGTGAAGGCAAGGTCCTTGCACCCTAAACCAGCGCATGCCTTCACTGCTTGCTATTTTCTCAGTTGCCAAAGGGAATAGATTTTTTACCTAGAAAATACAGTTATAATCAAAGGAAGTGGTTTGATTTAGGAGAATGCTTATAACCAAAGTGACATTACTCCAATTACTAACTCTTTCCCTGCAAAACCAGCAGATTATAATCCAAACTGTTTGCAGAAAATGCATTGCTAGATGACCTGTGAAGTTCACCGTAGTGAATATGGCTCTAGAATACATAATTCTGGACTAGAAAATGTTTCGTTCTGACACCATATTTCACTGAAGAAGTTAAAGAGCTGCAATGTCATGGATGTTGACATAAATGTAAAAACGAAAAAGAAAAATTAGCCTATGAAACAAGTTATGTGACATTTAATGGTGAACCTGTAGCAGGAAAGGTTAAAGATGTTAAGATCATAGCTGATAATGGAAGACTAGAAAACAAAAAGAATAGCCTATGAGCTATGGCTTTTAAGCATATAGAAAAATTAATCTCTGACTTAAAGGTTTAATACTTAACCCCTTTACATCTTGCAAGAGGAGCTGCTTATTGTCAGGCATTTTGAACCTCCACTCAACAGGCCAACATGCTAGCATATCATGGCTGATTCAGACATGGATTCACTGCCATGTGAATGTAAATGTAAAATGCAAAAAGTGTAAAATGTACATGTAAAGTGGACTGTTCAACATAAGTATGCTTGATTCTGTTTGCATGTTACTAACTTCTTTTAAGCTCACCATTAGCTATATCCATGGGGAGAAACACTCCTGCTTGTTAGTGCAATCTTACGATTTCCTGAACCAATGATATAGCTCTGTATTCCATTCAGATTGCATGTGCAACAGAACAACTGTTGCCAAATTGCACTTCATGCACAGTCACCTTAACTATATTGGCAAAAATAAAATGAGAAAGTATCACAAATTGTTTTTAATCACACACTATTTCAGTTTTCTTTCAATTACTTCACTAATCACCTATTGTGCTAATAATATTGTTCTAATGACAAAACATGGACTTTATGAATTATAAATGGAAAATTTAAGAATTGTAAGGAAAACAATTACAGAAAGACTGACTATAGGAAAGGAAATAAGATACTATATAAATAATAATTATATAATATTTTTTCTTTGATAGCCTGAGTTACTGCTCTTCCCTCACTCATAAAATGTTCTCTTCAGGTTTGTTCCTCCATACAGAATATCCTAACGTTTTGTTTATAGAAGAAATAACGCAGCTGACATCGTAACTGCCAACTTCTTCTAAAAATGTCTATAAAGCACATATTTGCATAACACTGCGTGTTTTCAGGTGCAGAACATCAAGGATTCTGAATCAAAAAAACATCTTATAAATGCTTAAGACAATCCTTACCCAAGACAATTCCTTCGCTGAGGTTGAAATATAAGCAAAAGATGATGTTTTTATAAATTAAAGCAGGAAGCATTCAGTTTTCCAAAAATATCCTGTAACAAATGCAAATAAAAAAATAGGACATTTTAATATTGTCATAACTTGTGCTCTCATCATGTCAAAATGTCTCATTGAACCGAGGAGCCTGTTGCTACAGATAATATGCAGATGAAGAAGCAGGCATATCTCATGTCTGCTTAAGCAAAGCAGACTATACAGAAATAGCTGCATGGAAGCATTAAGTAACTTGCCAGCATGACAGTGAGAAAGTAAGCTTAAAATGATGAGTTACATGATGAGAATACTGCTGAAGTTTTAAGTCCTGCACCTTAGACCTGACTAGATAGATAGATGCTTTTGCCATCCATTCCAGAATTTCCTCTGCTTTTATCTGTTCTTCTCATACAGCACATACCAACATTGAAAATAATGGATCCATTCTGGTCAACAAGAACATTTAAAGACTTGCTTTACAGGTAAAAGAAGTGTTTCACCAAAGGGTGCATTTTTTATTATAAATGGTTGGATCTGTTCATTCAGAGTCATCATTAAGGCCCATGAGAATAGTAAACTCACTTTTGTGAAGATTTTCAAATGAAAGACTAACAGGTCAGGTACCCAGACTCTTTTATGGAGATAAATGTGTTGCCTCTCAGTACTACTAGCACAACTAAGTAAAAAGACTCTATCAGAAGGTACTAAACACTTGCTTCTGGCAAACGAGCTTATTCAAGGTAGGTCAAGATTGGACACCTTACAAATAATTTTAAAAATCATATTCAAACTACATATGAGTCTTTAACACAAGGCCCAAAACTGAAGTTAAAAATTCTGATTGCTTCAAAGAAGACCAAGAGATGCTTGACCAAACTCATGTGAGAGGTATGTTTTGCACACTAAATTTAACTGATACAATGTGTGTTAGGATTAATTTATTACTGTCGCTCGTCTTTCGCTAACCTACTCCCTAGGACATTATACTCCCCTATATTTTTAAACAGGTGAAGGAGGCTTTAGCTGCACAACGAACATTGTAGCTAACAAAATAATTCATGGATTACTTTGATAAAAACAGATTTAAATAGATAGTATTCATCAGAGGAAGACAGTTGACAAAATATGCTTTGTGCAAGCACCCATTAATCAAAGAAATGCAAATATTTGGTTAGAAAAATTTCTTACTGTTCAAAAAGACTGAACAGTATTGTCAAACAACACAGGTTGAGAACAGAACTGATCTTGACATCAAAACAATTAATCAGAAAAAGTCAGTGGTGTCTTTATTTATACTCAGGATATATTTCTTTCTGAGAAGTCCCATTACTGTTTTCAGGACCATTCACAGAGGCAGTTACAGTGCAAAGGAAATAGGAATAGCTCAGTCTGCACCTTGCTGTCTTAGTTAGCATGTGGCATGCCATTACCTTATGCTAGAAAACAAAAACCAGGACATTTTGCAAGCAGATGACTTCATAGTTAAAAGAATAGCTAACAGTCATAAGATGTACATCAGCTCTGCTTGCTCATATTGCAGATGTATCCGTAGTTTCAGTCATACTAGGTTCCCTTATTATTTCTTTGTAACGTAATGTGGTACAGACGCCCTAATGGTCAGGGTTCCCTGTGCTGACAAACTATAAAAGATAGTCTTAATATAAATACATGATGAATGACAAGATGTGATAGAAATCCATATGCTAGCCAGAGAATAATGTAGCAGTGTTTCCTGAATAGCCTCCATGTTCCATTACGGCAGAGATTAGATGGAACTAGAATTTAAACTGCCTGGCAGCAATCTCACATGAGGGAATCGGCACAAATGTGGTTATTAGAAATGGGGAATTATGCTTACATGTGTGTATACTCAGTGGAAAAAAGAACTTACAGTACACATGATATAAGCTTTAAAATTTATTCATTCATTAAGATGTATTACAGTGACAATACATTTTCTGAGAACTTTTCAATGGTTCCCTATTTCCTACCAATCACCAGCTTCTCTCTAGTTTCCCTTTCCCACTTCAAATTATTTTTCTTCTTTTTGGCTCCTGCCAGTTTCTCAGCACCTCTCCTTTTCTCCAGTGTCTATTTACTGTTCTTTTTTTTTCCCCATAATTTCTTCTTTTCAACTTGCATTCCTGTTGTTATCTGAGTATTAGAGGTGAAAAATGCTAGAAGTGTTTGACATCTGTGCTCAGGCTCCTAATTCCTCAATCCCATGGCAGAGATTGCAACTAGGAGGCAGACGATAAATATGCTTATCTCCACAACTTTCAGAACATTGTGGGAAGTTACATTCCCTTTTGAAATTAGTTTTTCCAGATATGGTCCCTACAAATTGAACTCTCTTTTGGGGAAACACATCAGAATCAGCTTAAAATTCAGTTTAAAGCATAGAAATGGCAGAAGCTTGGACAACATAAGCTTTGTGAAATAAAGGAAGTTGCTTAAAAAAAACAAACGTGTAAAGAAATCAAAAGTGGACATCCTTTATTTATTAAATTTTATCTTTCTTTCTCTCTGAGAAAGTCTTTAGCTCAAAATGCCTCCAGTGAAAGTTCCTCAGGATTCTTACATAACACATATACATAAATCTTGGTTTTAACAGACCTGAAATATATGTAAGGTATTTTAAATGTTTCTGCTTTTTTAATTTGTTATGATAGAAAAGGTAAACTGTATCTAGATTTTTTTTAAAACCCGTATCTTCACTGTCTTTATACTCTCACATACATGACTAACAACTCTGTAAGCATTTGTTGTTTCTGGACTTTTATATCATAAGCATTCAGAAAGACGTTTGTGATGTACTGTTTTGGCCTTGTACCTACTCTTGCTAAGCAAACAACTGTAGCATCTTCATATTCCTTATTTGGTGAAAAAGCATTGTTAGTTTATTTATGATTAACATGAAGAAGTAACAGTTAAATAAAGGGTTTGGTTGAAGTACAACCAGGTTTCTGTCCTCTAAAAACACTCAGGACCAAAAATATTTGAGACAGAAAAAATGTGGATGACACCTGAAGCAGGAGGACCTGCCTTGAACTCCTTGAGTTTGGAGGAGTCAAATAATTCTGAGATTATTCTACAGGTTGAATGAGGCCTCATATGGACTCCATCTATAGGTGATAGTACAACAAAAGACAAAGCTGGAACTGCACCTGCAGGGAACAGAAGGGCCTTTCCTTCTCCATATAGTGCAAGAATTGGAGCACCACTCATGAGGGAAACTCCACCCAGGGTAGGGGATTTCACATGGTTTCTTCTCCATCTAACCATTGATTATTAATGTACAACTACAGAAGCAAGCCAATGAGAAGGTGCATCAGAAGAAAGGAGAAGTACCTAAAGCAGATAATTTTCTTTGGCTAAAAATATGGTCAGTTCATAGATCCAGTCTTTTCCCTCCCCTTTCCCCTGAGGTGAAACTACTGTTTTACCTCAGCCTTTCTTGATACCCATGTCGGTTACTCTTTTCTTCATTTCTGCATCTTTCTAGTCCTCTGGACAGAGGTGCAGGAGCAATTTGGAGGGGGAGGAAGGAAGTGTGCAGCTGCGAGGCTGCTTCCTAGTGTCATCATTGAAAGTGTTCACAGTGCTGCAAAGTTTTAGCAGGGTCACCATTGCCATATTAGACCTAATCCAGCAGTAAACACACTAAACTCTCCCTCCTTGTTTTCAGCAAGAAATCATGGAACTAATGTTACATTTGCTGCCATCACATTGTTCACACTACTGTTTTATGTTATGCCTCATCATTCACCCTGTTGATTCAGATTATAAACTCTCTAGAGCTAAGACCATCTGGTATTCTCTGTTTGTAAAGATCCTAGCACAATAAGGTCTTGTTCTGGGTTGACACACACAATCATAACAAAAACAACCAATAATAAATAGATAGTTTTATCTCACCCATTGATATTTTTTTTTTTTTATTCCCAGTGGACATTTTTGCTGCAATATAAATATTTAAAAGAAAAGGGAAAATGTAAAGACTAGGACATCCTTTAGGTATGAGGAACAAATTCAGACTATCCTCATCCTAGTCACCTTTTATCCTATCCACTCTCCTATTTCATCTTGCATTTATGCAGTAAATAACAGCTTTCATATACAGTCTGGACTAAATCAGATATGAGTTCATTACATCCACTTTTTACATACAAAGCCAGAGACCTATCTAAAACATATAGAAGCTACACGGGGAAAAAAAAAAAATAAAATTATGAGAGTAATTAATTACAGCAAAAGGTTAGACAATAATATAATTTTGCTAATTACTCACAGCCTGGGGCCCATTTTTTCAGTGCAATGGACAACAGCATGCATTTAATCCCCATAATAACAATAATGGGATACATCATTAACCCTATTTTATTCTTTCTTAATTTTTATAATACCAATAACAAAGATCATTAACCTTTGTTCTGTTTAACATCTAATCAGCCATTTTAGTTAAATAAATATAATAGAAAACATTAAATATCACTTTGTTTATCTAGATTTCCTCTCAGGAGGGGAATTTTTCCTAATGTTATATTAATATCAGTTTACTCAACAAGTGTCTAAACATCAGTGTAACAAGGAAAAAGATCCATTGCAACATGCAGACTTTAAACAAATCTGATCATCATTTGATAACCAATTTCTTAAAAAAAAAATTTCTGTTAGAATTCATATTGAATATATTTGATACATTTTCCTTTTGATTATTCCATTACCTTCTAGGCTTCAAACATCAGTTAGATTCACATACTTACAGATGTAAAGTATTGATTCAGTCCTGTATTTCATCCTTTCATTAGAAAAATAGAAGTAAAATCTACCTGTTGGTGAAGGTAAGCTGAGTTAAGAAGAGGAAAAAGAAAAAGAATATACTACTGCTGAGAAGAATCCATTTTGTATAAATGTCTGAAGGAGCAACACAGCAATACAAGTGAAGCTATACAACCAATATTTTGAATAACCATGACTTATAAAATATAAAGTGGCTAAACTGTAACATATCAGTAAGCAAGAGGTATGACTTTGAATTTCAAGCTTAGCTACTGAAATACATTAGTTTACTCAGTTATAATGGTGTCACTGAATAAGACCTTGCTGGGTGAGTAACCATAACAAGAGACTAGGAAGAAGTCAGATAAAACAGGGATGAAATTGTGTAAATTTTGGAGATTACCAAAAAAAGTACTAAAAAAAAAGTTTAGGGGATTTCTGAAGTTTATGGATGAAACTGGTGGACCCCAAGTCTCTACTTTTATTTATTTATTTATTTATGAATGTTGCAAGACAGATCATCTCTTAGATTGATTTCACGTAAAGATCAATAATCAGTTGATTGGAAGCGACCATCTGTGAAGTCTACACATTTCATAGAAGGGTTATGTGATCTTACTTATTTAGAAATGATCCAACAGGAATACGCAACCATTCATCATTTTAAGGCCACAGAGAGTTCCCAAATGCTCAGATCTTTGGTACCATGCTGATGCCAAAATCCTATGTGATTTTTGAAGAAAATCTGTTGGGTCTGTATGCATTACTTCTCTACTTTAAATTACATACATTGATTTTTTTCACACTGCTGTAGCAATCCTGTAGTATTTATTCCATATTAGGCACTACCAGTCTTCTTCCCCACAAATCAAGCATCCAGAAAGTCAAAAACAGTTATAAGAAGTCTCATCTAGAGCAGAATGAAAAAGAGCATCAAGGGTTATAAACCCAATATTTTGAGATACATTCCACTGTACAGAAGAATGCTAAGGGCAGCACCTAAGCATGAATTAATCAATGAATCACAAAATAAAGATTTGCCTATTTGTCTAAGCTTCTTGAAGTTAAGAGGATTTGAAAATAATTTCAGTCTAACTTTGAAATAATTTCACTGCAACTCACGTATATTCTAAACATTTTAAAATAAAACTCTCAAAATTTTTAAAAAATGGAACTTTCACTATATTCCTAAAACCTGAACGACATGAATAATGTCTGTTTTTCCTGTGGATGGGATTCCCCCAACTGCAGATCAACACTTTTGCATGGTAAATGGACATTTCAGCTTTTCTGCAGCTCTACCAATTGATTATTATTTTAAACAAACACTGTTATGGGGAAGAACAATTGTTCTTCTGCTACTTCATCTACCACATAACTTATCCCCATGCAAGGAGACAACCAACTAAGAAGTCATCAAATAGTTAGAAGATAATTTTATATTACTATTCTACTGAGCCAAATATGAACTGCTTCATCTGAATGGGAAACATTCAAATGGTTTTTGGTTTTCTTAATTTTGATGGCAATTCTTTTTCATGCAAATCCCAGGAGATACCTTTGTGTACAGGCATCCATTCTAGGCTAACCATTCTCCACTCTCCCACTAATCCACACAGCAACTACAATAAAAAAAACCAAGCTATGATAAAGCTAAAGAACAGTTGTCTGCCTTGTATCCTCCTTTCATTTTCTTAAATCAGTGAGAGTTGCAATCTTCAACTGGACAGTTTTTCTTGTGGGTTTTGGCTTTGTGAATAGTTTGTGAGAAAAGACTATACAGTATTTGTATTTCAGACTAAACTACATGTAAAGAAAATGTTTGATTCATAACCTATTAGGAGAAATGCAGATGAACAAAGATAAGGTAAACCTCAAATGTTTTATTGTAAGAATCTAGGAATCTAAATATTAACCAAACATTATGTATTTAGTTGTCAGGTTGGGATTTTTTTATTTGGTTTGTTGATGATTCAGCATTCTTCTGTAACACCATACCCCCTAACCCTTGCATTATAAGAGAAGATTATGAACACCTGTCTGATTGGAGAGTGGTTTGGAATGCTCTGTTTATATTGTATTTCAAAGAAAGAGGAAAGGATTAAGAGCAGGCTGTGATTTAATACAACCTCAATCTCTATCCATCAAGGTTACTCACTATTAACATGACAAACCAAAAGCAACAAAGTCTTTACAGTTGGTATCATTTAATTGATCTCTTTCTCTTGTAAAAATATATGTTGCAAGAATTTTACTGAAAAGTAGAATTTATGAATAACAGGAAATTCCAACTGTTTCTTAAGCTACAATGATGTCAAAACCAGAAATGAAATGTAGACGTTACATATGCATAAAATAGAAAATCCTTCTAATAATTAAAAAAAATACCCAAACCAACCCACAACAGAGAAAGAAAAACCATACATTAGAAGAAGAAAATCATACTTTAGAAATAACCAGGTAAACCATCATGATTGTTATCACAATGGGACTGATCCTCAGTGCTGAGGATCACACTTCAAAAAAATGACTTGTACATTAAATTATGCAATGAATCTAAGAAAAGGGGTAATTAAGCACGAAGGGAACTTGTCTAAATAGTTCTCTGAATGAGCCAGTATTCATTAGTTTAGTTAATGAATGGGAATACATATCTCTGCACTTGCAAGCAGTAACTATATTTGCCCTTATCCTGGGACGTATCACTATTTGGATCAGCTCTCTCAAGGAAAAAAAGACAGTAAAGTGGGTATGCCTATATGCTAAGTGCAATTTGCTTTGTTTACACATAACCATCTGTCCTGGAAAACAGATGCACACATAGCATTTAGACTGTTTTTTAACAGGGATAATAAGATTACATAAATGGTCAGTTTCTCAAGAGCAGTCTCACCAATCAGATCAAACCCAAATGCTTATATGATTCTCTCTGTACAAGATACTGCACAAAAAAGTTACTATTACACAGCATTTCTTCACAATCCTGTTTACTCAATCATTTGGAAATGATGCATAGGAATCACAAAATTTATTTTATAGTATTTGAGAAGTACTGTGTGCTTCTCTCCTTTATCTACACTGTTCCCACTCAGTAAGCCATATTCTGTGCAAATAATACTTGTTTCTGCCTCTGCATTTCCATTCATTTACATGGATGTGCCCTTGACACATATAACAATGCTGACAAGCTGGTGCTATTGGATTGCCTATCTAGCATAAAAACTGTAGCCCTGGTTTCCAAAATGAGGGCAAATGAAAGGCAAGCAACACTTCTGCATGACCTTCCTATGGTAGAATAACACACAAAACACTGAGAAGAAAAATATTTACATCAATTATCATAGAAGATTCAGGAATATTATGCAGTGACATTTATGTTTATTTTAACGGGTGTATGTTTCATATTTAACAGCAAATTTAGAAAAATATTATATTTACACTGATAAATAAAATAGTTTGTAAAAAAAGAAGCTAGTGTTAGCAAAAATTGGCTTCTTTGATAAATGATTGCGTACTTGCTGAGGAGAGGAAAACACTGAAAGTGAATGGGCACAAGTGAGGGAGTCACAGTGATAGAAGATGCAATAAACACCATTATCAGCAACTGCTTAAATAACTTGTAGCAAAGGCTGGAGCAGAGTTTTAGGTTTATTGTAAGCACTATTGCTATTATTATTGTCGTTCAATAGAAGAATATAAACAAAAGAAACAAATCATACATTCAAAGCCTGTGAAAATACTATAAACCTAGCTGCCTATTTACACAGGAGAAAAAATGCTTCTTGGACTTTTTTTGTTCAGTTTGTGTAAGATCATAAGTATGTAATCAGGTACTTTTGATGCAATACATTATTTTATTTGCCTACTCTCTTATTAAATTCTTAGCTTAGTTAGTTGAGCATTTAGCCTGAACAAACCACAACTGCCGAGGCTTAGTATTTTCTTTGTGGATGATAAATCCCTTTCCATGTATTTCACTAAGGACAACCTCTCATGTATACCTTACAAATCCAGACCTCAGTATAAAATTACTCCATTTCTTCAAAAATCTATGTAGGTTTATGAATACACTTGCCTATAAGCCTATCTCTTTCTACTATGCAATTTTTAAAATCTCTGTATACAAAACTTTGCTGTGACATTCATTTTTTTCGTACTAGATTATCTTTTTCATGCATAATACCAAACCTCCAGATCAGCTTGTCTGCATCTCTGCCCTTTAAGGAACAAAACAGTCCATAGTATCTTCTCAAGTGAAGATCTGCTATTTTTAACTGCACTGATGCATATGGAGGAAAATAGGAAGTTCATTGTCTTTTTTGCCTATGGAAGTTTACTATATTTGTTACATCCTTAATTTTGTCTATATGTGAGTTACCATACAATATTTTTTTTTGTATTTCCTATTTACTTCACTACAGTTGTATTCCTAGCTTGAGCAGACTGCAGATAGCTATGATGCCTTTTATAGTACTGAATTTTTATTGACATTTATAAACTGGAAAAATTACCCTTGAGCTGTAAAACGAAAATTCGTCTTATGAAACTCCTCTGGACAAATTTACTAAGGTCTCTCCAAAACTTATTTTATTCTGAGGGGGAGAGTGTAAATTAGGTCCTCAGCACTGCAGGAAACCTACTCAAGTATTCTTATAATGAGATTATTTTCTAAATTTTATTTCTAAATTATTTTCTCATTTTTCTAATTGATTATTATTTTTAATTTTATGAATGTTATTCTAATTTATAAAATAAGATCAATGACTAGTTTTGTTTCAAGTCCCCTATCAGTAACCTGCATTAATTCTGTACCATCTAACAATGTGGACAGAGATTAAGATCTACCTCATTATTGTATCCAGAAGTGTACAGAAATGGAAATGTTTCTCAATTAATAAGACGTTATAGGTGTTAATAATAAAGTTGTGGCAAATGAAAATACTTCTCACATAGCAAACATAAATGCCTCACAGTCATAAAGTAGATAGTAGATACCGTTTATTCTAAAAGTTTCAAGATGCAAGTATGGAACTCCAAGGACTTGGAATTATGAAAGTATGTTCTTAACAATATCACAGTTGATAGTCTTTTCCTCTAATCATTAAAGTTAGATCACTGTTTTCTATTACAGAAAAAGATATTTCATCACTTAGAGTTTCCCTCCTTACTCTTTTTTCATCATTCTGCTCCTGAAACAACAGATAAGCAATAGTCAATTAACAATAGTTCACAAGGAGTTCTTTCAAATCTTGGACAAAGTCTATAAATAGATACAAATAACACAAATAACTCCTTCTTTTACACTGAATTGCTATAATGACCTAAATAGCACACATGCAAGTAATTTCAGTATTTTATACTTGTAGCTCTTTATAGATGCGCCCTTTGGGCACAATCCAGCAGATTTGCACATATGCTCAAGTTTATGCATTCTGAGTAGTCCCAAGGCTTTTGTTTGTACTGGTTGTACAAATGCCACATGATTGTTCTCTTTCATGTAATACCTTTAAGAAAAAAGAGAAGGAATGAAAGAGGAGACTTATTTAATCTTGGTCTATGGAGTCCATACTAGTTTGAAACCTCTGACACTCATAGTTACTCAAGTTATTATAAATTTTTGGTTGTTTGACGAAAATCAGAGGAATTGCTTTATGTCTAATTGTAGGAAAGATCAAGCAGACTTGATTTTGATGAATTTTCCAAGTCTTATTCAAACTAATTCAATTAACTGCAGTATTTATACAGCAATTTTATGAGAACGGACTTCATGTGTGATTTCTTGTGGTCCCTGAACCAGTGTATGTACAAGAGTGCAAGATCAGCCCTTTTGATTTTACCTTGGCCTTTGACTCGGAGAACCAAGTAGAACAAGGAAGTGCAGAGGAACAAGAAAATAGGAAATATTTTTGAAGCTTTTGACAAGTTTACTTCTCTTTTGGTTTGAATTCTGGGCAATGGTTCAGATCTCTTATTTTAGTCAAATCTGGAGGCCAAACCTCTGATGGTTTTGTTCAACCTCTGCCCTTTCTTCCTGTGCCACAGTCTCCAATTCACACACTACCTGTGAATCTATTTTGACAGCTGTATTTTCCCAAAAGGAAAATACTTTACACATATATGGTAATTTCAGTCAGTACATGCAGCGCTCTCTCTTACCTCTGTATTCCTCCCTTTCTACGCAGTTATGCTTGTAAAGGGTAAACCTAGGAAAGGCTCTGACCTCTCAGCTCTTCATTTTATTCCCCTTCTAGTTATACACAGCACATAGGCTCATCAGTGTAGAAACAAACTGAAGACAAACAGTGTATCTAATTATTTTTGTATGTTGCTTAAACTTTTAATATATTGCCTTGGGTGCATTTTGGAGTCAGGGAAAGGAAGTTAAAAAAAACCAGGCTTTTCCTTTTGGAAATCTCTTCCAAAGGTTTTAGACAGCTTTTGGTGTAAAATAAAAAGATGTTATTGCAAAAGTGGTGGGAAGTGAGCAGGGATTTTTAATTTACTTTCATGTTGTTTCCCCACTAAGTTCAATCTAAGGTGAAACATCGTGTTGATGTCAAATTTTGCTTCAAGCAAAACAATAGAGGAGCTCTAAAATTAATGTAGGTGTCCAGTCAGAGGCCTTATACAGCCATTAACAGCAGTGCCAGCTTGAGATAATGCATTATAAGCATGAAAAATTCAACAGTAACTGCTGTGTTCTGATCTCTCTCCCTTTTTCTTACTTTGTTTTCTACAGAATCTGCTGCACATTCCCAAACTGGTCTTTCTGCTAGTTTACCCAACAGAAATGCACAGGATCTGGATCATTATGACTAATGAAATTGCTGAGAAGCGATTTTTTTTGTCAAAATGTAATGCCACTCTAGAACTTTCACCACACATTAGGATTGTGTAACAAGGGCTTATGGTTGCCTGAGGCATAACTTTGATTCAGCATCTCTCCATCTTTAGCCATCCAGTTCAATGCACTATTGTAAGATGAGCTGAATACTGAAATTCAGTGCTACTGTGAGATGAATGCCATTTTATAGCTTTATATTGCAAAATTGTTACATCTTTTGTTACCATCTATTGGCTTGCAAAAAAATAAAAAAGGTTTCTGAGCCCATTTAGAACATAAAAAACAAATTATAACAGCGCCAAGGCACAGAGTGCTGAGTTAAAATGAGCTGTTGTTCATGCTGTTCTCCAAGTTCCACTGTAAATTTGCAACCCACACGTTACGGTTTAAGATTCAAACCTGTGGACACAATTATGGTTGACCAGTAGGCTTTTTATCTGACAAATGACTTGGCTGACTCAGAAATCAGATCTTATAGCCTCCAGAGGACAACATGCTCTTATCCATGAGCTTTCAGCTCTTGGATATTTCACATACACTTTTCACAAAAGAAACACCTGAGGTGTATCAATGTTTCATGTGATGAAATCTTTCATAAGAGCAAGAAAAATATAACTCTTTTATTCTGAACACAGGTGTACATAAAGGCACATTTAATTTCAAGTCAATAGGTTTGCCTCACATCAGCATTTACAGAATTAAAGACTGGAATAGTTCGGCTTCCCTGAATGTATTGTTATCATTATCAATTCCTGCAGTCTCACAATAAGTTTTCAATAAATTTAAGATTAACTATTATTTTCTCACCTATAAATAAAATATAATCATCTTAAAAATCAATGAAGGGAAAACCATCAGACCCATTAACCTGACTAAGAATTCCTTCAGGCCAATAATATGAACTGCAGTGCACTGGATCTTTCATTTTATTGAGCTGCATCTCTTTGTATGGCAACCAGCAGGGAAAAAAATCAAATCTAAAATCAAAGACTAAGTTTTTTTGTTCTGGAAACCAGGGAGGCAGGGAATGAATATTCTTTTATGCCTGGAGTTAATTTTTTTCACCTCAATTTGCAATCAGACACAATAAAAAAAAGATATTGCCCCTGGAAGGAAGCAACTTTATTACCATCCCAACTATTTTCTGTACTTTTTATCACTTCTAAATCCTTTGTTTTTGAATTCACCTCCATAACCTTGCAACACTATAAACACTTTTACTTGTCTTTGCTGACTGTCAACCAATACCATCTGCTCTTTGGAGTCTTAAAAATAGTAACATACATGTGGGTCAAAACTGTAGTCTCTAGATAACCATGTAGCAGATCCAGGTGATTAATTTTTCCACAACCTTTGTCTTACCCAGGAGCAGGCTTTTCCTCTGTCTTTCCCTAGTGAACGTTCTCATAAAATGTGAAATTAACAAAAATGCAGTCTTACAAAACCCCAGTATTTCATAGACAACCCATGTCAACTAACAGAAGGGGTTGTTAGTCAGCAGCCTTTAGGCATTTCTACTCTCTTTCATAAACAGAAGTGGTTCAAGCCATAGAACTGTGAAGCTGGGACAAACCAACAGGGTTCTTTTTTCCATAAAAGAAAAGAAAAATAGTAGAATTAGCTTCTGCTTTCAGTACATCTTGGTAGTGTTACTTCCTTTAAAACTACTATTTTTGTCTGTGAGCTGGGATTCTACTTATACTCTCCCTCATGACCCACACATTCACGTCGCTTCATCCTAAACCATAGAGGATAGTTTGATGAGCTAACTGGCAAGATGATAATTTCATATACCATAGTGATCAATGTCAAAGTGAGGTTACATGGACAACATCAATGCTAAGAAGGCTAGTAAAATTGTACAAGCAAGCACTGATTTCAGCTTTGACTCGGTATGCATAAATTGCATATACATATACACTATGATAGTACCTTATACATTTTTTTTAAGAAGGTCAGCTGCAGAGAATGGATAGCATTTACTTAATAAGAAAAAAAATCCTTGTTTTCTGCTGGTTTCTGTATCATTCCATGTGTCACAAAGGCCTTGTTTACAGCACACTATTCAATTTCTACTCTAAAGATAAAAATAATTGGTTTACTATTAGCTTATTACTATAATCTCTAACCATTTTCAATTTATTTTTTTACAATAGAGAATGAGAGGTAATAATGCCATTTTACAAATAGAAATGAACAACACAGAGCAACATAAAAATATGCAATAATTTTCAGTGATAGGACCTGATTTTTTCTAAGTATTCAGCATGTGACAGAACCTCATAGGTTCAAAGCACAGCCTTCACATACTGAATCTTTGACAGTTAGTTTCAAAGGCTTCGAAATAAGCATCCAAAAATTGGGCATAACCGCTAGTGATAAAAAAAACCAAAATGAAACAACAGAACAACAAACCAACACTGCTAAAGGTCTGTTCTAAATAATTTTGTTAAACAGCCCATTGATGGTAAGTATTAAAGTCAGGATTAAACTCTAAGTCTCTATAGCAGCATCAAATTGCCTTGACAATAGAAACTACTTTTTTATTTATGAGCTCTCCTGACTCATTAATTATATGCTTTTCTAATTATGAACAGGTGAATCAAGAGTCCTACTAACAGTTGTATCCTTCACTACATAGCCTTACTTCTTTCACACAACAGATCCATTCTAGGCATTCAAGAGGCAAGATTTTGTGGAATAACCTATAATTAAAGATATGTAACAGGACTTAATTGAAGCTTACCTATGCAATCTGGTCTATCATTTCTTAACTTCTGGGTGCATTAAATTGCACTCTTTGTTCTGTCATTTAACCCTTTCATATGTAATATCCCACTTTTTTTTTTTTTTGAGTCCTAAGCGTAGTTGAAATCTTTACAATTGCCATACATATGGGCAAACAGAGTAGCAGATGATAATGACAGGTCAATATCTCTCATACAAAGCTGCAGTAGAAAGAAGCAGCTTTGAGAGATATTTGATAAAAGCAGAAAAAATTTATGGCTAAGGAACACTGAGTTCCATTTCCCTAGGAAACAGAAAGCTCTAGTGCAGTAGCTCTCCCCTGCTGATGCACATGTCACTAGTGATCTATTCAGGCTCCGAATAAACTCTAAAAAATTATTTAAAAAATATTTTTCTCTGATGCACACACACAGAGACACATATAAGCAAGTCTACAACCAGAGAAACTTACAAACTTTGTGAAAACAAAGTTGATGTGCTTTCCACCACACTATGAAAGAACAAGTGAGTATTACATTAGTAGAATGGTAGTACTACTTTATTGAGTAGAGCCCTGAAACATCCAGGAAAACATTATCAAGCTCTTTACAGTAAGCTGAGACATGCTGAATGAATTCTTTCCTAATGAATGTGTGAGAACATGTTGTTTTTTTTCCTGGGCTCGCTGGAGACTCAATAATTTGCCAGTGGGTCTAATGTGAGTCTATACTACAGTGCTTGTTTCATCTTGAATTTTAATTTTTGTATTAATTTTTCTACATATTGCCTCCTAAAAGGGCACTTAATTTACTAGAAAAAATCAAACTATTATTCACAAAATGCTGGTGTGTTCTGTATGGAACAAAGCAAAGCTCCCATTATTTAAGGTCTTAAATATATCAGATAGGAAAAGTACTACTCTCATTTTTGTAGCTTATTTTTCTTCCTCTGGATCTCAAAGTGCCATATTGCTTTGCCCTGCAACACCAATACACCAAAGCAATGTCAAACTGGTTCATTCGAATCAATTACTGAAATTATTCTGGATTCATACTGACATGACTGAAAGCAGATGTGGCTCTTTGTTCCAAAAGATGGATTCCATTTTTTTCTTTACTCATTAAATTGGTTATTCATCTACTGTTTGACTAACATGATCTTGGTTTCTGTCCATTCCTTTACAACTCTAAGAGGGCTCTCAAGATTAGTCTTGTTGTTTGTATCTCCTTCTTCACGTTTTCCTCTTGCTATAACAGCTGTACCCTGTTTGATTTGTGCTTCTAAATCTGATGAAGCAGCAATGCTGTACTAAATTAACCTTTTTCTAAGGAAAGCATGAACATTTTAAAGTGTTCAGGGTATTTACTTACCTAGAGAAACTCATTTGGTAACATACGGTTTGTAGTGATGTCCTGCTGTTTTACCCATTATGCCAGCAGAGTTGACTGAAGCTGAAAGAGGTTGAGAGACTTTCCAAAAAATCACATAATAAACAGACCATCCAGATTAGAAGTCCAAAATAAAGATCCTCTTGCCTTTGAATTTGTCTCTAACTACTGGACCATATGGTTTTCTTTCTCAGCAGTGCTTAAGTGACTTGTTTCTGGATTTTCTCTTTTTTGTTCTCTTTCTCAGCTTATTTTTCTTTTTTCTTTTCCCCCCGGAGAACAGCTAGTGAAATGAAACTGTGCTGATTTGTGCTCTTTGGACTTTAAATTATGTGTGCTGAACAGAAGCAAAAGCATTTCATTTAATAGTGGCATAAAGTAAAATAAATGCCCAGTCATTAAATAGCATGAAGAAACGAAATCACTTTTTTTTTAAAAAAAAATACTTAACAATTCACAGTTATTTGGAAATACGTAGATTATCTTCTTTCACACAAATTCAGATGGTCTGTATTTAAAATGGTGCAAGGCATTCTTCCGCACAAGAGGAAGGTCTTGATCCTTCAGCTGGATTTCTACAGTGAAAAAGGACTGGTGACTACTAAGATGCGAGGCAGGGAACCAGTAGTAAATTTTAAGCTGATTTTATTTTTAATTATTTCAAATGCTTATAATTTTTGTTCTCAAATTAAAATTCTGCTTTCTGAAACAAGATTAATTCCTAGCAAGGCAAAGGTAAGCTGGGAACTTAAACCATCATACTCATTTACAGTTACGTGCTAATAGATTGAAAGGTTCTTATTAGAACCAGTAGAAAAAAATTATTTTCTTATGTCCTGCCCAACAAATGTTATTTGTTTTTACTGACAAAAAAAATCAGATATTTAACAAACTATTTTTAAGTTGGTTGTAGTGGGAGCTACATGCAAAGAAGCTCTGGAAAAAAAGTATTATTTTATGAAAGTATAACTGATGTAACCCTCTGCTACTTGACAATAGTAAAGAAGGGAAATAAAAGATCTCCATTCGTAATTATATTTAAGTATCAGTTTTCTACAAAATTCCTTTTCTTCCTCCTACAACCTCAGAGATGAGGTTCAGGGAAAGATGTGATCAGAAGGTGTAACACAAATATTTCTTCTTCCTTGGCATGCCCATGCATGTATATCCATGGACACACTATACTGTGTGATGCTTGCAATACAGTATGACACCTCATAGCTAATGACAGGATTTAATTAACACTCTGGTTAAATGACAGTATCAAAATCAGGAATATAAATCCATATAATAAACGGAATTTAAAATGTCATTTGGTTGCTGTTGTAGTGATATGAGGGATGAAACTGATTGGATGGATAGAAAACTTCAAACTTCTTTTGTCTTCAGAAGATGGAGTAAAATAAGAACTCTGCAGAGGGTTGTTTTAACTTGTTGTATACTTCAGGCTGCTTTGACCACTCTAATTCTGCAGAACCCAAGGGAGGAGCTCACAGACTGCTCCCTCTGGGTAGTTGCAATCAATTGAATCCCCATATATTTTAGAATCAAAGTTCAACCTACTGAATTTATAGCTGCATGAAACCATTGGAGCTTAGTTTCTATTTTCTTCTTCTTTTTTTTTTGTTTCTATCTTCGTTTTTTTTTTAACCTGAAACAAGTCAGAAATAGTGAGCAGTACAACAGAGTAAGATCTTTTACATTATTTCTCATGTTTGGATGATTTGAATTATATTATTTATATTATATTCTTGAACCTTCATTATTTGCAATAATAATTGGGAAAATAGAAAAGGCACAATTTATGTCGTTGCTCAGTTACTTTCATTTTACAATACTTGGTTTGTTTTCCCCAGATTGGTAAACATGTTGTAATTAGAAATACATGTTTTCTGACATAGAGTAGTGAGAAAGTTGCCTACTTTGGTAAAAAAAGTTTAAAACTCTCTGAAGAGGTAATTCTATATCCATTTATATGAAAATATGCCATGATTAGAAAAACATTTTCAAAATTATGGTGAAGCTAGCATAAATAAATGGATATTGAAATAACTGCAAAAGTAATACCAAGAGTCTTTTAAGCTGAATATCTTCAGAAGTAAACACATGCTTCATCACTTCTAAAGCAGTATTCAAAAACCACAGTAACATAATCATGAGTACAACCTCCTTAAAATCCTATAGAGGTACAGGTTTCTTCATCATCTGTTCTGCTATTAAAAATACTTACATTGGTGCAAAATTGCAAAAATTTGCACAACAAAGCTCACTCGTGGAAGATACCTTGCCACTCCTCAGTCACCTATTCTTTCTTAATGTGCCTCTACGTGCTTCACATATTTACCAAGCCACTCATTTATTTTCTTTGATGTTTTCCATGTTTAAAGATTAATTTGGATTTAAAACAATGAACATTTTTTAAAAGCTTACTTTTAAAAAAAAACTCAAATAAGTAAAATTTATTTTTAATAAATTTACTTTTTTATCAATTAAATATAATAAATGGAACACTATATCTGAGATCAAATTTTGGCAAGGCTTGAAATAGAAAGCTAATCTTATAATCATTTAAAATACAAAATTAAAATGCTCTCAGTCAAAACCAGTAGTGGTTCTTTGAGCTCATTAACTAGAAAAATTAGGAAAAATTATCAGAATACAAAACAGTATCTTGGCTTCATTGCAAATATGCTACACTACAGTACCTTCACAAATGATTTGGGATATAATAGAAGTCATGCAAAAATCATAAATAGCATTTTTTCAGAAAGATAACCCTAAAAAATGACATACAAATCACATCCAAACAGAAGAGAAAATGACATTCAAAGCCACACCCACCTGTGTGGCTATAAAACACTGTGACATGCCTTAGGACTTTTGACCATTAGGTTTACATCACATTTTTTAGAAATATTAGTTGTACTAGCAGTACAAGGAAGCGCGGAACTTTTTGGTTGAGTTTTTGCAAATATGGGCCAATCATGAAACAGCAAAGCCAAACAGTCTACATTTTTTTCTGGGTACCATAATGTACTAACCAAAAATTCCAGATCGTAGCTTTCTAACCATGCCAGCCCTGAAATTACCTCTATTTACATAAGATTAAATATGTTTTAATATTAGCTCTGAAATGAAGAGGAATTATAATTAGATACTCTGTTTTTTATCTTTTGGGGCAATCTAAATTATTTAGTTCTGATATAAGATGTGAAACGTGGGACATTTGAAATGGTTTCATCTTTTTTACGCTGTTGGAATATACGATCTGCTCATATCAAAAATGGTAACAGATTGTACTCTTTTTCTATTTTCTTCATAATTTTATGCTGGCGCATCCATGAAATATGACACAATAATTAATTAGCTTCCAGGATAAAATAAGAAGAGTACAAGCTTTCTACACCGAATGCACATGCAAAAATGCAGTTATAATATCAGCAACAGAATTCTAGCAAAATGTGCAGCATTAAATAATAACTTCAAAATTGTGTCATAAATGTACTTTAAATTGTTACTTGCCAGCATAAAAAGATACAAGTTTCATTACGAAAGCTATTACATTATTGTACTGCTATGTATATTGACACAGTATAAGTTTATCATTAACAATACTAAGCTAAAATTTAATTTTATAACATCATTTCTTATTGGCAAGAGTCTCCAAATTCTACTGCAGTACGAATTCTAGCATGTGACATCCATTCAGTGAATACTCTGTCACTGGTGTTCCTTTTTATCCTTTCTGTGTGCAAAACTTCATGGATGTTTATAAAACTATACTGACAAGGCATGATGGAAACAAGAAAATGTCAAATATTTGTTTCTGATGTGACACCCAACTCTTCATGCCAGAAACAATTTTCTTCAGAGCTGCTGAAACAACATATTACAGTCAAATAATGTCTTTGGTAAATGCTTAATAGTGACTGCAGCATTTCTTTGTTATACATTTCTGGTACACTTGTGGAAGAACTGCTATATTTATCATTTCAGGACTTGTCTAGCAGTACCCTGTAAGATAAAACAGCCAGTTTCACTGGCCAGAAAGGAGAGAATAAGAATTTCTGTAATACAAAATGATGGAATAAGCAGCCCTCAATGGATTCTCTTTTCTGTTGGATCGGTAACCCAAGGAGTAATAACCTCTTTTTCTAATTTTCGGTTCTCTCTTCAAAAACTTTAGTTGGGCAAAGTGTGAATGTCTTTAGCATTCCTCTAAGTTTCTGTCTCTAGCAAACTTTTGGTGTCAGTAATATTTTGAGTAAATAAGTTCTAGAAGGTAATTACAAACTACCTGCCATCTGTTTTAAATATAAAGACTATAACCTTCAATGCCTTATTTACTGTTGCTACAATTCAGACTTTCACTGAGATCATTTAGAGTAGGATTAGATCCTAAGTTTTAGATTTTACTTATACCTTTCCACCAAACAGTTCTGCATCAGATTCTGGATTCAGAGCAATGATTACTAGTATGTAATAGAACAGGAAACTACTTGAAGTACAAATGTAAGAACAGTTCCTAACTCATCAGTGGATGAAAATGGACCTCATTCTCTATGTTCTCATAGTCGTTTGTGGCAGTGGGGTGAGTCTGTTGATGCAAATAGTGTAGTTTCTGATTTGCATTACTGCAATGGAAAAAAGAACAAGCTGTCTGGAATATCTACCTATTTAAAATTACTTTCTCTTCCGTTGACATATGAAACCAGCAAATGCCTGCAACAGTGTGGGGGGAGGGATATGGATGGGACATTAATGGAAAAATTTGAAAGATCAAGAAATATCTTCCTTTAATAAGAAAGACTTAGTTGGTTCTCATTTCACTGGTTTTCTTACTGGGACAGGAAAGTTACAACAGTGAAGGTGGTGTGAGGCTTGACCAAGTCCAGTGATGACAATGAGGGATGAATCAACTATGTTGTTAGCTTTCAGTGCCTGCTGTGTTGAAATCTCCATGATACATCAGGGAAAGCAGTACAATATTTGTGGCTGAAAATTCTGATTTTAAAAAGATCCGAAGGAAACAGATGTATTTCTTCTATTTTATATAGAACCATAGAATCATAGAATCATTTAGGGTAGAGAAGACCCTCAGGATCATCAAGTCCAACTGTTAATGTGTTAGAACGCATACATGTCTGTGCAAATCACACACTGAAAAAAAGCTAACCTGAAATATTTCTACTGTAGAAGAAAAGTTAGTGAGCAATGACAGTGGAATACTGAGATACACAGATGTATTTTCAGTAACACAGATAGAAAATCCTTTATGTAAAAAATTACAGTGATAAATAACAGTGTACATGTTATTGCATGTGTATGTTCCATATAAAGCTTTCTACCTGATTCAGTCTGCTAGTAATAGGTGACTTCGGCATTTTTCAAAGATGCACTGTCAACTGTCTTCTGCATGAATTCTGTATGTAATTAATTTTGTATTAGAATTCTTCCTATGTAAATCACACAGAATTACTATTTAAACAAATAACACTATATTAGTATTTGATTTAAAATTTCAATTGATATAAGTAAAGATTCAAGCTATTAGAAGTTTCCAGTAAAAAAGTGATTCTTCATTCAAGCAGTAGTGTAGGTCTGAAGGTTTCCCATCTTTATTTATAATTAGATGTCCTCCTTTGCAACAAGGAAACAAAGAAGGTTAATGTATAGGTGTAATTTAGCATACTCTTACAGCTTACTCCCCTGTAATTCCCTGGGCTTGTTTATTGCATGCCTGTATTTGTTATTTCCTCTCCCTCTTCCTGCTGCTGCTGCTGAAGCTAACAGAACAGAGCCCAGTTGTCAGTCCCAGTAGTGAACCAATCTTTGCCATATGCCTCTGTTTAAACTTTGAAGTGAATAGACAACCTCTGCCTGGCTTAATTAAGGACCTCAGTACTCTGTTTTCCAGTGTTCTCTACTTTTAAAAATCTATTTATTTTCTGCTAGATCAGCCACATACAAATTATACAGGAAAAAAAAAAAAAAACGTCCCCTGAACAAAACCAAAAATAAATTTTGTTAGAAACATTTGTAGTTTTCTGTTTTCATGTGGCAATCATTCACCCTCTTCATTTAAATAGTTCTTCTAAATAGCTTTCCATAGAGCCTATCAGCATTAATACATCACACAAAGGAAGTGTTATACTTGTGGAAGCATGAAAGCAGAGGGGTGAAGGGATGCATTGCAGTATGTGATAAATTCACTTTCCAGTCATGCAATGTAATACGATCTAAACTACATTGTTTGTTTTGAGTGAGCTCTCTACATGGACTCACCAAAAGAGCAGTGAATGAAAGGCACAGTGCCATCCAGTGCACCTGTTTGGACACTATAGCTCTATACCACACTCCATTGAGTGCTGTAAGGCTTTTAGACGTTAAGACAAAGTTGGAGAATGTTTCCTTTGTGTTTTTACAGGCACTCTGCAACCTATCTAAGCTCATAAAATAACAGGAGTAACTATAATATTATGCTTTTCTGGTACAACATTCTTCATTGCAGAATTTTAAACATTGTGTTTAAATTGAAGTTCTCCACTCTACCACCTTACAACAATCACACCTGTTTCTATACTCTTTGCAATTGAAGTTTTCAACACCACTTGAAAACATGGATACTATTTGACCTCCCCTGAACCATCTTATTTACCTACTTCTGACCTGGAATCCATGATGATTTTCAATTCTACTAATCTAGTTTTCACACAGGTGTTTCTCATTGCATTTCCATTTAAGAATATCAGCAGTGCTTTACTAACAGTGACTTTGTTCAGCCAAACAGTTTGTGACAGCTCATGCACAGAATTTTTATCTCTTTACATAAAACCCCATCAGTGGTGCCTGCTCACAGGCACACCTGGAAAAGCATATGTTTTTGATCTTTAAGTGTATCTAGGCAAGTCAAATGAAAGAAAAGGATAATCTTGGATTTATGAGAGATAGCTATGCACATACAGACCACAAGAAGCTCTCTTTTGAACTTTCAGAAAGTGTATGTTTTTGAAATATTCTTGGTGATTATAAAGAAAGAAAACAAAGACTACAACTGACATTTTTTTAAAAGAAGTATGAAAATAAAATTGAACACTAAACTTTCTGCCCACTATGTTAATGAGCATTTCAGAAAAACGAACCCTAGATGGTATTATTTAAAAGTTTTTGGAATAATATATTATACAGAGAGCCACCAACACAAAAAAAAACCCAAACGTGCAAACTTCAAAGCTGATAGCTGAATTGTTTTATTTCACCAATGTAATTTTAGAGTTTAACATAAATTGAGTTTTTCCACATTACGAACAGTGGTGACTAGTTCAACCCAAGAAAGTGGAATCACAGAGATTTCAAAGCAGATGTAATAGGCAGTTTCCAGACTACTTCCAACTCCTGCCAGGGTTTTGCATAACAACAAAAAGAGAGGATTCTTTCCCTCTGGAGATTACATTTTTTAGAGGTTTTCATCCTTAACCAGAAGTTATTGTTATAATTTCCAGAATGATAAGCCAGCTGTCACCCAGTAAACTGTGTAACGTGAATGGATGGAGGAAAAAACTATGTCTAAAATTAAGCAGCATTTGTTTCAGAAAACAGTAATTAGCAGAAGTTGGGCCTATGCAAACCATTTGGAATTTTCAGGAGCTTAGAGATTTCCAGCTCAAAGCACAGATTTAAACCTATTCTTATAATTTTTGTGCTATATCAAATCAAAAGCCAAGCCTACTCATCAGTTCAAATTCAAATTTTCCTGAAAGAGTTTCTGAAGGTTAATGAGACTTTAAAGTAGAAGAGACTAAAACTTGAAGTCAACACCTGGTAAGCCTGAAATTTATTAAGAAAACTTTATAATTTTGCTGTTCTTGAATCTGAACTCTAACTCTAATTCTGCCTGAAATCATACAGTATGTTTAAAGATGAGATGGTACTGTACTGTTTTTGCATGGCAATTGACAGATTCTAAAGCCCTGATGCAGTTAGTAGTATTTCAATAACTTAAAATATGTCACCTGCCTGTAATTAGCACCAATCTCTCATTGTGACTCTAAACATCTGTTCTTCCCCTAGTCTTGAAAGGATTTTGGTATGAAATTAAGATCAGACCATAATTCCATAGTCTTATTTCCAATAAAGTCAAACAAATCAAATAATAATTCGAACTGCTAGAAGCTTTTTTTTTTTTTTTGGGTCTAAACATTTCAAAGTGCTTTAGAGGTCCTAATGAGTTAAGGATTGCAAGGCAATAAGGCATCCACGCTCCACAAAAGAAGTTACGAAGGCAGAAGGTAAGTGCACTAGACTCTTACAGTAAGTCAGAGATGTAAGAGAGAATCTAGATTTTTTTTCATATTTTAGTTCTCTTATTTTCAGAAAGTAAACCCTCTGCCTCTTCCTCTTCTGTTGTATTTTGCTATTTCACGTCAACCAGTACTGAAACCATTGCATAACCTGTGTATGACAGCCCCTCTTTTATAGACAGATACCAAACATTACTTAATATTACTTGGCAGAATTTACTAAAACAGCTCTTCTTACCAATGTGAAAAGAATTTTCACTAAGTTTTAAAATCAATTTCCTGTACCTGAAAAAAAAAGCTTAGCTTACGTTGTCACTTATCGATGTATGTAGGTTTGTTTGAAGATCCAGATCAGTCAAAACCACACTCTGCCTTCAGAGTCAGAGAAACTACTGATGGCAGAAAGCTACCATTTTGGAAATGGTCTTCTCAACTTTCTAAATTTTCAAGAGCTATATCTTCTAACTACAAAAGCCACCTTAAAGAAACACAATGTGTTTTCTACTTTACCGATACCAATAAGCTTTGATGAAGAAAAAATAAAGCTCCTAGAGTTCTACTACAAAAATACAAGGGGAAAAAACAAACACAGGAAATTAATTTGGATTAGGCAGGTTTTACAACTACTGTGCAACTGATTTCTGTCATGTCAAATACTTCCCCAGTTGACTTCAATTAATGATCAAGGTAGCCCTTGAGAAAATGACATCCAAAGAGTACACTGAGGAATCATTTTTTATTGTTTAAAAATACATCTCTCAGTCATGTATTTAATTTTTGAGGCAATATCATATAGCATATTAAAGTCAGAAAGCACAAGGGATTAATTATCTCTCTAACATAATCTGTAGGTTTCTTCATACCAGTGCTGTGTTACAGAGGTAAGACCAAAGCAGAACGGTAGAGAACCCATTTTGCATCACAAGATGTATCCACAAAGCACTGGCTAATGTGTTCTTTTCCCTTGGTTTAAAAAAAGCAATTGTATTCATTAGCAGCTTTTCACTTAGTATGGCGTGTGTGTATTACACTCAAACAGTCAGCTGTCACATGAAATGATGGGAGCTGACAGTTTGGAATTTTTAAGGTTCCACTCCTTTTGGATGTACTAAATGAAGAAGAGCTGTCTAATTTTGGTTGAACTGAACCCAACAAAAAGCCCCTGCAAGTACGCATGATTTTATTCTACTTTTTCAAGTTTAATATGCATAGTGAATATTCAGTGCTTTTCAGCTAGATACTCGGTTAATTCTATGACTAAGAAAGATTTCATTAGGTAGGCTTCAGGCAACAGTGAACTACAAATGGAATTCCTTCCTTATTTTCTGAAACTCACAGTTTATGATCCATATCCAATGATGAATGGTCTATAAACTCTCTTATGGTCTTTAATTGCATAAACTTTACATTATAGTCTTACATTAACTTGTGAACATTTTTGCTACAAGGTGTAGAAAAAACAGTAAAAAACAGCCGTTCCCCCAGCTCTTACACAAATAGAATATGTAAGTCTTCAGTGTAACTTCTTCAGTACTTATGTTCTTTGTTTAAATTTGTACTTTTCTATAAATGCAGAGAAATAGGGTTTTATTTTTTAAATTAAAAAAAAAAAAAATCTAGTAATCCCTGCTCAATTGCCTAAACTCACACTGCCTAGTTAGCACTCTCGATGTTCCATCTCGAAGTGAACTGTTCCTAGCCCTGTCAAACTCTTTTCTCTCATAGCTGTTGCTTATGTTGGTGTATTGACAAATGGCTTCCTATACCCTAAGTGCTGTATGCATTCTTCTTGAGCAGTGCACTCCTCCACTGGATTCTGCTGACATTTTGACTTGTTTTAGAAAACACTAAATAAATAAGCAATAAAAATTGACATAACGTATTTGATCAGTATTATAAAGAGCCTCAGGTAGATTGTCTATATTTACCCTCCATGAAGATAAAACACAGCTATCTAGAACTAAAATTTTGAGTGGCAATTTTTATGAAAACAAAAAAAAGGCTTCTCAACTCAGGTTATTATTAGGACTACAGGCTTTGTCTCGTAAAGTGACTTTAGTGCCCCTAAATTACTGTCCATTAACATGGAAAGTAGTTGAATCAAGTGCTATGGGTTGCAGACATCTACTATACAGAATACTGACAGCCTTGCTTCAATGCTGAAATCAGCCACTAAGCAAGAAGGGAATCATTATAAAAACCTGAATATATTTTATTTCAAAACAAAGTGGCCACAGTTGGTACTGATGATTCTTCATAACTGGATACTGGAAAAAGTAAAAAACATGTTGAGATAATTTATTCTTGTGTTTTTGAATTTGTTATATAAAGATTAAATTTCATTTCAACCTTAGCTTTTTTAGCCATTGAAACACACCAAGTAGCCAAAGGTGATCAAAGGCCTGGACAATCTGTCATAGAGAGGCTGAGAGAGTTGGCACTGTTCAGCCTGGAAAAAAAGAAGGCTCAGAGGGGATCTTAATGTGTACAAATATCTGATAAGAGGGAATAAGGAAGTGGGAGTCAGATTCTTCTCACTGGTGCCCAGCAACAGACAAGAGGCAATGGGCACAAGCCAAAACATGGGAAATTCTATTTAAGCATAAGAAAAATATTTTTACTGTGAGAATGATCAAACACTGAAATCAGTTGCCCGGAGAATTTACAAAGCATCCTTAAAGATGTCCCAATCCAACTGGACATGGTTCTCAGTAGCCTGCTCTGGGGACTCTGCTTTGAGCAGGGGCCAGGTAGACTATGTGATCTCCAGAGGTTCCTTCATACTCAATGGTTCTGTGTGATGCTGCCAGAGCAGAATGGACAAGGTAACAAACAGAGGAAAAGTTACAAATCAGGATTCACATGGGGGCTGCCTCTCAATTATAAGATGCACAGATTAATGGTAGCACACTAGTTGCCCTATCCTTAAATCAAGAAAGTAGCAAGACGTAATATTACAAAATAACTACTTATTTGTGGTAGTTATTTTTCTAAGTGTCAGACTTGCCAACACTTTTCCCTTTTTCACAGTGTTAATAAAACAAGCTACTGCTGGGAAGGTAAACTGTTTAATATATGTAAATTCAACAAAGAATTTCCCTATACCTAGGCAGGGTAAACAGCTTATTCCTAATTATATCACAACTATTATTAATAAAGATGAGGTTTGTTGTATGATCCTACACCAGGTGTTTTTTTCATACTTTGCCTGTAAATCAAGGTGAAAGCATGATCAAATATTTTGTTAGATAGTGTTGCAGTACTTTTGTCAGTATAAATAAAATATACAGTTATTCCTAATAGATGGGATATGAGGACTGTTATTTTGAAAAGTTTATATTTTGATGGTTGAGAAATAACCTGGATTCTTTTTAAATGTAGATATGGGATCTTGATTATGGAAGAGTATATTAATAATTTGTTCTTACATTTCAAAGTTTATTAATGATAATCAGAAGTCCTTAAAATCAAGTTCTACAATGCAACATTTGCAGGGATCACCAGCTCCAAGGTAAAGGGCCACTTGCCCCTCTAAGGGAGGATGAATTCTGTCTCCATATTTCCAATTGCCCTTGAATAACAGATAGAAAGCCTAGGACTGAAAATTATTTGTTGTTAGCTTAAGCAGCCATGATGCTTATGGTTGATTATTTGTGCTCCTCATGCTATACTAGGACTATTGTTGCATAGTTTAAAGTTTTGTAGATAAACTTCATGGTATCAAGAAATTGTGTGAATTTCTGATGTTATTAGTTTTGCTCAACTGTATTGAAAAACCACAGATACTTAGATTAAATAGAACCACCTCATATAAAGAAATGGCTGCTAGGAATTTTTTCTTCCATGTTTTGCAATTCTGCCTATTCTGACTACCAGCGTATCGTTAATTTCACATACTTGACAAAACTATGGTAAATATTCCACATCAAATAGATTCTAGAATCAAGTAATTCCAAGTTTGACAGTAATTTTGCAGAAGAGAATTTTATGTAAACTTCCACAGAGCACCAAAATATCCTTAATTTTGGTCATATATACTTTAAGCATACTATGCTTTTATGGGTATTAAGCCAGCCAAATAAATCTCCATCTCACAAAGATCTCTTCAGTATCAACTATCACAATATTATTAAGTATGACAATAAAAACATTTGTTTGGTGTATTATTTGAAGTAAACACGACTCAGTATTGCACAGATCAGTGTGTTACTTGCAATTTAACTCTCATGTTGCATTAGAAAACTTGAATGTTTTTGTTAGCTACGATATAATTTCAATCTTTTCAGCAAGTTAACCAATTTTTCTTTGCAACTCTGACTTATCTACACCTACAGGATCATAGATTTTATTAGGACTGGTTATTGATTATCTTATTAAATTTCTGCAAATAAGTGTTTTTAAGTAATTGTATATATCAATGCATGCATTTTAACCATTGTTGATTTCTTTTTTCAGTATTTAGTAAAACAGAAGGAGGTGGTTTGCCTGTTAAATGTTTTAATCATTTTCTGTAATTAAATGATCTCCAATGATTCAGGAAATTAAGATGTGTAATAAACTTCAGGAAACTGAACAGTCAATAACTGGAATAGATGACAGTAGTTAACTACTGTGTGGGGAGTAAAAAATTCCCATGCACTATCTAATAGTACATCTCTCCAACTTTTGTCTCTTCTAATGTAGTGAGAAACTACAATGCATTGAGGATGAATAGGTCCATAAAACCAACTGTATTCTGGGTCTCTCTAGTCCATGGTAGGCTAAAGCATATTTAGGATGCAAGTATAACTGCAGAACTTTTCTTCTACTATCAGGCCCTTCCCTGAATACACTATTTATAAACCTGAGACATGACAGGTTTTACTAGGAACATTCTCATCCTAAATTACTGTCACATTCCACATCCCTCTTCCAGAAAAAAGGAGGACTACTGAAGCACTGTCCTGCAGGATTTCCATTAGACCATGTACAAGTATGGAAAGAATGGGAAGATAATGAAAGAACAAAATCAGTGGAACACAAGGGAAGTACTCCAGGTCTCTCAGGCATTTCCACAAAGTGTCATCAACCAAACAAAAGTAAATTATTGGAACGAACGTCCTTTAATTGAGGAACTATATAGGAATAAAGTGTCACACAATTTAGACTTCAGCTTGGGACTGACCCCATTTTTTCATGACTTCTACTTTGGAAAATAAAAATACAAATTTGAACAGGTACTTGTGTTCACATGTTCTTTTTGCTAATAACTCTTCAGTGGTTTGTGCAGTTGTCTGACATTAAAACAAACTATTTCATTCCTAATATAATGTGTTTGTGGTAGGACTACTAAGTCTTCCTTAGATAATTCTAATTCTGCAGTATAAAGAAAGGCTTATGAAAGCCATTTCATTTAAATTTCTCTAAATTTTCATTTTTATACCAGTTTTCTTTAGCAGTGCAGTGTAACCACTAACACAAATGTACAGGCTATGGCCTCTTTAGCTTCCACAGTTAAACATGAAAGGATCTGGGAGTAATTTGGATTCATTTTGGATATCCTGTTAAGGGACTACAAATGTATAAACTCCCCAGTTGCCTTGCTGCTTTTATGTGCTTTTTATAAAAGGTTTCAAAACTACAATAGTATATTTGTTATTTCTGGCTCCATTAAACAATAGTAATTAACATTAGCTATTTCACTCATTTCAAAGCATGCAAATGACAATATGCTTATGATGTAAAGCACTAAGCGTATGCTTACAGTTATACAACACCACCTAATCACCTACATGAGAGCACAGGCACAGAATGCCAAGATTATACACCCATGTTTCCAAATGGCCCCTACATTGTTTAAAGATGTCTCCTCCTGTAGCAAATATTGTGATTTGACAACTCTTCAAGTATTACATTGTGCAAAGAATAATTTAAGAAAAGGAGATGGATTCTGGGTGAACAACCTGTGCCTAGAACAGGTTGCAAATAAAGTTATTTTACAAAGGATACAAAAAATAACCAAAAATGAATGCCCAACGGGCACATTCATTTTGCAATTTTATTTCTATATAAAAAGGTTCAATTAATTACAAACTGGTTTCTATGCAGTTTTTGCTTTCTTTAAATGTGGAGTGAATTCTCCCTATAAACTAATGAACTGAAGTGAAGCCAAATAGAGACCAGCTGGCTGAATTGCTAAGTAATTTTATCCACATGATTGACTTTATGATCCTTTCACTACAGTAACTAGTCTTTATTCTCACAATCAGCATCAACCATAATTCCAAGAGGGAAAGATGATTAAAAATCCAGAGAATAGAGAGGAGAGGTTTGTTTGATGTGGTACAGTGCATTCTTGCACGCACTTCTGTATAATAGGTGCTGAATTACAGGTCTTTATAGCCTCCAAAGTAGCACAGTGAATAGCTGCCTCAGACATAATAAGCAACCAATGCTTAAATAATCATTACAGATACTCCATTAACAGCATCTAACTGTGTGGCTTTTAACCATACAAATTGTTTTTTGACAGCTTGTAACCTTTCCAAACAGTTTCCTTTGGGCATTACACCACATTCAGATCTAATTTTAACTTTTGCTTTGTCTATAATTTATTACTTTCTTTGGAGACACATAATGTATTTCCGTGGAATGGATAAATTCAAATAAAAGATTAAAAAAATCAATTGCTGTTTTAATCTATGAAATCCTTGCTCTCTGGGAGATAACTAAAATCTGATGAAACATAACAGGGGAAAAGGCTAAATGGTCTAGAACTCCTGAGGGTATCTGTTTTACAACAAGCAATATTTTTTTCCTCAAATTATTTAAAATAGGGCATAACCAATTGAAAAAAATAAACATAAAAACATATATAAATAAAATATAAATCCTTTAAGGCTGCTCCTAAGAGCCACAGACTTTACATAACATAAATAACACGTTATAGAAGAGTGTAATGATGTATTGCAATAGAATAAAGAGCTAAGAAAGATGTACGATAGTATCTTATTTCCAAAGAGAGCCCATAATTACAAATCGGTAAAGATACATGACTTACGAAGAGCTAGAGGGCAAGCATGTTTTTCAGAAACTGGCGGAAATTACTGAAATTAATGCAGGGGATGATGTAACACTATTAGGAGATCCGTATTGGCTATCATGGCCATTAGTTCACTTCTGGGGAAACCATTTCCAGGAATAACGTCCCATAAATCAACATGTAGTAGTAAGCAGCATAGAAATACTGTAATTCTGCCAGTCAAAAACTTCTCATTTCTTTCAAGAAATTCAACTATTTTTCAGCAGATTCAAGTACTTTTCCTAAAGTTTTCAAGTCCATGTAACAGGTAAACATGTGTGCAATAGGCAGAAAAGTTATTTGAACCAATATTAAGTGTTCACTGCTCAAGACTTCCTGCTCTTCATAGATGTTATTCAGTAGCTAGTCACACAAAAACTAGCCATTGTTGTTGAAAGTAGTACAAATCAGACGGGCAGAAAATTCTTCTACTTAGAATCAACAGAACAAGTCTCCTGAATCTTAAGAAGGGTCACAAAATTTAGTACAGTTTCGTAACTGACAGGGAAGGCAGAGTAAATCTTTATATAAAATGCAGAGATATCCCTCTCAGTATGAATCTAATTCATCACGCTAAAGTCTGTGAAGGTACATCAGCATAAAATTAGAATAAGGCAGTTATGAATCAAGCGGATTCACGTCTAACTTGCATCTTACAACTGAGTTATACCAGTTTGTATATCTGAGTAGATGAAGAAACAATGGCATATTTCTTGATTACATATAAGATATCAATAAGCATATTTTCAGAATAAATGTTGATACAGAAAAGAGGTGCCAATAAAATAAATTAGAAAGAGCTAATGAAAGTGTGCAATAAAGACCTAGAAAAAAATATAATTATGAGAAAATATAAGGTATTATTTTCTGAGCAGCATTCAGTATTTTACTAATGCTCCAGTCCTTTTTGTTGTTTTGTTGGTTAGTTTTTTTTGTCACAGTTTTTAATTTTTCATGTGTTATGAAGAACATTACTTGCAAATTAAGGTATTGAAAGTAGAAAAATCATAGACTATTCTGACACTTTCTTAAAGACACCAACCTTTATTTTAGTTTGATAGATACCTAATATCTCAGCATACCGAGTACACAGCTACTGCAAGTGTCATGGGCCAACCAGTAAACTCAGTTCTCCAGAATTTGATCAGTGTCAATATGATAAAAACAATAAAAACATACCTGTTTTAGGCATCTTAAACTTTGGGGAGTGGGGGAGGGCAGGAATCAGTAAATTCTGACCTATTTCATTACATAAAACAGTTCTGATGACTGGGGATCAGTTCTAATTAACTTGTGCATCAGTTTGGGGTACTATATTATATACGATATTCATCCTTATCACCAACAGTAGTCAAGGACATTTCTCAGTGCAACATAATTGTTCTCTCGCAAACATTTCTTGTCCAACCTTTCAACCTCATCATGAAAGCACACCTGTGTCTTCTTCCACTTGTCAGAGACCTCCTTAGTTGACAGGGACCTCCCTAGAGTTCCATAACTTTCCAAAGATGATAGAGTGGCCTCACAAGGACACCAGACAGTTCTCTTGGCACCCTTAGATGCAGCCTCTTGGGTCCCAAGTACTTGTAAGAGTCATGGTTTTGTTCACCTGCAGTTCGTCTCCTCAACCCCTTCTACTAAACATACATGTCTGGAAGACCTTGGTCATGAAGACCGAAGCAAAGACGACACTGAATAACTCAGACTTCTCTGTGTTTGTTGTCACTGGATAACCTGTCCCATTCAGCAACAGGTCCTCATTTTCTCTGTGCAGCTTTTTACTACTAAAGTAGCAGTGCATGTTTGTCCTTATCCATTGAGAACAATCATCAGGGCCTCAGCAGTGCAAAAACATCCCTTCTTCCTTCAAATATGCAATGGTTTGACAAACACTAAAACAAATTAAAGCAACAATCTTCCTTGTATTGAGTAGCTCTGGGAAAGTACTGCCCAATGTTAAACTTCCACTCTTGAGACAGTGTATTGAATGAACACTAATAGGCAGGAGCTGGCATCATCCATATTCAGCTCTATCTAAATCAAAATATTTTGTTGGCAATGCTGGATCTCAGAATCATTGAAATATGGCTTAAAGAGATCTGAAAACAGCCAGAATGTTGCTTGACCAGAGTTCAATTATATCCAAACCTTTATGTTTATGTTTAATTTATTTTTTACTGAGAAGGGTGCCTCCCTAATCTATTCCAGTGGTTAGCCATTCTTACTGTACAGAAGTTTGTTATATTTACTTAAATTCCATCTTAGCCAATAAGCCACTGCATGCAAAAAAAAAAAAAAAAAAGAAAAGAAAAAAAGAGGCTTCCATTTTACCTATACAAACCCATTGTTCCATCCCAGGTACAACAACTTTGATTAAGACACAAAATTTCAAGATGACAGCTGCAGAATAATGAACAGTTTCTGCTTTGATAAAACCAACCACTTCCCAAATATTAAAGAGAAGCTACTCCTACAAATGCAGAACTGCTGAGCTCATTTTAGCTCTGATCAAAACTCAATCTGGATGCCACTACAGTGATAAATGGCATGATTTCTCCATTGCTTCTATACTATGATTTTCTGTTGGCACACTTCTGTACTAATTAAAATGGCTGTAATATACTCAGAAACTAAATTATGTTAAAAATTAATTAAGATACCAACTTTATACATTTTATCATACATTTGTGTATATGTTCATATAAATATTGCAGCATGGCTTCTCAAATGATGGAAAACACAAGTCTGAAAGCCTACTTCAGGGAAATGTCTGGCCCCATTTTACTTAAATGTGCAATATTTACTGGGTTTATGTATATATTTTCTAATCACCACAATTTCAAGAGATTTATTGACAGCAGAAAGACAGCTAACTATGTCAACACATTCAGACTTTAAGGAGTCAAATACTTACATCTACAATTTGGATCTAATAATGTTTCAAAACTGCAGATTTCTGGAGGAATAGCACATACTTGGCAACGGAAAAGTCAAGGACTACTACATACCAGCATTATATTATTTAAAAACATATTTCAGGGACTTCCTAGAATAAGATCTGTGTAATTTATTTGTAGTGTATTTCTGTCAGCTTTTTCTGATTTGATATCCTTTCCAATGAATTGTGATGTGCTTAAGTTAAAATTATTTTAGAAAAGCAGACAAATTAATTTATCTATTCTTCTGGCAGTTTTCTGCTGGTTTTCCAGACAAAAGAAAAAGAACTAAACATAGGACAAAAATAGTCACATACAGATTACCTTGACTTTTCTCTACGCATAGTTTTTATTAAAAAAATAAAATTAGATGACTTCAGGTCACCTAGAGAACAGTAAATTAAACAGTGAATAAACAAAGTCTTTCACAATAAAGAAAATGATGGAACACAGATTTTCTCAGCATAACAAGGTATGGGATCTGGCTTCAGTACTTCACCACAATAGTCTAAATTAAGAACAGCAGAGAACAAGCTAGAATCATACATGGTTAGGAAAAAAGGTTTTGTTTATAAACCATAAAAAGAGGCATGCTATCAGTTGAACTTACAGTATTCTGACATCAGTTTAAACAGTTTCCCTCAAAGCTTTTCCTTTCTCTGTATATCATTAACATATCTGTCTTAAATCAGTTTATTGGCACTTGAACCTACAAAAAATTTCCCCTACACACACACAGTAAGTAGAACAAAATATTAGAGGGCTTAACAACTGAAATAGTATGAGAAGTGTTACTGCAGTTGTATATACTAGACCAGAAGATGTGCAATCCAAATCTTGATTGGATTTTGAGTTAATCTTCAGTTTCTTTGAAAATAAACACAAATGCAACTAGCAGGTTACACAAAAAAGCCCCAAAAAATAAAACAAGAAAAAACACAGGAAAAAACAACCAAACAAATGCAACATTTTTAGTAATCAGGGCTTGCTCCAACTCCCATTAAAGGCTGAGTATCCCCATGCATTTCAGCTTTTTTCTGAGCATTTGTACAGAATTGCAATTACTAAGGAGTGATTTTTAATTAATTATAATACACTACTTCCTGCAGACATCCCACATTCTGAATTTGGCTAGTAAAATCAGTTCTCCCCTGCATTATTCAATTCCTAACTTCTGAGCCTAAAGCACTGTCTTTCTTACAATTTCTAAATTTTAACAAATATTAACCCTGGAGTTCACTAGCACCTAACTGGCCTCAAGTCACTGTTGACAAGAATTTAAAAAAAGAGCAGAAAAAACTGCAGCAAAAAGGTAGAATAGTCTATAGGCAGCAGGTGGGTTTCAGCATTTATCTTCATTTGACTTAAACACTTAAACTAACCAATTTCTAAAAGTATTTCTAAGGAGAATGGTTAACTTAAAGACAGCCCAATTCCACTGTGTATTTTATTGTGTTCCAGAATAATAAAAGAGACTGTTTCCAAAACAAGGAGAAGACCGAGAATTATAAACTATAATTAAATAGCATTGTAGAGAAACATCTTCCAATTTTATGTCATTTGTCAGCAACCTGTTTTACTATCATACAGAGGTAAATTCTGAGGATCCTAGAACCTTTCAGAATGCATTAAAACCCTCTTTTTTTTTAACTCACAATTTTATGAAACTACTTAAAGACTTCCCTACCCTTTAAATATCTCCTAACAGTGGCCCAATTTCAGACATCCAACAATTGCTACCAGAAGCTTTGCACTTAGCAGTTAAAGTAATCTACACATTAACCAGCAACCATCAATAAATACCTGCAAAAATCATTGAGGCTGTTCAGAATAAGGAAGGTTATTTTAGATTTAATCTGAACACTCAAAAACCAGATACAGGATATGAGGAATTGAAGTTCTACCTAAAATGGAACTCCACATATTCTGAAGATACTGCACTAAACTAAAAGCAACATTTGCTCTAAGCGTATATTCAAATGCTTATAAGAGGAGCAATGGTGAAAACCTGACAAAATCGAACAGTAAAGGTAGGACCTATGTAAGAATCAACCACAGTTAGAAAACAGCTGGGTTTTGTATACTAAAAAAGAACTTGTGAATTTGGTCCAAAACATTTATAGCAAAAGAAATTAGGGAAAACAAAACAAAAAACCCAGCCTGCCTCCCCAGTTACTTACTGTGTTATTTAACTCCCAATATCAATTAAAATAGAATTTATGATAAGAAAGTACATTACAAAATCCAAAGACACAGCAACTCTAGCTTTTATGTTTCCCAAATACTTCTAAACCTAAAGCTCTCACACAAGCAAATAGTCTTTAGGGCATGCTAGCAGTTATGTTGATCCCAGCGACATAACGCTAAAATTAGGAACAAAATGGAAGTCAGTGATCACATGCAAATTAAGGATGACACTAGAAGTACCATGATGCAAGAGGGTCTTCACTGATTTCAGTACTACTGAGGTCCTATAGCCTCAGCCATGCTCAGCAGATGCTTTTGGCTACCCGGTCTTACCGAAACTAATGGAAACAGGAGACCAGCTAGCACTGTGCTGAAAACCATACTTGACTTTTGCAGCCTCAAGTACAGCACTGAGTTGCTGCAGTTCAAGGTGAAGATCTTTATTAGAGATCTTTCTGTTTTCACTATACTGTCAAATTCACGTGCATCCTCTGTTGATTTGTGAGCTAAACATCTTTACCATCTGCAATATAAACATTCTTAATCTGACTGTGAAAACAAGTGTATGAATGTACCTAATGACTGCAGTCATTATGACTGCACTGTAAATAGATTCAAATTTAGTGGAGAGAGTTATCTCCAGTGTACCTGTACTGCTCCTTTACAGTAAACAATTTAAGTACCATTTGACTTCACTGCAAATAAGAACTACACTGTTAGCTAGCAAAGTGGCTATACAGATGTACAAAATCTGTCATCTCAGGGTACAAAAGAACATTCAGGGCCTAAACTAGCTGAAGTTAGTATCCAACCTACAGCCTTAAATTGAAGTACAAAGATACTAGAAGACTAAGAAAATAAATATCAATTCCCTTCTTTTATATCTTCAAGTTGCACTACCTGAAAGTACAACCTGCCTGCCTGCAATTATATATCAAATGCTACTTGAATGCAGTGAGCATTGCATTCCCATAATGATTGATGACAGATGTCCAATCAGGTTCTTGTTACTGGGGTCTGGAGAAGGGTGGGATCACCAAAGCAGTTGCCAAAGGCCATAGGCAAAACTGAAGGAAAGAACAATGCAAATTCACAATTAGGGAGTCTCTGGGGTGTGGAAGGAGAATGATTTGGGCCTCTGCAGATTATTGCAAACCTGTTTTTGTTTAGGAGAGAAAAAAGCTTTATGCACTTTCAAGTTCCTGACCAATTTTTTGTCCCATAACTATTCTTTAGAACCCCTAGGCCACTATATCAGCTGCCATATGTCTCTCACATTAGACAGCCTGGACCTTTTCCATCAGCTGCAAGAAACTTTCAACACATCTGGTCTAGGCTTTTCTCATCAGCTGCTGTAAGCCTCTGTGCATAATGACTATCAGTTCCTTCCATTGGCTATTACACTCTTTGTGGACCCTAGTGAATCTCTCTTAGCAACTACAGAAGCCTTTCACAATATGTAATTAAATTAACATTTCTAGCCAGCATAAAACCTGTGACAAAGAAGAAGTCTCAGTTAGCCCTTCCCCATTTTGTCCTCACTCCCTGCTGCTCTTGTTGCTCCCTTCTGTGATGCTGTAAAGAGAAACTGATCTGACTGAAAACTAGCCTGGGAGAAAAAAAAAAAGGAAATCACCAGCTAAATCAGTTCCTAAACTGGCTGATTCTATACAGTCACAATGAAGAGAAAACAGCTTACTCCTGGAATGAGTGGCTAAGGACAGGGTCAGGGTGCTCTTTCTTTCAGCAGCTGTGGCAGTTCATTCCAGCGCAAAATTTGAGCTGAACTATAGTCTCAGGCTTTGACTCCACAAGTTTATGTCAACCTGAAATGTCACCCTTGGAGTCCCTCTTCCCTGCTCTGTTTCAGGAAATATAAGGACAGTTTTCTGCTAGTTTAAGAGAAAACAAGACAAAAAACATTTGCTGATTTTCTCTGCATGAGTTAGTTCATCACAAGATCAGATGAGCACCAGTGTCAACATAAAAGATGAAGGGAAAGGATTGTACCACAACCCCAGGGCCAAGGCAGGCAGGACCACAAAAGCACTGACACAGCTTGGCCTCAGCTATAATAGAACTGCTGCTTGTATTTTTAGCTAGAAATTTTATACTGTCACTTAACTGAAGACTTGGTCTGCTTTAGGTTCTGTCACCTGCAAAACTTACAGAGACCTCAGAGGCATCACCACAAGGCTTTTGGTGAGGTCTACAGTATCTGTTGTAGTTGGGAGCCGATGAAATTTGGGTGTACCAATACAAACAGAAAGTTTTGAGAAAAATATAATCAAGGTTCATTTTATAAATGAAAAAGCATGCTTATACCTGAATAAAACACTGAATAACTACATTAAATAGGTATTTAGAGCATAATTCATAAATGGAATGTAATTTTCTGTATCAACAAGGGAAAAATACATACAGTGGTCTTTGATGCTGTGAGTAAAATAATGTTATCAGAACAGATATAATTAGGAATGAGGAAAAATGGCAGTGACTAAAAATCAGAAGCATTCCATTTATAATAGGAGAATAATAGCTGAAAGATAAATAAACTTTAAATATTCAAAGCATACTTTCAAAAAGAAACATTCTTGAGGACAAACCATTTAAGTTTCTAGATATTTGTCAAGTCATACTGCTTTTTCACCTGAGCTATAAAAGAAACCTGATTCTGCTAACAATTAATTGTGATATTTTAACTACCACTTACCTTTGGCTAACATACAGTAAAAATAAAATGCCTACCTTTGGTAGTTTTCTAATGATGGTGAGGGAATAATTATTCTGCTTCTACTGTCATGGTTCAAATCCCAGAGCTCAGGTAAAGAGTAAAATGAATTTAGGCTACCTTGTAGTTAAAGTTAAAATAATAAACCTAGTAATTAAGATAAACTACTGCAGAATTACATGTAGAATGCGATTCCTTTTTTTTTTTAAAGCTTTTAGCACCATGCAGAAAAGAGCTGACACTTAAGACATCTGTAAAAAATCCCTATGTGCATCTGTTGATATAGCAGATTTATTTGCATAAAATATAGCTCCTTATTCACTAGGAAAACTTTTGGACATAATCAACATCTAAAGGTTTTCACGCAAAAGCAAAATATTTATAATGAGATTACATAAAAAAAGACAATGGCAGATGATTAGAAGACTTCAGGTGTTTACATACCCCTGTCTATATAAGGTGTGAACATTAATTGACTTTACCTGATAAAGAGCAGTTCAGAACACTGAGAAAGGCTACTATCAAGTAGGAAAGGAAAAAATACCAAAAAAAAGCACTAATTTTATAATATTGATCTCAAATTTGTCCGAGATAACATAAATGGAAGGTACACCAAAATACTGAAGAAGAGAATTCAGTTATCTCAAGAGCTAAACTCCAGAGAAACAGATAAGATAGTAGAAAACTATCACAAAGGTCTTCAGTTCCTGCTAGAGTGCAAAAGATTGACCTTATCTTACTATTTGTTCATTCCTATATCAAAATCAAAACAAAACAAAAAAGTTGACATTAAGATAATGACCAGAAAACAACTGGATACAGGAGAAAAAAATACAGAAATGTGAAAAATACTAACTTCAACCAGAGCAGTAGTTATGATTCCCTTAGGAACACATATGCTTGAATGCACATGCACATTAGCCAAAAGGCCTGGTAAGAGTAAAGACTGATCCAACAGAGCATAAAGGTCTAATATTATAAATGACAGTAGAAAATAATGTAAAAAGTTGATGTTTTGATCTCAAATGCTTAATAGTCAAATCATATCTGCTAAATAAGCAATCTGAAGAAACATTTGGTCAACTTCAACAGCTTTCCTCAGCAAAAGTGAAAATTACCACTGTTCAAAGCAAATTGTAGGAACTTGTGGAAGAAAGATTTGAAGCAACAAGATGTTCAAAGCTAACAGAAGACCTGTAAGAATAAAGGTCCAAGACTGAAGATGCATGAATGGGAACACAATAGTTAATAAATATGCAGTTAGAACCTTGTTTTAGCAAAATATTCAAATAAGGTCAGCTCAAAAAACCCATCCCTAACCATCCAGGTTGTGACCTGCTTATCAGTATTTTGTTTTAGTAAGTAGAAAAACTTCATACAGTAGTATTAATAACCTGGTGAACATACTACCAGAGGATATTAAAATCAAAAATAACTGCCTGCTACTGTTTGGCTGATTACTAAGCTTGCAGATTAGTCTATTTTATTTGCCTCTCTGTATTATGACTCTTTTGTGGATTCAAATTCATTTGCAAGTGTAACCTAACACTAAAACAACTTCCACATCGCGATGATGTCTATTACCAAGTTCAAAGGAACTGAACATAATTTCATAATCAAATGTAGACATTGGTCCTGGGGTTTTTTTTCAGAACTACATCCATTGTGTTATTCACTTTACAGAAATTCACCAGTTGGAAAAATCAAAACTATAAAGTCTTTACAAGATTTAAGGTTGAAAAATGGCAACATTATATTATTTCTTTAAGTCAATAGCTTTAGGAAAGGAAAAGTTCCACATCATGATATCACAGGCTTTTTTACCACTTGTACAAATTACTTTAATCTACAAGCATGAAGATTTTTTTATTGTTTGGTTGATATGGTGTGTCTCAAATCAATAAAAGAACAGGTCAACTGTTATTTCAAGAAGACATTTTTTAAAATTATAAACTGCCTATGTTTAGCCTGTACCTGGGGCTAAACTGTAGCAGTTGTTCTTCCACCTGATGCCCCCTCGCCAGCAGAGAAGAGGAATCAGGGAAAAAAAGGGAGAAGCTCCATGGGTTGGCATAGAAACAGATTTAATAAAATAACAAAACTAATACAATCACCAACATAAAGTGTACAAGGTTCTACTCAGCCTAGTCCTTCAGATCAGCAGCAGAAGGCCAATAGAGAGGAGACCCAGAAAGAGGAACTCCACCCTCTGTAGACTCCCGCTTTTATAATGAGCATGTTTAAGTGCTATGGGATACACCTGTGAGTCAGCTTGGGGCAGCTGCCTTGATTGGATCTCCCAGCTGACTTGGGGCTACTCATGGCCTGCCTGCATGGCTGGCCCATGGGTCTTCCTGGGAAACCAAGACACAAACAAATCATCGCACTTAAAACAATCTCTGTTGTGAAACACTGGCATTAAAGTACCTGTATAATATTAAACACATGCGTAACAAGTAAGTATAACATAACAGCAATGTCACCATTTATTAAACAGTTGCAGTCAATCTGTGAACCGCTTTATTAACAGATCACTGATTTAAAAAAAAAAAAAAAGATTAATCTCATAAACAATTTGTTTTTCTTAATTTCAAAAAAAAGTCAGCTTCCTACTCCCTCTGAAAACTTTGGCCCCATCATCTACATCACAATAAAATACACTAACAACAGGGCCAGAAGAGAGAGAAACAGTCCTTTTTGTCCCTTCCTTTTCTCCCACCCTCCTTATAAACTTTTGTGTTCATCCTGGTTATGAACATCAGCTAATGCTTTCCATCAAACATTACCAAGCGTCTGCCACCTGAATATCCAGGTTCCTTTACAACTAAAATGTATATGAGAAAAAATAAATTTATTGTAAATAATTATTTAAATGTATCAAAAATGTTTATAACTTCTCAGTGTTCCTCGGACATTATGACAATGTATTATATCCACTCAGTTTATAAGTTGACAGACAAGTCCCATCAGACTACACGTTTGCTAAGAAAATCTGCTTTCATCTGTCAAATCTGAATATTACACAATGGCAATGCTGTTTTTTTCCATTGTTTAATAACTTAAAAATTTCAATTGATGGTTTGTAATCTCACAAATTCTATTTTGTCAGACAAAAATAAATTCAAATAAAATTAGTCTTCAGATATTAGTTTCTCTCTAAAACACTGCTTATTGCTTTTTTAAACAGAAATTTGTAGACAAACATATTACTCATTTCTTTTATGAAAGTTAGTACAGAAAAATGCAGTGCCCTCATACAGAAGTTTATAATTTATAATATCCTATTTTATTTCAAAATCCAGAATCATGTTCTATCAAAATAGTAGTTTTTTCCCTAGACAGAAGTTCTATCAAAACATCTAATTATGTACATATCATTTTGCTGATTATAAATGTATCCAATAAATAGTCTTGCATGTATTATTCAAAAGATGCAATATGTTTACCTTCACTGCACAAAGGTCAAATACAGAAAGTAAAGCATCTTTTTGTCACTTTATTTTAATAAGCTTATTAGTATTTAGCTAGAGTGCTGAGGAAAATGTGTAGATTTCCCCTGAAGCTGTTTGACATCTTACTATATTGTTTTAACCCATTTTTCTTCAATTCCTTCCTTAAGTTAGACATAGAAAAACCTGTGACTTGCATGTTATGGAATTTTCTAGCAAACTCAAGCAACCTGCATTTGCTCTAGCTTTCATTCCGTTTTTGTCATATCTGATATGCATCTGGATTACCAAGCAAAAAAAACATCTAAATTGACTCCTGATGAGATGACAGTAAGACTTAAGTTCTGCCAAGCAATTGTTAAACTGACCCAAATGACAGGTTTTCACAAACACACCAGCCTTTGCTTTTAAAACATGTGACTGAGACCAAAATGGACAGAATATTTTAGCTAAGAGCAGTTAATGAGAGAATACCCAAGAAGTCCCTCAATAATACCTCCAGAAATCTCCAAACTCAGCAAAATCTTTGCTACCCTACTGAATCTGCATCAATTATTTATTTTTATTTTGGCCAAGAGAAGATGTTTTGAATTCAACAAATATATTTGTTATTGTTTTTCTTTACAGGATCAGAAAACAAAATTGCTTCAGCTACTGTCTTCCACTTGGAGAAAACACAATATTGCAAAGACATTGGGAAGACATTATAAAATCTTACAGAGTTATTAATTGAGTACAGTTCTTATCCCAGAAGCTGGAGATTTGATTTTAATTCTCTCCTCCACAAGGTGCATGGGGATGGGGTCCACATCACCTGACATCCCTGAGATCATCCCAGACCTCTGCTGGGATATAGGGAATTCTGGGAGATACAATGTTCTCACTTAATTTATACTGACTCTGTCCTGTTTTCATACAAAGGCAAATGAAAGTGTCTCACTCGCTAAGGGAGTACATAAGCACCAGATCTCTTATTTGCTGTTTTAATTATGCATATGTCTACATAAAGTTAAACTGCCTCAAGCAGTGAAACATGGGGAGACTGAGCTGTTGACGAATTTTTTTTGGAACAGGATTCTGCACAAAGATGAGAAGGATCTGAGACCTCTTTTGCGGCATAGGTTTAAGTGTTCTCTTCTTTCTAAAAGAGCATGCTGACATCCCTTTAATTTTTGTTGCAGTTGTACAAATTCCTATGGAATACTTGCACACAAAGTTATCCCTAATTGGTAAATTCTGATATCTTCTAGGGAGGTGAGCTGAAATTCCCCAGTAGAGAACAGAAGTTCTACATTTTAGTTGAATGATGTGGCACCATATATTTAGCCTCAGTTGCTAAAAGGAGAACAGTAAATATTCTCCCCCAAATTACACAACAAATTAAAGCTAAGTTGACTGAGTAGTTCTGATGTTACCAGAAACAACTTTTTAGCGATTTTCAACAGATCTATTATTCATTACAGTACTCTTGCCCAGTTCTAGTATTCATCAGAGCTACATTCTCAAGGCGGCACTTATTTCTTAGTATCTTGATCATCAATAATTATATGAAGAAGTGATAGCTTTACATAATGCATTGCATATCCAACTACAAGCTTTTATGCAGTTTACACATGAATCCTTCCAAATCTAGCTGTTAACCTTAAAGGCTTGTTTAATCACTCTTTTATCTCTTTTCTAGCTGTTGTACAATATCATGCTGATTACTTTAAAACTATGTTTAATGAGTTATCTTCTGAGTTCTATTTCAAGATGTTTACCATAGCTAATATACTGTGTCAAGTGGCTAGCAGCAGCTGTGGGCAACATGGTCTGCTATATCTACTTTATTCTCTGAATTTGAAAGTTAAATAAAAACATGTCCTTTTCTTCAGAAGAGAGTTTTATTCAGAAACTAGTCCATACTCATAAATGTGCATTAAGCAATATACAGAGTTGATTTCATTCTCTTCATATATCAGTCTGCAACCTCCAGATCTGATCCCTGCCCCTTGCTCTTTATGGCTCTTGCTTGGCAGTACCAGGCTGAAGCTGACTCGAGTCTTACCGATTTCCACTTTCCAATGTTGTACATCCTTAGGGTTTCATCTTGGAAGCAGTGTTTTATATGAGCAGAGCCCTTTGGCCTGTGGGGTCCTAATTATGAATGAGACCCTGAGTGGGATATACCCCAATATTAACAGCAATGGCTCTTAATGCCATTAAAAAATTCCTTCCTCCTGGCAGCTTCAACAGAGAAGCAAAGAACTAGTTGAGTATAAGGATTAAAGGAGACCCTGGTATCCACAGTTGATCTTTTCAGGAGCAGATTAAGACATTCAGAAGACTGTTAAACTTGACACAGTTTGAAGTCATAGAAGGATGAAAACTAGAAGTGGTTTCCAAAGCAACAGCTTTTGATCAACAATAAATTCACTTGAAAAAGAACATATTATAGGGTAGTTAATCTTTTAAGAGCTTTATATTTACTTATAGGTAAAATTTGATGTAATTTAAGTATTCAATGATATTAGGTTATATACAGTATAAGTATACAAAGAAGTACTAAAGTCACTTTACACGAAATGGTGTAAAAAAATCTACCGAAAGAAAGACACTAGATACCAAGACCTTGTATAAAACAATCGAGGAGAGTATGGGGGAGTGAGGAAAAATCACCAAATTAAACAATTTATACCTAAAACCAATTTCTGACCTGAATTACCATTGACAACTGTCTTCTGTATTCCAGGGTAATTTTGGAGGAAATTATGAGGGATTAATTGAGAGATACAAAAAACCCCTAATGTTTTCTTTTAACCAGTTTACAACTCAGATATCTTATTTTCTTATGACCTTTAAACTAATAAAGGAATCATTGTCAGAAACAGGCACCAATATTGGATGAATCAGAAAACCTTGTTCAAAGGGATTCAAGTTCAGTAAGTTAACTGAAATCAATACAAATTCAGTTTTCAACCAGAAATGAGCCCTACATGGACAATTATGAAATTAAGTAAAAGTAGTCCCTTGTCTTGGGGAACTACTGTTAATTGGGATCAAAATTTGTCTTATTGTCCTACAAGTAACTTTTTTATAAATTCTGTATTAAAATGCATTAATAAATCAGTAACAGAGTTTAAAAAACAGCAGCATCAATGGAATAAGTAGGGCTATTAGTTAATGAATGGACAAGCTCATCTCATTTAAAGTTCAACTTTATTACCTACATATGATACTTGATACATATACTGTAAATACACAAACATACTGTTAATTATTTTTGCTTCTATACTATATATAGGAAGCATCATACTATAGTAACTATGTGTCAATGATGGTATTATCACTTGATAAGCTTGCACTTTTAATGAGACTTTGTGCTCATTAATGATGCCTGTAGAAATTTTTCAGTGAAAAGAGTATCTTGCAGCAATTCGATACAACATAGCACATTTTTCTAAGGATCTCCCAATTAAAACATGACACCAGTTTTTTATTAATGTGTTCAATAGAGGGCTCTGTAAAAAAAAAAAAAAAATAATCAAAACCCTGTTATATCACTTTTAATTTAAAATAAACATTTTATGGACAATATAAAATAAATTTCATATGGTTGAAAAACTTGGTTCAGAGACTTAACAAAGACTTTCCTGCATGAGCAGTATTATGTTTGAATGGTAATCTTACACAGCTAGTGTTTTCTTAATGTCCTGGGGAGCCTGATCATTGTAAATTACCTGTGACATCTCATTAATCCTCTTTTTCCTCACAAACGCATAATTAATGGTAACATTGACAATAATACACAAATTAGCTAAGTGACGCTTTATGGTGTTGGTTTTGATTAACGTCAGGAACCCAAAAATGACATTAATGTAATGCAGATCCCAAAAGGCAACCCGCACTTTGACCTCAGACATACATTTTGTTTGCACCATCACAAAGATTAATCCTTCCCTGGATGAAGACAAGACAAAACTCTGGCCACTGGCATTGCATGCTGGGCTGTCGCTGGAAAACAAACTGCCTCAATTGCATTTGTTTAAGAAGGAAATCTTAATGCATAGAAAACAACGGCTTAGTGTCATTTCCTATTGTCTTGTTAGGACAAAGATAAATGAGCTACTGTCATGATTCAGATCAACTGCTTCTCTGCTAACTTCTATTATTTGCTTATTTATGGACTAGTGTTTAATTAAAAGCATACCTAGATACAGAACTGCACAATAAAGTTATTAAAAATGCTTTCTCACTTAGCGCATGCTCATTTAGGGGATCAACCTGTGTTAAAACTATCCACATGTTGCAGTAGATACAGTACTGATGTATGTTATAGGTACAAATAGGTAGTGTAAGTATACTAAAATGAAGTAATATCCTTATTTTAGATTGAACTAACAGGATAAAAGGTACAATTTATCCCAATTAATAAATAAACAAGACCAACTGTTTTCAGAATATAATTTTTTTTTCAGAAGTTATATTTAAATACACACACATGTATATATATATATGTAGAACTGAAGGTATCTGGCTCAAAACAGTTAGAAGCTCCATTCCCAACTTATAAGTAGTTTGCAGCTACATCAGCATCTTAGACACTAAGGTTAATTATGATTATCTACTCATATACTCTTTTAAATAATTTCATAAATTTAACTCATGTCACCAAATGCACTAAACCACAAAGAAAGCAATAATTATTTTGTAAGGTGTAGCAGTCTAGTTTTCTTCTAATGAAGGTAACTCTCTCATCACTTCTCTCTCATTAAACTTTTTGCTGAAAAAGCTTATCTGTAAAAAGCAATGAGTGATTTAGTTAGAGCTAACATTTTCACATTCAGTAGATTTTGTTAGTCAATAACCCATAAGCAGACTTTCCTACAAAGTGTGGAACAGTATTTAGACTTCCCATTGCAATAAAATACAAAACTGTCTCCAATTAATGAGATAATTCTTATTTAATATCTCTACTTTTGTCCTGGTTCGGTAATATAGGCAGATGAATAGGTGTGGGTTTACCATGAACATGACAGAAAGGAGGAAGGAAAAATTATACAACACTATATAAGTCATGAAAAGACTTTAACATCACAAATACAAACAGAAATTAGTAGTTCAAAACTGAATAATAGAAGATGGACCAGGTAGATGAAATCTTTTCAACATCTTTAATGTTTTGATTATAATAATACGTATATAATATAAATAACATAGATTTTCAACCTTTTAGCTTTCAAATGTCTTGTCAGCTGATGTTCACTCTGCTTATTTTAAAACTGCAATGGATACTTGAAATAACTTGTGTAGTTTGTCAACATTATTTTTTAGTTTAATTTCTCATTAGTGTAAATTTTAAAGCATTTTATGCAAAACATACTAAACTTTCTCTGACTCACAAGTACATTTTAAAGCACTGTGGAATTTAAGGGGCAAAAGGGAATCCCATAGAGGCCATATATTTACTCTAACTAACCAAGACATAAATCCAGATTACTGCAATAAATTATTTTTATTATTTGAACAGAGTAAGTACAGTATCACATTTGAAAGACATTTGAGTTTAATTCATATCTTAAAATTGACAAAGATAAATAATCACAGCTACACCAACTGAAATGCACTAATGTATACAGGATACACAAGCTAGACTCAGGAGCAGAGACAAATCTGTTCTTTATATCATCGTTGTGGCACAAGGTCATTCAAAATGTAATTGTACTTCTTTGTAAAACATAAAAAATTGTCTGGTTGGAGCTGCAAATTTTAAATGGCTTTGTCTGTGTAGTAATCCTTTATCAGCTTGTATGAACCTAGTAATTCTTTGTTTCATACACAATTTGCTGGCAGGCTACAGTTACCATTTGCTGCTTTTACTTTGCTGAATTAATATTCAAACAGATACAATAAAAACCTCCTAAATATATATCTGGAAATAAACCAGCCCACTTTTAACCCTTCCAAGTTATCTCAGTTTCCTCTTCACCATAGATATGATTAATATTATCCTATTGGCCTGACTGTGTCATTTTATTCTTTCAATTCCATGCCAGCCTTGTAGAAAGCAATCTGTCAAGAGATGCATTTACAGAAATGATTTGTTTCAATGTTTAAGTGCTGCACATTCACTTTTAATACTTAAAAATGGTTACAGCAAACTGATTTTTAAAAGCCTATAGAATTGTGTGCACGTGTGTGCATATGAAAATAAGTTAGTCTGTAAGGAAACATAATTTTCTCACAGTTCACCTAACACTAGTACTCTAGCAGTCTCAAGAAATCTCATTCTAAAACATAATCTTATCAGAATTGTCTATCTAAAATTCCTGTTTGTTGTTGTATCTTGAAAATTAAGATCTGCTTGAATTCTACAGCTGCGTGATATCTTTGGTTAAGGCATTTCCTTATTCCACAGTTTTACACTAACCTGATTAATAAGACAGGTCCAGAAGGCAAAAAAGCAATGTCGGTTTAAGTTTCCTTTATAGTTTAACATCAGCAAAATATTTCCATAAATATGAAAGACCACATAAATTGGTTAAATATGGATTCAGTTTTAGCTCCTCACTATTCTGCAGTTCATATAAATATTTGCAAAAAAAATTAATACAAAAGCTATATGTTATTAAACACACACACACGCAGAGGCACTTTTCCCCAGCTGGATTTAACATATATGTCTATAAGTCTGTATTTCATCATAGAGCACAGCAACATATTTTCAGAAAAGATATTCAGCATCAGATGTCAGCATCTTATAAAACCTTTTTATGTATTGCTAACTCACAGGAGAATGGCTTTCAGAAAAGCACAATATTCTACATTTCAAGACCTTAATACTTATTTTACCTCAATAAACAATTATTTCTTACAGCGATGGAAGAAAATAATTACCATTTTAGACATGTCAGCATTTACCTGTTGCTCTGTGAAATACTGCACAGTGACAAAATGCTTTGTTACTTAACCTAGCTGTGAGCTGAGCAATTATTTATATAAACATTTTTTACACATTCATCTGCAGGTGTTTCAATTTGTTATTTAAATAGTAATAAAAAAAATAGCATCAAATCCAAACCACATGATGCGCACATGCATGTTTTGGGTTTTTTTCCCATTTTTGGGGGGAGAGATAACAACCCTACTGAGACTGTACTTTATGAAGGACTTTAATGAGATTTCTGACTATATTATTTTTACCAAGAATGTCAAATAAGCTTCAAAAGCAAATGTAAACCATAATGTAAGTGACACATACTAAGAATAACCTTATAAATCTGTTCATTCTGTTTAGATAGTCTCCTGAGGTGTAAAAAAGTGAGACTGCTGAGCTTTATTAGATGTTTTAGAGAAAACTAATTTTGGGGAAGTAGGCCACTGATAGTGTTATACTGTTCTAGCAATTTACAGTGAAGCCATCTCTTTTCTAATCTTCTGCAATATCTCAGTAATAATTAGGCAAACTTATACCATGCCTTTTTCAGGAAATTCTTTAGACAGCCATAAACATATAAGGTCCTAATAAAAAGGATATGGATAATTTTATCTTTTAAACTAAGGCTATGAACAAGCTATGTTTTGCTAAAACAAAGATACACAACATTTCAAAGAAAAAATTCCATTCCATTTTAGCCTGTCAAAGCAGTTCCAATGTTTCCCATAACAGAGCAGCTATATCTTAATATCAATCTGCTTACTATGAAAGGATTATGTTTTAAAATGTAAACAAAAAAAAATGTGAGAAAGCAAGCCGTAAAAGTTCTACATTTCAATTTAAGATATTACTGTTTGAAAAAAAAAATAAAAACACAGAAGCAATTCTGAAAGGTGCACAGCATCATATGAAAAAGTACAAATAAAAGGGAACAGATTTTAAGCCTTCTTGTATAATCTGAGAGCTTTAAAATCTCTTCTTTCTACATCTGAAAAATGATATTAAGCAGAATGTTAACATTGGTTGCATTTTTGTGTGTTTGTGCCCAAAGCGACAGCACTCTAGGGCTTTGTTTTGGGATATCTTAATCAAACCTAAGGATGGATAAGCAGATCTTACAGAATTGCAATATGACTACTGAGGACAGACAAGGCTCAAAAGCTAGCCCAAACCTTCTAGTCTTTTTAAGAATATAAATTGTAAAAATTGTCATAGCATGTTCTTTCTTATTTTCAAACCAAGGCATACAGGATATAACGAACCATTTAAAAAAAATATGATGGCTGAAGGGTTTCTACCTTCGCTTCAGTTTAAGGTAAAAGCGTAAACCAGCAGTTTTAGTGTGATAGTTATTATAACCATAATACTCTAGTAGACAGTGCCAAGAAGTCATTAATGCAATATATATCTCTTTGATTCCTAAAATGCTGAGTTAATGGACCAAATTTCACTATACCTTATACTTGCAGTGCTGTCATTTTTTATAGCTATCAACTAAAAATAGTACGGTAGATACTAAACAGGCATTTCTTGTACTGACCTCTATTTTGTTAATCTTATAGAAAGTTTGAGGGAAAAAAAAACAGCTTAGAGGAGTTCTAATTCTTTTAATTCTGAATGTATGTATGTGCATATGTGTGCATCTACAATTTCTGGGGAAAAAAAAAATCTGTTTTTTGCACCTTCATTCAAAATTTCATGGGTTGTACTAAATGAATTCTCAATTATCTCATTCAGATTTACCAAATCTGGGAAGGATTTAACTCCTATGTTAAATGTTACTCATCAGTATAAAATTATGTGTAACAGTCTGTACTATCCAGGCTTTTTATATATATACACATATATGAATTCAGATAAAGAAATATTGTGGTATTCAGTGTCAAATGAAACCAATGATCAGCATGGGAGAACTAATCACTGAAGCCCATGACAGCAGGGACTGTAGTAGTCTGCTTCTGGTTGAATACAAAATGAAAAAAAAAACCCAGCACACCCAAATCAAAAACTAGATGAAATTGAGAAAATGTGTGTGACTTACTGAATGTGAAGAAAGGAGATATACACATATGCACTCACAAGGAAGAAAAAGCAACTATGCATTTAAGACAGCAAAAGCTATCAAATGTGTATATCTACATAGAACATATGGAAAACTTAAGAAGTCCATTTTCAATAGCTATAAGTTGAGATAGCTACTAATACGGTACTTCTCTGTGATATATTAATACTTGATGTAAAAGTGACACTGTGGGGTATAGCAAATTTGCTAACAATATAATGGCAATACAGTGTGAGTTTAAAGGGAAGAAAATAAAGGGAAAAGGAATAGCTGGAACGCATGCTCTAAGACTACTGACAACAATTCTCTAACCTGTCACAAATTACATTTTAGCTACTGTAGGGTATGTATAGGGTCATCACAACTAATAACGTTTTTCTTTCATCAGGTTTGTGTCAACATTTTGCAAATCTGAAATGTTTACTGTAATGAAGTAATGCATTCTATAGATAGCATATGGTTGCTGGCTTTGTTTATATCATTTTAAAATATCTGAAAGGACCGCTTGGGCTAAAGAGCAATGTTATTGCTTCCACAGTCAGTTGATGCGTTGTTTAATAGTATTTTAAATGTTTGTTAATGATAGTCTCAAGGAAGCAGAAAAGCACAGAAGCAATGCAGAATGGCAATATCACAATAGTTACAAAGATTAAAATGCCACTAGGGGACAGTAGAAAGTCACAAAATGAGGTTCTGTTGAAGAAACCAGAACAAAAGGCCTTTCTTTGTCAAAAAAGAAATCACAAATACACATTTCTAAATAAAAATCATTTCACATGTGAGAGTTTTAAAGTTCTACATTAAATAGCAACGTGAAAACTGGGAGACACTTGCATAAGACTATTTTTAGGTCTTTTATATTTATATCAATGTATTTTAAAATATGCAGCACTTTCCCTTTAACAAGAATAAATTCAAGTGTGAAATAATTTATTTGCAGCACTTTTACAGTACTGTGAAGTTCTTAAAATCCAAAAGGTATTCACCATTACAGATTAATGCAAATGTGCAAATTGACCTTTGTGATAGTGGTAGTTTACCTGGCAATAAAATTATTAGATAATGTATGATATTGTGATATTTATTAAGCAATACAAACAAAAGTCTGGAATTTAAGGACTAACATACTTTAGAAAACAGTTAGGAAAGATCAGCCTTGTTATGGCCTGCTATCAATGTATGGGCATGCTCCTTGATGACACCAAAGGCAGTATTCACTCAAGCGCAGGGCGATGCTCTTCAGAAGTTCATACTAGATTCCAGTATACATATGCTGAATCCCTGAAAAATAAAGCAAAGTACAGCACTACTTTATCTGGCAAAGAGTACCAACATCCTGTAGTTAGTATGTACACATTCTTTTTCTTCATTCAGAAGATCAGCCATGGACTCCAAATAACATCTCACAGACTAGAAAGTTTGGTTCAGATACTTGTAGTTACAGAGCTTTCACAGCTTGTATGAAAACATTCAAAGCTAATAAAATCAGAGGAATCTGCCAGGCTGATAGGTCCTTCAGTTTACATGAGTACAGGAAGTAAACGTATATTTCAGAAGTACCTCAAAGTTTTTCATTTCCAAAACAGTGCATTTCAGCCTAGAAATTATGTAGGTATTGGGAGCATCTAATCCTCAGCCATGTATTTCACAATAGAGAATATCTGACAGCTATGTAGCACATTGCAAATTATTTTTTGTTTCTCCTGCACACAAAAACACACAAAGAGGTTGCAATTGCTGAAAGATTATTCCCATTCCAGAGTTTTAAAATGCAGATTCAAAACAGCAACGCAACTCTGTCTCCTCACAGCCTTATAATTGCAGTCATCTCATAGCAGTGTCGTGAGCTTGAGTACAAAACAGACCTTGGACAATGATATAATTAAGCATTTGAGTGAAAATAGTAAATCTAAGAAGTGTTGTTCTATAATAGGGGATGGGACTGTTTTCAAATAGAAAACTTAACAGACATACCCTTATGTATGTTGAAGAGAGAGTGGGAAAGTCTAATGAAGCAATGTAATTTGGAGCAAATACATCAAATAGGTAGACAAGCACCCTGCACTTGAAAAGACAACTCTTGTATCATAACACAGAAGGAAAGAAGAGAGAGAGAGAGAGAGAGAAGGGGGAGAGGGGAGCATGAGGGGGAATAGAAGAGGATGAAAGGGGGTGGGGAGCGAGAGGAGGGAATGGGGGAGACAAGGAAGGCAGAAGGGAGAAGGAGAGAGGAGAGGAGAGGAGAGAGAAAAAAGAGAATCATCTGAATTAATTCTAAATGTCTATAATAATTTGTATCAGACACAGTATGTACAGAGAAGACAAAAATTTCAACATACTCTAAAATTCATAGGCCAACAAAGTAGGCAATGGACAGTCTACAACTACAAGCCCATTTCTGAGACAGTACTATAAACATTTTTTAATTGGCGTTGCATTTGAATAACTGGTTTAATGAAGTGTCCCTCAAGGTAAGTACATATATCACATGACTGAAAAACAAGACACTACCTTAAGCTGTGGTACTTCAAGGACAGTAATGTTTCATATGAGATGAGATGTTTTTCTTTTGAAAATTTGAAAAAATGTTTCAAATTATCTGGGTGACGTGTTTTAAAATTAGACAGGGATGCATTCACCTCTATGAATGCAAAGGGGGTATTACATTTTCAGTCATTATTATGTCCTTGGAAATCCAGCTAAGATGTTTACTCTCAGGAAAAAAATGTATTTGGAGGTCAAAAGGATTTCTAGGAAACCACCCAAGCAAAAGATTTCAGCCAGCAGTGGACTTCTTCAAGCACTTCCTCAAACCCTCTCAACTGTGGTAGTATACAAACATACCCTTAAATGCTTTGCACAGAAATACGATGAATTTTAAAATTGTAATTAAAAGTGTTTTATTACATTAAAACTCAAATTGTAAAAGGTAAAATGTGCTCAGAAGCAACTGATGTCACTGAGATCAGTCACTAAATAGATAAAACACAATAAATAGAATACAGCCTGAAACTACAAGTCACTCAACAGCAAATAAAGCTCTGAAGTTCATATAGTTTTGTGTTGAAGTCTCAGAATTTTAGGGACACTTCACAGAAGTGATACCTTAGCAGCACGAAGATTCAAAGTACTAGCATCTTGTAAAAGGAAGTAGTATTTGGGGAAAGAGTGAAATCACTAATTCAGGATTAGTGAATATTTTTATACTTGGTTTATTTAAAAAAAATAATCAGATTCACAGATGTTTCAGACAGGCTGATGCTTGAATCCTTCTGTGACAATATCTTTGTGCCTTTACTGTGTGTTTTCAGCATTTTTTTTCACTGTATTGGATTTCATGTCTTTAATCAGTAAAAGATTTGTGCTCACTTTTCCCTTAGCTTCCCACAGTCACTTTTTCAAACACTCTACTCAAAAAGAGTACTTCTTCCAATTGTCTCTCAAACAAGACTTTATTTTGCTTCAATACTTCCTTCCTGCTATTCTCGAAACTCATCCTCACACTGTTGCATCCCTCCCCTACCTTCCTACCTCAAGATTCTCACTGAACTAATTGCTGTTTTTACTTTCAATGTCACATAGCTCTCTGATGTCACTTTTCCTCGCTCTTCATCACTTGTTTTTCATGCTTGCATAACCACAGAACACCACAGAATAACATAACAACTTGTGATTTGGTATTCCCCTATAGGTCAAATTTAGGTTTTCCTAAATCAGGATCCACATTTATAACAACTTAGAATCTGGTGCTTTGATGTGTTTAACTGTAAGCTAATTCTCTCAGAAGGATTATTCCTTTATACATTAATTTAACTGTAGGCTGTAGTTGCTTTTAACTAAGGTCTGATACCTTGACATAGTTCATGAAAAGTAAAGGTCTATCCCTGTAAGAGGCACTTTGAGTGAGATGCTGTTGTCTGTCTGAGTATATGAAAAAAACCAAATAGTTTTACACACAATTATCAGAAAAGACATGGTATGCAAAAATATTTTGAAAAATGTGGCAATATCAGATGTTAAACAGAAACTAATATTCAATGGCCTGTAACAAATTAAGGAACCTAGAATACTCTTCTTTTTTTCTTTTTTAAAAATCTATGTTAGTGTTTCATTTCATGGAAAATATCTTTTTGAGATAATAACTTGTTTCTCTATACTAAATAAAGAAAATAATCTGGAAAAAAAAATAGAGTAAACATGCTAAAACTTAAATCTACTGATCTCTCATTTAATTCTAGGTACATGGAAAACAACGGATAGTTCTGATACAGCACCTGATTGATATTTCCAGGGTGTGAAAACCTCCACCATGAGATTAGGCTGATATTGCATATTCAAACACATACAATGATATATTTGTCATTGCTATTGACCTTTATCTCTCCAGTTTCCTGACAACCTTCTACAGTTATTGACATTACAAATACCAGCGACAACGTGCAGGGCAAAGTATAACCTTTCATTTACCTTCATGTCCCTCAAATGACTCACGTAGGTAGTTTCAACAAAAGCTGCAAACAATGATACTGTTGATTTTTTTTTCTTAACTTGCTAAAATGTTTTCCATTTTCCTCTTGTTCTCTGAAAATCATGCCAATAACTCACTACAAAGGAAACGATTTCAAATGAATACAGGTAATTAGAAGTGTCAAGAAATCAGCAGAGAGTAGGGTGTCTGCCATCATTTCTGTGGAAAGAGTGCCAGATTCCCTTTCAAAAAGGTCTTTGTCATTTTTTAATAGAAGGTAATTAATGTAGACTACAGTAAAGTGTACAGGATCCCAGTCACTTGTCTTTCTTTCCTTAGAAATGGGACCATAAAGATGTTTTGATTTCTAGAAACAATCTTCTGAGGTTATTTAAAAATGACTTTTAATTACAAGCACAGTCTTTTTTAGTCTTTTCATTATTTTAAAAGCAAGAAGAGGAAGAATTTGGAAAGGGCACATTTATAAGAATGAAAAGAAAAAAAAGTTTTATTTTAAAAAGTCCAGAGCTAAGTAATTTGTTTCTAAAGTGACAGGATGATTTCACATAACTGACAGTATCCACTGAGGAGAACACTAAAACCAGATCTGAACATGGAAATCTATCCACTAGTAGCTCAACACTCAACTCTCTGAACACAGGAAGGTGAAATGGCAATGTTTTCGTAATGAACATCACAGATACTCAGTTTGTGAAATGGTACATACTAGTGGTAACAAAAGTAATTATTTGGCATTTTGATAACCATACCTCTGACAGACAAATCCAAATCATCTTAGATAGACCTGTAGAAAATTTCAGATTTCAAAGGAAATGGTGCACTTTATAGACAACTATTTATTCTGAAATCTAGAAAAAACAGATTTTATGGGGTTTTTTAAATGTGTACAGTAAACCAGAATGTTGAATCATTAAGTCGTTAATACACTGAGATCAGTAACTTTCCTTCACAAGCAGTTAATTCCTCACAATGAAACAAAACAAACATCCCTAATAAAAAATATCTAACAACACATCTCATCAGCTGGTATGCTACTAGTATGAATAACTATAGACGTTCTTTGCAGTCATAAAATTATCCAGAACTTTTCTGATTATAATTACAGTATTTCCCCTATTTCCCTTCGTGCTTCCTATATGTCTGCCCTCCCTTGACGACATAGAGAAATAATCACTGAATTATGAGATGAAAATGTTTCCTCTCTTTTCTGTTTCATTATGGTGAACAGCTAGAGGGCCTTAAAATTATATCTGTATTGATACAATGAGGTATACAAATACAGAAATTTTATTTTAAAGCATTGTGAAACACAGACATCAAAATTTTTTTGATAACGGAAAAAAGGTCTCAAAAATATGGAAGACTGATAACAAAGCATAGTGTGTGTAAGAAAGAATATCACAAATTTTAACTTTGCATTTCCATCTGTATGTTCAGTAGAAGAAATTTATAATAACATTTACCAACACTATTTATTTGTGTTACAATGAGGTCATCAGTTTGGATTTTAAGGCAACATCGACATCTAAAAAGAAGAAGCTGACAACCTTCTGATTTATGTAAATCAAGCCTAACACATTTCATAGTCTGCATGTCACTGCCAACAGGAATTAAAAAGTAGTAACAAACATAAACAGCTCTCTGCTTCATGGTTCAGAAAATAGTTGATAGATCTTAGGGCAAAAATTCCCAAAGACTTCATGTCTTCTGGATCTGCATTTCCTACTGCACATGTAGATTCACAGCTGCAGGCGCTCTCTCACTGGGGATTGCTTCTGGTGTATGCTACAATCAATGGAAAGACTTTTACAAATTCCACTGGGCATTATACCAGTTTCAACAGCGACAAAATCCAGAGAAGGTGCTACAAGAAATCATAAAGGTTTGTTGCCTATTCTACAGCTCCGAAGAATGAGAGTTCGAGAACTACTGTTCTTCATGAGGCTTAATTTGTGAGTCTAACGCCCTTGAGCAAGAGTGGCAAAGGTTGGAAAGACTAGACCCATGTATGCATTTTAGAATTACGAGTGAGTTCAAACCATTGAACTTGAGACAAATCTGGCAAAGCAGTACTATTTCAGACCAATGTACTGTAGAGCACTGTACTTGAGCATTAAATTTACTGAAACAAAATCCTGCTGGAAGTTGAGGCAAAACAGTTGTAAGCCTATAAATAAGAAAAGGTTTTGTCCTAGGAAGCCATGAAATTAAGAAGAATAGTCAGATAATACTTACAAAAAATTTACAATTATTGTACTCCTGCCTTGTTTATTTCTCAAGATAGGCAAAAATTTGAAGTTAGCTTATTACTGGGCTAAAATCAATAGCATGATAAAATTACCATATAAAATATAGTAAAAACCAACTATCAATTGCAGTGATACCACATAATGTCTTCAAAGAGCATCAAAGTTAGCAGGTAGCCTAACAAATTCTCTATTATAGTCACAGGTTCCTGATGAGCCTCATAAAGTAATCCTAACCACAGCACAGCTGTCAAAAGTGTTAACTGAAGTCAATCAGTAATGGTCTGACGTATAAATTTAGAACATCCTCTAACACTTGTAAGACCAGGTGCAAGTTTGTGTCACTGTTTTGCAATATCCAAAATGTGTGACCTAACACTAAGTAATTGCTTATCCTGAGCAACTGTCTCAGGCTCTCTGTGCTTGAACTATTCCACTGTGTGTAAGAGAGCAGCTCTCCAAATGCAGTACATTAGTAGTAGTATTAAGACATTTCAAAATGCACATAGCTGGACACAAGAGCTGGAAGCTGCTACTTAAGAGAACGGGAATCACTGCTGGCAATATAACAGGTGACTGGTATCTAGCCAGAAATTCAGAGTTAGGTTTCTGACACCTCAGGTGAACATCTCACTACTGAACTCCTTAATCTGTCTGCTGGAATAATTAAAAGTCAAATAGATCACAGAGGAGCAAAAAAAGCTACCCCCACTCATGTCACTAGCTGGGAAGATCAGCTTCCCACACATGGGAGATGGGTGACAGATTAAATACCAAGATTTAACAGACAGCAGGGGAACACAAAACCCTGGCCAACAGACAACTGATTATTTAAAGATCTTTGTCAGTTTGGTAGAAAATTCTGCTTTGGGTCTAAAAAATAATGTATCTGTCATAAATTACCTTACAGTGGATACGCTTGAGAAAAAGTTTCCACTGCATCCCATTTCTATTCCAGTAGGTTGGTTTGTTTTGCAAAAATACGTTTAGCCCAAGAGGAAAAAAACCCACAAAAACACCTCCCCCCCCAAAAAAAACCCCACCCACATAAAATACAACAAAAAATCATGGAAGTCAAAAATTTTGAAAGTCCATTCCTATTATTCTACCCATCTCCAAGTACAACAAAAAGCATAACTGGAGCTCAGCTGAAATTTATACAGAGACAATAGCCTGTGCACCTTTTGACATTCAGTCATATTCTTGTCCACTCCTTACTTACAGCAGAGAATACAAAGGTATTTTTAACTGAATTGGAAACTTTTTGAATTGGGAACTTTTTAGTATAAGAAAACACTTTGAAAATAAGTATATATGATGAGTCAAGTATTTCATAATTATGACAAAGTTAAATATTTCCAAAAAATTCCATGTAAATATTATACAGATTATGAACAACTTATTTATCTATAATCAAATATGTTGAATAACATACTAAGAACTATACTTCCAGAAGGTTTTTTTCCCCTTAACAAATTTCATGAAATACTAGCAAAGATACCAGTGGTTGTGTCTTGCATCTACTAGCGTAGAGAAAGAGGCATGTCAGAGTTGGAACTGTGTGTTGAGCGTGCAACCTTTTTATTTCAATTATAGTACTGTACCAGAACAACAGAAAGGGAAAGGTCTGTACTTTATGATAATAAGTAAACACAGTGAACATTTTACTATGATGATTTCCCTGTCAAGTTATTTTAAAGACCTCATTAATGTGAAAAAATCAGTGAGTTTTGTAATGATAAACCTATTTCTTCCACCAAAAAAAATGTGGTTTTTCATGAAATCCATATCAATGTTTTGCAGCCCAATCTGCATCGTTTTTAATCTGCATGACATAAAAAAGTAGTTGGTCACAAAGATGTGAGTGTCTTTTGAACTGTTTACAGTCGTGCATCCCAGTGGGACTGTTACTTGTTGAAGGGTGACAAATAAATGAAACGGGAACCTGTTTTAAACTGGTATTGGATGTTGCCTCAAAACTTTTCCTAATTTGCTTGTTACAGAAGTACAGCTTTTACTACAGCACTGTTCAGCATAGTAGTAAATACTGTCTGTTTCTTCCTGTGTGTACATGTGCACTGAGAAAAGATTCAAAATCCTTAACCAGGTAAAACTAGAGATATGAGCACTGAGTTTAAAATTAGCAGCAGAACAACAACAGTGCTGGGACATCTGAATCAGTGTGGAATCTAGGATGCTCTTACCAGTGGTCTCAGCTTCTTCATGTGTAATAAGGAATTATCTCTCCAATTTACCTCAAACTGTGATAGAATTAATCACATGATTAAGAGAGATCTGTGAATTGCCTTGTACATGTAAGTTCTAAGCAGCTTTCAACAGGAAATTGTGAGGTCTGGCGTCTTTAATGTTTCATACCCAAAAAAATATATTTAGATTTTAGATTAGAATGAATTTAAGCCTAGACACTCATATACCATTTTAACATAACATACATAGAAATACCCAAAATTAAACCCAACTTCTCAACAGTATTCCAATTTGATTACATTTTGCTCAGGATCTATCCTTACAGTTTTGCTCAGAATAAAAAGTGGACAGGCTTCTTTTCAGTTGGATAACAAATACAGTGGATCCAGACCAAAGCAATATAATTGGCAAAAGAAAAAATTTCTATTGTTAATTAACAGCAAAAGGAACTTAAGTTTCAGTTCTGTTTTGGACTCACACCTAAATTCTAAACTTACCCATGTCCAAATACAGCTTTGTTGGTTATAAATAGGCCATATATACTTGTCTCTTCTCTCACACCCCCTTAGTCTCAAAAAAGTTCCATTTAATGGAATAACAGACACTAAGTACATGTAGAACAAGAAAAAGGTCACATAAAGAGAAGGAAGGAGTGTAAAATTTTCATTATGAACAAACACAACAGAAAAGAATCTTGGGAAATTCTATTACTCTTTCAGAAGTCTACAGCTTATACCAATCGGTCTAGCAGATCAGAAGGATGAAGTTCTCCAAACATTATGTAAAAATAAATAAGATAATAATTTGAGGAGTAGAAAAGGGAAACTCTGCCTCCTATAGAATTCACTGGTTCAGGTAAGCAGACGGTTGTGCCTTAACATTTGTGCAACAAGGCCAACAAACAATTTTGTCTACATTCTTTCATGATTGTGAAATAAGAAACTCTGGATCACGTAACTTTTCTGCAACTTAAAATCTATGCAACAGTGATACTTTTCACATTAACATAATCGCTATGCAGTGTACTAAATGTGACTCATTTTAATGCTATATCGATACGCCTGACCTCATAATAAATATTATGGTCCCTAGTCTTTAAATGTTGAACAGTGGTGCTTGGGTCAATGGCACATTAATAGGAGTCAACTGCTTTCATGAATTGTTAATTAATTACTTTTGTTGTTTTGCTCATTACACTGGTCATCAAAGAAATAACAATAGTGCTTTTTTCCACAAGAGAGAAGAATAACGTGATTGTTGAGCCAAAGCAAAGAGGTAAATCCATATTGTTTCAATTGCATGAATGCCAGTAGGAGCCTTCTTAAATATTACTTAATATTTGGATTAACATACTGCTCTGTTTTGAATTATCCCCCTAAAAAGATATTTTGGCTAGGATACAATGTCAAGAATGTTTTGTAAGTATGGTGGGACAGCTGTAGAGCCGACACAAAAAGAAGCAAGTTGAGTTCAATTTCTTTCACGTAAGGACTTTTTGATGCAAGCAGAGCTCTCTACAGTAGCTAGTCCTCTGTGCGTATCTTCAAAAGTTGCACTACTGAAAGATAAAATCATATTTACAAGTATGTAAGCTAAAGTATAGTAGCACCTGTTGACACAGAAGATTACCTGATAATCATAACTCTGTATCATACAAACAGAAAAAAATTACAGACTATGCTCCTGTATAAAAAGGACTACATTCTCCACTTCACTGCAACCTATCTAAAGCAGTATAATTCTCTGGGTAAAGTGAGGTTATGCTGGACTAAAATACTACAGACTGAAGACTCAAAACTACGAATGTAATTGTACTTCTAAAATGAAAACGTTACTGAGGAAAACTACTTTCAACACTTGGGACTTCTTAATTTAGTCTTCTTCAGGAAACACCACCAAGAAAGTGTTAAAGTTAACTATTTGGGAGTCAGGAAGCACCAAAATTAAAGTAAGCCAGGCGACATTAAATACACAGTGTTATATTTCATAGAATCACAGAATAATAGAATCATTTAGGTTCAAAAATACCTTTAAATACATCAAGTCCAACTGTAAACCTAACACCGCTAAGCCATGTCCCTAAGTGCTATGTCTACACATCTTTTAAATACCTCCAGGGATGGTGACTCAACCACTGCCCTGGGCAACCTGTGTCAGTGACTGACAACCCTTTCAGTAAACAGCTTGTTCCTAACATCCAATCTAAACCTCCCCTGGTGCAACTTGAGGCCATTACCCCTCATCCTATCACTAGTTACTTGGGAAAAGAGACCAACCCTGTCTCGCTACCCCCTCCTTTCAGGGAGTTGTAGAGAGCAACGAGGTCTCCCCTCATCCTCCTCTTCTCCAGACTGAACACCCCCAGTTCCCTCAGCCGCTCCCCATCGGACTTGTGCTCCAGACCCTTCACCAGTTTCATTGCCCTTCTCTGGACATGCTGCAGCACCTCAATGTCTTTCTTGTAGTGAGGGGCCCAAAACTGAACACAGTATTTGAGATGCAGCCTCACCAGTGCTCAGTACAGGGGGACAATCACTTCCCTGGTCCTGCTGGTCACAATATTTCTGATACAAGCCAGGATGCTTGGTCTTCTTGGCCACCTAGGCACACTGCTGGCTCATGTTCAGCCAGCTGTTGACCAGCACCCCCAGGTCCTTTTTCACCAGGCAACTTTCCAGCCACTCTTCCCAAAGCCTGTTGTGTTGCACGGGGTTGTTGTGACCCAAGTGCAGGACCCAGCACTTGGCCTTATTGAACCTCATGCAATTGGCCTCGGCCCCTTGATCCAGCCTGTCCAGATCCCTCCGCAGAGCCTCCCTACCCTCAGGCAGAACAACACTCCCACCCAACTTGGTGTCATCTGCAGACTTACTGAGGGTGTACTCGATCCAGAACTGGCTCCAGTATTGAGCTCTGGGGAACACCATTTGTGGCTGGCCTCCAACTGGATTTAACTCCATTCACCACATCTCTCTGAGCTCAGCTATCCACAGTAGAACACATGCTATATCTTAGGCATTTAATATTTTCCCAAATTGCCACAACTAAATTGTTTCTAATGTCATCATAACCCTCTTCATCATTATTGATAGATGGCTAATACTTTTTTCATCAAAGGCAGAACTACTTATATTTGTAATCCAAATTCAGTTGCTTTTGTACTGTTTACTTACAGTTCTGGAGACAAGACAGTTGGTGACAAATCAGCTTCAGATTTAGATGGCCTAACTGAATGCCTGAAAATTGTCTTTATCAGTGACTGTTGTATTTACCATATAAAAGTTTGTGCAAAACTTGTGCTATTTTCACATCGCTTTAATATACCTGTTTCCCTCCCACCATTACCACAATGCTTCCATCAGCACTTCATATTTCAACACGGTAAGCAGACAAACATGGCTATTCATCAGTGCTTATTCAGTGCTGTAGTAAACTATTCATTATTTTACAGGATTATTATCTTACAGTATTAAAAATATGATTACAATATCGGTTTGTATGCAGTGATATAAACATAAGCATTTTATCATTATTAACCCATTTAAGAGGACCCAAGGTTGCTCATGCAATTTATATTTTTAAATTCCTTCTTTTTATTATTTAACTATGCAATTTTAAAGTTGATGAAAATGCTTTAATTAAACGCATATTTTTAGAAATATAAGAAACATAGCTCATAGGATGTGCACAACTTGTAACTACGTGGCTAAACATCCTCAGAACACCCTATCTCATTCTTCCTCAGATTTGGTTAAGTGCAGCCTTCCTGTACTGAAAAATTATAATTAAAAGATCCACCAATACTGCTGAAGCAGGAATCTCTTCCTGTTTATCTCTCAGGACTGAAAGTTCTCAATGGTTTCTGCAGATCCTCAGTTTACTCATCATTCCATTTTACTACACAATGAAGTTAACACCATGGTAACATATAATAACATGATCAGGTGTGCGTAAGCAACATATTTAACAGAATAACAGCTTCCAGAGATATTACATGACTAAGTTTAGCACACACATTCTCGGCACAGTGTTTAGTCAAAACAGTCAGAGTATAATATACAACTAAATATGTTTATAGGAAGATTTTGGTGTCAAGAAATGGGTCAAGATCAATTTTGGACAATGGAACCTTTTCTCATAAATGGGACCATAACCTATATAGAAAGCTTAGCTTCCTATGGGAACTATTTTAAAAACAATATTAGGGCCTGCAACATAACTCATCTAATAAAACTCAAACTAATTTTGACTCATTCTTTTAATGCTGCAAACTAATGGAATATTTCTGATTGGACAAAAACAGTTCACTTGACATTTCCAGCCAACCATAAGTTTAAGAACATTGAAACTAATCCAAACCAGGGCATTTAAAAATTGTTGTGAAAATTAACTACAGTGGCCACTACCAGTTTGTGAGAATTTACTACTCTGGCAAAATATAAGAAGTATTTTATGGCTGTTCAGTTATACTTCTGCTCAATCAGACTACATGCATTCAATGATTTTTAGAAAAAAAATATGGACAAAGGGAATGTAGAATTAAAATGCATATCCTAACTATGGCTACTACAAGGTTTTTCAGAAAATAATTTGGAAGTATCTTACTATATCCTGATTTTATTTTAAGCTAGGAAACAAGACTCAGACAGAGTGAAGAAAGAAAATCTATTCCACTAGCAACACGCTATCCAATCACAGCACATCTGCCTTTCTTCTGTGATGACAAGGATGCACAGATGTTTTTTAATATCCATAAACCAATATGCTAACTATAAAAACAAAGGAACACATACAATATACTGCCAGCAATTCTATTAATCTAAGATAAAAACAAAGATGAAAACAGAATGAATCAGCTTCTTCAAACAAACTTCTTTCTGCTTATAAATCAGAGTACTAAAGAGAAATAAATACATATGTATCCTAGTGATCTAACACCCATCCCAAGCTAGCCCCATCTTGTGTCACTGCCTAAGTCATGCAAATTACACCAGAACTGCCAGTTGACTAAGATTAATGACACTGCGCCAGCTTCTTTGTTTCTCTCTGCGGCCGTTTAGTGTGAAATACTATCCAAAAACATTATCTATCCTCTATTAATCCCACAAATTTGTTCACACCATGCACATTGTTTAGGGCAATTTACAACAGGAACATACTGAGCACAATTGCATTTAATTACTTGGGTTCTAATTACATTCATTAAAGGCTAATAAAATAAATGAAACAGCTTTAAAAGCTTCTGCAAAACACATGGGTCTTGTCTCCCTCATGAAGCATACTGTAGAGGTTTGATGTGAAACATAGATTTCAACATATATGTCTGCCTATTATGTATCTGTAATATGCACGACAACATTGAATGCATATTTATTTATTTATTTATTTACACTTATATATAAACCATATGCACATCAATCCTGAATGATCTTGAATACTGCTGATATTTACTTATATTACTAGTCATGAAGATACCAGGCACCCCAAACTACTTTTTAATGTGGTACGTTGAGACGGAGGAATATCAGTTTTAACATTCCAACCCAGTTCTTTTAACTGTTTCCACCTGTACTAGAGAGTTATTCCCTCGTTTTCTCTCATCTCATATCTGCATTATAAAAGATATAAACTGACATCAGAAAGAGAGAAAGACAGCAAGAAAGAAAAGAAGAAAAGAGCAGAGAAAACCACATTACTTTATCTGGTATATATTCTTAAAAATATTTTGTAAGGCTCATTTCTGACATTCATCTGAGGATCTGAATTTTTTTCTGAATAGCTATTTACATTAAAAAACACATTCTGCACACTAGGCAGTCTAAATAAATCCCCCATGGTGGTTAAAAATGCAGCTTGTTAATAACACAATTTCCTAATTCTTACATTTTTCTGCTATTCCCATTGTGCTTAGAATGCAGTTTATGGCGAAAGACAGAGCCTGGAACATGCTGTTGACAACTGTGCCAGAGAGAATTCAGCACTGGATATTCAGAAAAAAGTGCTTGTGGTAAGCTCCTCTCATTACAACTACTCATTGTTCTTGGATTTACAAGAAGATGATCTTAGTTATCAGAGAAAGAAACAAAATTCTAGTGAATTATCCTATAAACCTTATACTATGTACATGTGTGGTCTTAGCTGAAGATCCCATTTGGCACACTTGGAAATTTAAAACTCTTAAGTGTTCTGCATCGCAAATATAATGGTAATCAAACATGTCTGCCAACAGTTAAAAAGTATATAAACTTACACACAATTTTATTTTATGAAGAAATGCAAATAGAAAAAAAAACCAAACAACCAGCCTTGAGGATTAACCTCCAAGTATTGTAGAATTTTAACAAATGTCTTTAAGTGCCATGAAACACTCAAAGATTTGGTGCAGATTCTGCAAAGTAAATCAGATTCATCCAATGTATCTTCCTCTTATGATTTAATAAACGTTCTCTAGCTAGTAATTTATTAATTTTAAAATATTTTAACAATTTCTGGCTTTTTAATCCATTACTGAAAAAATAATTATATTTTACCTTAAAATAAAAAATATATAAAACCATTTTTCTCTTTGGAATATGTTTCACAAGAAGCATGTGGTACAGCACTTGAGGCAGTTTAACTGAAAGTAATAAAATAACCATGGCTATATGTACCATTTTAGAAAGTTCACCTTAAAATTATACTACTTTGCCACATATACATCTCAAACTGTTTCTTATTATGAACATGAGATCAATTCTTTTGCAAACTATTAAAAGAGCAGACATTAAAAAAAAATCATATGAATCCCTCATTGAGATATATAAACCCCTTATTCGTGAATCAACATTTGCTTTGGAGAAGGGAGGAGGGGCACCCATCCTGCACAACAAAGCAGCAGCTCAATACAGCTGCCATCTGGCTTCCTCCTGCAGTTCACTTCCCATAGCAAACAAGATCCATAGTTTAAGGAGTGTTGGGGAAGGGAGAGGGGCTGCAGTTTTAACCTTACAGCTTTATGATGGGGCATTTTTCCACTCTATAAAAACCCCTCTTAATATAGGAGAATGGAAGGCTCAGGAAATTGTTAGTAGGATAGAAAGCCTTTCACTTCTGTGTTTCTGGTTCAGATCCACATCAACTCAGTGGTAACCAAACATAACTACCACCTAAAGGATTTTTTAATGAAATGAGTTAGCTGATCTCAGTACAATACCTAGGGAGCAAGCATCCATATCACTAAAAGCAACAGCAAATAGGATAAACTCTTTCCTCCTCACTGTGTAGAAATTGCTTCTCACCAGCAGCAGCTGAGAACATTTCAAACATTAAAGCATAAACCAAACTACTTCAACTGCAAGAGAAGAAAGAGAGCTAAAAGCATGACATAGTGAGGGGTCTACCATGTGTTACGCTTTTTCTGCTTAAGTTCATACATGCACAAATTTGTCAATTTTCAGGTTATGTTCTAATGTTTATTGTCCTTACCTTTCCTTGGGTAGTAGTGGCGGAAATATGAGCAGAAAAGAATCTAACAGTTTAGCTTTGCATTTATACTGGAACGGCTAAAGACTCAAACTGACAGCCATGAATTCTCTATTTTTCTTTTATGTTATTTAATAGTGTGCATTCACCATTTTGCTACATTTACTAAATAGTAATAGACCCAAAGATTCAGGCTGTGTACTCCAATGGTTTGATCAAACAAAGATGACTATAACATAAATATATGCTGAAGCAATGATAAAGGTGCTGGTTTAAGCAGTAATATAAAACCTAGCAGTTTACTTGCTGTAAACATTAAGGATCCAAGTCCTTTCCCATTAAATTATCATTAATATTAACAGGAGCCCTAAAAGGTTATCCATTCCTTCAGCAGGATCTGACTTTATACACGTTAATGTTAAGGTATTCAACCTAATATACAGACAGTTCACAGCATGATAAAATGAAAGACAATTTCTTGCCATATCTAAAAAGCAGCATCCAGTTTATAGTAAAAGTAAAATAAACTTAAAAATCAAACATTCATGTTGCTGGAAAAGTCAAATGCTGTTCTAATACCATGCAACTGAATGGATCATATACATTAAAACTGATCAGTGAAAAACACCAACAAAATGAATAAATACAACCCAAAAGCTAATGACCTCAATCCCTAGCAGCCCCTTGACCCTTATTACTACAGCTGCTGGTGTAGGAAAGGATTAAAGGGGGCTAGAAATCATTGGGTTAACATGCAAGGGCTCAGAAATCTGACCTTGGTTACTTACAACATATATCCCCTACTAAAAATGAGTATATGAGGAGAATTAGAAACAGAGCAAGCAAAGGTCAGCTTGAGTGCAGATAAACTAAGAAAAAGGAGGCTTGAAAGGCAAAAAGGTTTTATTTCTGCCACAGCATTTTGTTGTAACCAAGACAGTCTAAGGACAGAAGCAGGATTAGGGCAGCTGGCATTGTTGAACATGCTAGATGAACTTTTGGGCACACAAATCCTTCTTCATTTCTTAAACAGAAACAGCAGCTTTCAAAGCTTAAAAAAAGAAAAACTACTCACCATTAGATATGTCCCACCAGCTGCATATGTCGTAAGACGTACGAACAACATCCTCATCACCATGACGAGAAAACTAGACTTCCTCACTAATTGCAATCATAAATTCAATAATCACTACTCTTTTGTCAAACTCTCTCTGAAATTCTCCTATACTAAGATCCTTTCCTTAGGTATTAAGGTCAACACCAAAGATGGTAATCTACAAACAAAAATGCACAGCAAACCACAAACTAACAAACTTAGCTCCATAAACCTTCAGCCATCTGAAACACAAACTAATCAGGCATCCTCAGATGCCACCCCATTCACTCTGAAGAAAAATCTCATTATTCCATCCAAAGAACCATCAGCTAACCAAAGAAGACTTAGTCAAAAAGTACACCTTTATATAGAGAACATATTTATCTGAAAGAGATGACTGAGCATCACAGAGGGAATTACAGCTGTCAGATAAGATTGTACTTGGTACTTAATAAAAAATCATTAACCAATTATAATAATTATAATTCTCAAAGATGATGCCACTTTGAAGATGTCCTCCAAGAACCACTTTGGCTTTCTAACAGTCTCTAGCCTCAGAAAACTCACCACTAGAAGCATCCTAGGTACAGTTCAAAGACACTGAATGGATCAAGACCGTGGTTGAGCAAGAAACATAAAATCTGACAACATATTTCTATTATTACTGGAGTAAATAATCTCACAACAGAACCACCACTGTCTTTCAATTCTGCAACTGCACTTTTAGGAATATCACACCATTTATTCCAGTAACTTGCCATCACAACCGCTACAATGTATGTAAAACTAAGCAAAAACTACATATCGGAGTGAACTGACACAGTCTATAAAGGAAAAGTCTCCATCTGTGAACGCCTCTCACTAGTCACTGTGTTTCTGATCTCTCATTGCTTCCTCTCTGATTGCTCACACACTATGTCCCTTTCTCAGGTAAAATCTACAAACATCTTTGAAATTTTGGCAAGCAAAACTCATAACCCTACTGGATGCCAAAAATCCTGGATGCAAGAGCGTGATTTTACAGCACATTTTAATCTCCCTTCTCTCCCAGACTAACCTGTGCTTCACATGCAACAAACACTGTCTTTTTTCCCTAGAGGTGTCTTTGTCTCTCCTGTACCCCACCACCCCCTGGCCCCATATCATCCTGTCTCTTCCACAAGTACCAACTGCTTTTATTTAAAGACAGTTGAATTGATGTATGTCTGCTATCGCTGAGCAACTGTTCTCAACTTTTCTTTTGCCACTATTTCTATTTCACCCATGGAAGAGAGGTTTATGTGCCTGCAAGCCTAACTTTTCCAAATATTCCAGTTGGTCTAATATAAGATAATACTTCTATCTACATACAAATGATGGCATAATAAAAATTCAGGTTCATTCTACTTTCAGAATTCTGAAATGTAAAGGAGCAATTTTCTATATTTTAAAAAGTTTTTTAATCATAACCAGTAAGCTGTTAAATGGTATTCCTGGAGCTCTGAATGTGAATAATTAACAACATTTAATCAACTTTTTTCTTTGGGAAAAAAAAAAATGTTTGTTTTTGCCAAACATATATTCACTGAACATGAATGAAGAAAAAATTACTTTCTAAAGAGTTCAGGATTCATGAACAACAGAGAACACTGGATTGGGACAAACATGGGAAGAAGACCCAATGTGTATATTCTATGTTTTTCATGATGAGTTTCTTGCACAAAGCTAGTCAAATACTATGAAAGAAGTAAATTTTGAGAAAGGGATAAGAATAATTAGTTCATCAAACAACAGACACTAGGTTTCACTGAGGGCCTGTGAAGAGTCATGCAGTAGGAAAAGAAAGTAACAGTTTTGAGCAGCTCTCTACACTTTACCTGGGGAAACATTTATATCACACATAATTGTTCACAGTATTTATGAAAGACTGTTGAGTGGCATTTATCTACTAGCCATTGGCTTTTTGGACCAAATCCCATAGATGTTTTTGGACCAGTTCCCGTGGGCTGTTAGAATAAAGTCAGAGTCTCCACACATAATCATATAGAACAATGGCACAGGACTCATTTTTTCAATTCATATTAGTTCGACAGTGAAGGCTCAAAATTGAAGAGCTAGATAGCTGTTACTGGACGGATCGGTATTGAAATATACTAAAATGTACAATTACCCATTTTACTATTGATTAAACCAAAAGGCTTTAAGGAAAGAAAGAAGTACACAGATATTTCTTCCATGGCTTATTTTTGTTTCTACTGATGCATGACTGAAAAGTGTGACAACAGGTAAAAAACTGTGTATTTTCTCCCCATCTCCCCTTCTCCACCAGAGCCAGAAAAGTTCCTCCCCATTCCCAAGCTGTCTCACTATTTAACAGTTTTGAAGCTTTGTATCAGCTTGAAGCAAGTTGAAAGTTTAACTCTTTGGCTCTCATGTGACATCAAAATGTAGTTAATAAGAATTTGTTTCAGTGCCAACACAGTAACACAATCTCTAAAAGACAGCTGAGCCTACACCCGAAAATTTTACTGGGATCACCCTCCACACTACTGACTTTGTAAAACTTTTATTAAATGAAGCATAATATGCTTCTTGTCCTTAATGTACTAGAAAATACATTAATAGTATATACACTTTTCCAGTGCTGAAGTTATAAAATACAGCACTACTGTACTTAGTAATGGTAAAACCTGTTTTATAAGCAGCATGCACATACATTACTTTGAAGCTGGTTTACAGATACCCCTCTCTGTTAAGATATGGCTTGGCTGCAAATCCACTAATCTAAACCAGATTGTAGCATACCTGTGACGTCCTACAAGCACTAATTGATAAGATTTCCCAATTATAAACTTCATTCTTATGAATGCAGTAAGTGAAGATGTGGAAGTGGACAATATCTCGTTTTGGATAAGACTCTACTCCTTGTTAAAATTTTATTACTTCAGAGCTGGTTATTTATCATCATTGACATAACAATAACAGATGTCTTATTTGTGCATTCCTTTTCTGCCTGCCTTTCAGCTATGATTTTACAACTTGTAAAGGACTAGAAAAAATCGCTAACGGATTTACAAGAGACTTGTGCAGTACTATTTAGAAGACAAGTGTAATACAAACTAGTCAACTAACATAACTCTCATTTGAAGGACTATATTCTGTTTTACTTTCCTAGTCCGTGAAATTAGTGATCTGGGGCTAAGTTTACCAGTAAAGATTACTACTCATGATAACCGTGACAGATAAGTGGTAGTGCAAACTATGAGGATACTCCCTAAGAATACTTCCACTTGCAAATAAATGCACATAAACTACAGCATTATATTCTCCCAAGGTTTGTATGAATCATGCTTTGATTAGTGATTCTATAAATAGTTTAAATTAGTAGGGATTGATTTGAAGCAGTTTCCTTTTCATTGTTCTGTTTTTCACTTCAATAAACAGGAAGATTATAATTACTACTTAAAACTTCTTTAACCAGTGTTCTTTTCTGTGGCATTTCACTCTCAAGAACAATGACTGGAATAGAATTAAACAACCAACCAAAAATATGCAAAAATTTTGGATTTGCTTTTTTTTTTGCCAAAAAATGTGGGTCTTTTTCCCAGTGTGCTAGCATTTTTCCCCTCCTAATTTTTTTCGGTTTTGAAATAAAACTCCACTAGACTAACCTGTGCAGTTTCACCACTGTATAAAGAAACTGTGGAAAAAAAATTCAGTTTTGCACATTTTTTTTTTCTGTAAAACCTTAAGCTAACCTAAGTTTTGTCATGGAGGTTAATGTTAGGACTCAGGGAAGGGTTAACTCTTCAAAAGCATTCATAGAAAAGCCTCATGGCATGTAAAAGACACATCATGCACACCTGTAAACTAACAGAATAAATATTCCAATTAATTATCAGCCTGAATTGTTGCTAGAACTATGGAACAGTTCTTCAGCTCCCCAAATGAGCAGTCTGAAATAGCTAAAACAAAATGCTGAAGCTCCAGCATTTAAAAATGATTCATGAATTTTACAAATAGCCATTCCAGGAATTTTAACCTTTGCCACAAATACTTACCATTATCTTCACAAGACACTTTGTTTTCAGAGAACTGCAGAATAAAGTTCTTAATCTACTTACGTTTTCAGTTGCAGTTTACAAAATCAAATTTCACCCAAAAGATTTGAGACGTCAGTCTCCAAGTATTTTTGACCAAAGCAATATAAACCCCATTCCCATTCAGTGACTGACTCACATTTATGTCTACGCAGATGGGTATGGAAATCACACATCTGCATTCTGAGGTAGTCAGAGGAAGCCACATGTCCAAGCTTGCTGAATAAGCCCTGCAAAGCAAAAGAGAACACTGGTTAACATACTACCACACTAACACAGTAATCTGGTTTCTGGACCTGAGCTGGACTCACATTGACCAGCTCAAGGCACAGAAAGAGCAGCTCACATTCATCTGTATCACATTGTATAGATGTACACTTTAGATATGTCCATGTGCTGTAATTGAGTGTAGTGCAGAAATATTCAAGTGTATTCTGAATTTTTTTTTTTTTTTTTGAGTCCTGGAAATCACCTATCTCACCTACAGCAATCAGTTATGTTGAAAAGTTCAGAGTGCAGGTACAGCATCAGTTATATCCATTCTACTATCTAACTCGACTGCTAACTCTGCCAGACCTGGTCTATAAGATGTCCAGCATAAAGTTCGTTCAATTCTGCTTATTGCAGAGAAGTTTTCCTAAAATTATATTGATTTTTTTTTTCCTAAAATGACTTAATTAGTTTAAGAATTCCTACTGATACAAATTCTGAATTTTACTTAGATGTGGTAAATCAAAGATGCATAAGGAATTAATCAGTTTTGATCATTAGAAATTAGGCCTAGGTGGTATACCAAACATAAACCCTAGAAGAAAAATATAATGCTTAAAAACTGTTTAAAGATGAGGGCAGTCATATATAGGTAGCATGCAATACTTGACAAGAAAGGCAAGCATTCCATCCATCGACAGTATACACATCTTTCTCTGACATTTCTAGTACTAGGGAAAAAAGGATGAAAAGAATAGCTCTGGGAGTCATCAGCTGCAATTATATGATGACCATGTACAGCACTACTCACAACCCAGATCAAAACTTGAGTTGTTTAAAGATTGGAAAAGACTTTAAGAGGACATATATCAAACACTGGAAGACTTTGTTTTCCTCTATTATTATTTATCTATTTTGTGCAGGCAACATGCAAATCACTACCTTAAGTACATTGGTGTATACACAATAATTAGTTTCAGGGTAATAAGAAATTCAGCTTTCCATAGTTATTTTCCAACACCTAAAATGGTACAAAGTGTCCACAACATACAGGAAATATTTCTATGCCACCACTGCATTTCTATAAAAGTTCCCAATGCACAGAAAATGTCAAGGTCAGCTGCAATTCCTCTACATATGAGATACTCTCTGGTTTCTCTTCTAATCATATGACTTACCAGTCAGAACACAAGCAGAACTTCCCTGGCAGGTACTCACAGCCCAACTACCATTAAGCCTACGTTTTCCTCCTTAGCAACTGTATTGCCAGTTCCCTCAGTACAGAAAAAGAAACATCTTATTTTGCCTCCATACATCTATAAAGGATGTCTAGGTAATTATGGGTTCACTAACTTGTTGCTGCACCAGTATCACCGATTAACCATAACTTGCAGGACTACAAAGTAATGAGTCCCGAAGTTGAGAAATACATGACGAAAGAACATGATTCAAAAATTATGTTATTCTTAAAGTTCTTTTACAGTTGAACATTGTTGTATACAGCCAAAGAACACACCTGACATGAATTACTAAATAACACGTCCATCCAAGACAGTGGACCACATCAGTGAAAAACAAACAGGCTCTGAAACTCCCCCACCATCAGAGAAGGAGAAATGAAACGGAGTCTTTGGTGCTTATATGAAGTATAAAAGAGCTAGATCTAAAATACTGTCCTATTAGTTGTAAGGACTTGCTAACACTAAGTGGGTTTAAACAAAATGCACTTACTTGATTTTTACAAAAACCATCTCTATTCCATCATTCAAATTTCACAAAATCACAGAATTGTTTAGAACCTCATAAAATTAATCCAACTTCCTCCTGCTCAAGCAGGTCACTTGAGCCAGCTGTCCAAGATTGTGTCTGGTCACCTTTTTAACATCTCTACAGAAGGAGATTCTACAACCTTTCTGGGCAATCTGTTCCAGTGTTTGATCACATTCATAGTAAAAAAGTGTCGTCTTATGTCCAGCTAGAATTTCATGTGTTTTAATTTGCACACATTGCCTCTTGTCTTGTCAGTGGAAACTACTGAAAAAAGTCTGGATTCCTCTTGCTCATTCCCTTCCATCACATATACATGTATACATTGATAAGATTCAAAGATAGCATAGGAATGATCAACTGGACCATTGGATTCCAACCTCTGCAAAAGTTCAAGAAATTTTAAACAAGCAAATTTGTTTCCAATTGGATTAACTTCAAAATAATATAGCAAGACAGCTTCAACATTCTTTCTTAGCACATGAATTTATGCAACAGTTGTTTAAAAGACACCTAAGCACAAGTAAATATTCATAGTAAAATTCACCACAATATATTTGCAGCAGTTAATGTCCACAGATCAATTCCCTTTAGTCACTGCTTGTACTGGTCACTAAGTGAAGCATCAGGACAAGTAGAAACAAGAAAACACAAGACACAGGGGACCTCATGATAATTAACACTCCTTCATCTCCTGTGATCTGCATAGCAATATAAAACAAGCAAGGCACTATCACTTTTGTATTGTAAGGCACCTTTACTAAACAGGTCTAGGAAAACAGAACAGATCACTCCGCCACTTGTGTCCCATTCAGCTGCTTCATCTAGCTTCACAGACACCAGATGTTGCCCAGGATACTTGTCTTGGATTCTTTCTGATACTCTTCTTTGGACAAGCTTAATTTTTAATTTTATACTTTCTCCCATTTAATTAACTTTGACCTTTTGCCAAAGAGCATCTGCTAGTTACTCAGGACAATACTGTGAGAACATGATTAGAGAACTAAAAGCTATGTTTGAAGCACCATTGTGGTGAAATCATGATGTCCTGGCTTCACAGGAGGCTAACCATGGGCCAGCCATGGCAGGCAGGCCATGAGAAGCCCCACGTCAGCTGGGAGTTTCAGTCAGGGCAGCTGCCCCAAGCTGACTCACAGGTGTGCCCCATAGCACTGACATCAAGCTCATTATAAAAGGAGGGAGTTTACTGAGAGTGGGGAGTTCCTATTCCTGGCACCTGTCTCTTTTGGTCTTCTGTTCCTTCTGCAGCTCCCAAGGACTAGGCTGAGTATAAGTTTATATGCTTTATAGGGGTATTTGTATTAGTTTTGTTGTTTCATTTAATCTGTTTCTATTTCAACCCATAGGGCTTCTCCCTTTTTTTCCTCGATTCCCCTTCTCAGCAGAGAAGGGGTCATTGGGTGACAGAGCAACTGCTACAGTTTAGCCCCGGGTACAGGCTAAATGTAGACACATAAGATTAGGTTTTTATTAATATTTAACATTTCAAATAGTCTTTCAATTTTTTAAAACAAGATTTAAAAGAAATGGCAAACAATAACTAAACATGTAACTTGGATAAAGTTTTAGCTGCTTAATTATATTGTAGGTGGTTGTTGGTAGCCTTTTGTTTTCATTAAAAAATTGAGAGAGCTTTGTAACATTCATCTACATGTAAATGACAATTTCATGCTATACTATTTGCATATTTATTCCTAAAACCTCATAGAATAAAAATGTCATTAATATAGTATTTAATATATATTTCTAACTTGTACTATTTTCTGTTCTACAACAGTTAAAAGTTCTTCACTGTGCTCTCTGAAAACATGCACAAGCCTTATACATAGAAGAAATTCTTAAAGGAGACCCTTGAATGACATTGGCAACATGTTTAGTGCCCAGATCCTTAACAAAGTTCATCTGTTTAACTTCTCAAATAACAGGTTAAGAGGTAACCTGAGCAGCAACAGAGTTTAAATTCATATATCTAGTATACAACCTACCAAAATAAGGAAAACAAGCTGTAGCAGAATTAAGCGATAAAAATAAACCAAAGCAAGTTCAAACCAGGCTACTAACAATTAACAGCAAAAGTACTAAACCACAAAGAATTTAGTAAGAGTCTGTATTTCTGGATTATTCTAAGTCAAGATGTAAAGATCTTAGTTACGTTGCTTTAAAAAGATATCCTCTAATTCAATCGCAGGTGCTGGATTATAAGAAGCAATCAATTAATGAAATACCTACAATATATGTCATGCAGGAAATCAGGCTAAATGACTGTACTGCCTTTCTTTCTGGCCTCAAATTGGAGAAAAACATATATTATCAAATTAGACTATATTTTAAACTCATTTTGAATGTGACTGCTTAAACAGAAGAGTTGGGCTTTATACATCTAACACAAATACTATCAAATTTCTTGTTTACAATATTAGAATACTAAATATGGCAACAGTAAACTCATTTTCAAAACTGATTTTGTTTTCTTAAATATCATCATCTAGCAGGCTATTTTATTTCTTTGAGCAGTCTCATCAACTTGTCATGAAAGACCAAGTATACTGAAGCCATACAATATGGCAGTAGTCTACATTTTAACTTACCCTTAGGGACTATTTAACCTCTTGTTTTACTTTTTTCAGACCAAAGCAAGGGTAAGGATAACCGAGAGATGATATATATATGTCGTAACTATGTAAAGGTCAACAAGGTTTAAACACGTTGGGTTCTACTCATAAGTATTTGACTAATAGGTGTGTATTTTTCATCTTAAAACCTTAAGATTGGCACCTCAGTAGGCAGCAAATTATTCTGACTGAACACGTAAAATACGTGTTTCCTGAGTTGAATTTCTTCAGATACGTGCTTGAATGCCAATGTCAAATATCAAGGAGCGGTAATAATTCTTCTTGTAATATTCCTTACATTATAAAGGTAACGGACTACATCAGCATGAGTTGTATGACGTGCCCAGATCTGAACTTGCTTACATCACTTTGGCTCTATTTAAACAATTTTGGATTCACACTAGAGTAGTTTGGAACTTGGTCCTATACATCTCTTATTACTAACCAAGTGGCAGTTTCATTTGGTTTATAGGACAGAAAGGGCAAATTAGTTTTATTACAGGGGAACAGGTGACCTAGTTCAGGACTACATAAGCTTAGGCAACCTACGCTGCCCCTTTCGATATCTTTGAAGCAACTAGTTTTAGTGTTACTGTACACATTTGGATAATGCAAATACACTCAAAACTTTTTCTCCCTGACAAAAAAACACAAACAAAAGCACTATTAATGTAGGAAAATACTTTATTCTTTCTATAATTAAAATCAAAACTGATTTGATGTGTGAAGTAATTAATGGCTACCACTCCATGGAATTACATACTCCTATTTCTTTAGTGGCTCAATCCATCTGTATGACCCTCTTGCTTGATTCTTGAACTGAAAAACACCAGATCTGAACAAGCAGCCATTTGATTCCAGAGAATGTCATCATATAAATCATTAGTATTTTCCTTATGAAAAAAAAAGAGGGAGGGGAGTCTAGACAACAATTTCATACATTTACTTGTTTTCTAAGATGTTGGATTATGCAGGGCTTTTTTTTTTTTTTTTTTTTTTCCCCAAATTGGTATGGCTTGAGTTAGATTTAAAACCTGTTCCCAGAGGAGGCTGATAAATGGATTAAAGTGGAACATAAATTTCTTATGTCACCCAGTCCCTTAAACCTTGATGTCAGTAACATGCCTAATCATTCCATTATTATAAATGTCAAATATGTTTTACATGTGTTAGGGTGAATGGGTATCAGAAGAAATGGAAGACTCAAGAAATTGTAATGCTATTATAAACTTCCACACAAAAATATCTAAATTATTACAGTGTTCACTCATTAGTAGTTTGGATTCTTATTTTCTTGTTACTTGCTAACTGAATCCTCTACTATGAGAGACAGAGCAGTGTATCCATTGTGCTACACATGCTTTGCTTTCCCTTAATGGCACTACTTCTGTGAACTAGCATGACAAACTGAAGAATGTGAAAGGCAGAATAGACTCAGTGTTGGGTTTTTTTTTTGTAGTTAATTTGAGAAATTGTACATAGGAATCTTGCTTTGAAAATATGAGAATTGTTATTCTACTCAGCAAAATGAAATGCCTCAGCTGAAAGAGTGTTTGTACTGGATTTTAAGAAAGATGTTGCAAAGTATAGAGAGAGAAAAAAATGACAACCCTTTCAGAAAAATGACTTGCATGAAAGAACTGGGCTTGCGTGTGCTACCGAACAAAAACGGGAGAAGTAGATCAGCATTACAATAATCCTGAAAAAAGTAAAAAAACCCCAGTGATTTATCATCCATTTTCTTCAAAGTATACAGAGGCAAGTAAGTGGTTTCATTTGCAATCCATAGGTTTGGAATTAAACAGTAGAAACAAGCTTTCCAAACTCAAGTGAAGTAAAACACAGGAACATGTTGCCAAAACGGAGGCTATAAAAGCCTCATTACAGAAGTCTACAGTAACAAATTAGAAATATTTCAGTATGAGACAGTTCAGTTATATTTGATATTATCAAATATCTGATCTGGTTGACTACATGATCTTTTGAGGTTAGCTGCATTCTGTATTTCTATGATTCTGTGGTAACAGTCATTCAAAGAGTATTACAGTTCTTTAACGGTGAAAATACTTGATATGTAATGAGAGGTAAGAATCCTTGGGCAATAAAGCATTAAGCATTTTAGAAGAAAAACAGTGAAAGAAACCTCAGCTATTCAATATAACTCCATAAGTATAAGGTGACAACAGAAAGTTCACTACTGGGGGGGAGGGGAAGGGGGTGTGTGGAAATCACCCTTAATCTACTTCTATGTCCCTCCCCAAATCTTATCTGATCTAAAATAATCCAGAATTCCCTAAAATGTTATATGCTTAAGAGTTTCAGACTACAGATAATAAGGTCCTAATTTTCAGGTTGGTTAATCATACACAGCTCCCACTGAAGTCAAACAGCATCGGTGAGTCACCACAAGCTATATAAGCAAACCTTTGCTGTTGTATTTTCTTTGTGTGGGACTAAAAGGAGGTGGACAGACAAAAACACCCAAACTACCACAACAGCAAACAATTCTACAAATTCAAGTTTCTGTTGCCAGTTGTTAGGCACTGGATAAATCTACAGGTCGGTGAGTTAACATTCGTCCGTTCTCTCTTTCACAATTCATGCTTATGCAGAATTTGTTCAATTTTCAGGCGTTTTGTTGGAAAGCAATAGAGCACAATACTGGAGCTAGTTTTAGCCTTGTAAAGTATTTACCTTTATTTGAAATACTTCTGGCTGTGAGGAAAGAGAAACAGACAAGCTACTTAGCTGCTCTGAGATACTATGTTTCCAACAAGTTAATATAAACAACTCGGGCAATTCAGCAGAGCTTTGCTGTCTCACGATAATGCTTCGGAAATTAACTGCGAAGTTAAATGTTGATGATTAGCAAAAACAAATGTTGAAATCTTCACAAAGTTTACTTTTTATTTCACTAGAATAGTTGCATTTTAGGTGAGTTAATTTTGGTTTACTATAATTACACACTGCAACATTACTGCCACAATGTCAAACACTGAGAAAATTGGAAATTATATTCTCCATTTTGGTGTAGAACCTTGCTTGATTCAGTCCTGCTGTTTACCTGTATTACAAAATCATTATTAACTTCTAATTTGTCCCTCTTTGCCTTATGTAGATAGAAAATACCTCTTTGGTACTTTTTAACCCTTAAATTCAAAATTTGACCTCACTCTTTACTGTATGCTCTCCATGTCATACATACTAAGAATAGTCTAATTTCAATATACATTTCTCTAATGAAATTCATTACCATAGTAGCTTATTGCATAAGCACTAACATGAAATTATATACTAGAAAAATCTATTTCCAAACATCTCCTCCATATATACTTTTGTATATTTGTGCAGGTTTTTTTATTCATGTATATGTGTATGAGAGAAACTAAGTTTGAAAGACTTAGGCCAAAACTCCAGTAGGTTCTTCAGTGTAATACACCTAGGACCTGATTTTTCAGAGTATTTTGCTCAGAACTCTGTATGTTCAAGGTACAATTTCCATTAAATTCAGTTCCATTGATAGCACTTAGCATTTAGCACAATGATGCTCTCAACTGTAAATTCTTAGCAGAACATATGCAGGATAATCATATTGCTTAGCGGTTGGCACCTAATTTAGATGTCTAATTTGTGAGGTTAATCCCCCAAGGCTCTGCTACCACCAACAGAAAGAGGCAGCCCTGCTGTCTCTGGCTGTGCATCCCTATTTCCTCCCATGTGCTGGCACTTGCATTTATAAAGCTGTTCGGTGACTTGGATTCACAAGTTGATTTAGCTGAAAAATAATATTTTCAGGATTGGATGTTACATTGCAGGTTTGCATGTTACATTTTCAGCTGAATCAGCTGATCTGTCTGAACACACATGCATACAATCAGCAGTAGCAATACCAGTGCACAGGTATTACCTTGCAACTGGCCAGAGCAGATTGGGATGATCCCTCTAGCCATCATCGTATGGCACCTATGTAATTACATTAGATGGCTGGCACAGAATAATGTGCATGTTATGTCAAAAAAAAAAAAAGTCACATGGAAAGAAAATTCCATCAAATGACTTCTAGGCTCACATTAAAAGTCTGTGTCAAAGGCAAGGAAAGAATCTGTATTTCCTGGGCAACAGTCAAATGACCTTTACACTTAAATTTTCTTTCTATAGTTCCCGCTTCATTCACCCAGTACGTATTCCAAATTCTGCAACAACTGAGGCAGAGGTCCTACAGAAAACAGTCTAATTCATCACACTACAGGATTTTCTCTGTACAATGAATGAACTTGAAATCCCTTGGCGAAAAAGCAGTATGCGGTAGTTAATATTTTAACATGTATAGACAAAGAGGGCAAACTAATTGTAAACAATTGAATTTGAAACCAGAAAGGTATTTTCATACAGGCTTCTGTATACAACTAACGATTGCTTAAAAAGGCAAATCTAAACTCTAGGAATTTCATCATGTCAAACTAGAGTGGAGTCAAGTGGCAGAGTAAGAACACTTAAGGCATGTTACCACCTTAGTTATAGAAATTGATTTTTAAATAACTCATCGTTTTCAAAAATCTTTTACAGCTTGTTACAGAAAATACATAAACATGCAGCTTAGTACCATAAAAGTGGTCCAAGTCCATTAAAATTGATAGACTTTCAATTGACCATAGATCAGGGTCTATGCATATAAAGCAGTGATTTCAAAACACTGTTCAAATGCAGACTTCCTTTTTTAAAAAAATTACTTCAAGCAAATAAGTATTTTTAAGAAAGATATATTGCGTATACTGATAGTACAGAAAATTAGATTAATTTGCTTCAGTGACTCCTGTGATTGAGGAACAAATGTGAGGACACAAGGAAAACAATGCCTGCTTGCCTTTTTAAATTGGTATTCTGCTATGTATAATCATTCTGTTGCTGTCATGTTCTTTACACTGTTGTGGTATCAAGCAAACCCATGATTACTTTCAGGGGAAAAATACAGAAACTTATGGTGACTTATCTTTTGAATTGGCAAAACAGTTAAACAGTGAGGTATAGAGCAACTTTCCCTTCTTTTGTTTAATACGTACTGAAGATACCATGGTTTGTTTCATAGTACAATCACTTTCAGAAAGTACTTTAAAACCTATAGATAAGAATTAGATCAGAAATTGAGGGTTCTCCTTGTTTATGAGGTAACAACTGTATCCTGTGGAGGTGTTTATTAGACCTGCTACAGATACAGTTGCTACCAAGTTAAGTGGAAGCACGGTCAAGTTTTTTGTACGATAGAAAAATGTCAAATGAGAGCTGAGTTTCACAACAAAACAATCACACAAAATATGTCGAAAGACTGAAAAAATATTTGTAGAAACATGTGCACCAAACTGAATGAAGTGGGAATATTATAGGCATTAGAAAATTGTAACAAGCACTCCAGTTGCAAATGGGATTCTAGTCTTACTGTAGTTCCCAACACTAGCATCTATAATCAATAGATTGGAAAATAGATATATGACTGCTAGCAGTCTTTGAATTAATTTTGTTACAGAAAGCAACATGGACCAGAGATTGTGTCTATGAAGAAATGGGGTGGTAAAATAAAAAGATAGCTGTAAGGTCATAAAAATCAAATCAAAATCTGCACTTTGTGCATGAATTGATTCCTCATAATATCATACTACAATTACCTAATCTCAAAATGCAGTGGTTTTAAGCTCTGTGGAGAATAATGACTGGTATTTTAACTCTGAACTTGGCTATAAATCACACTATGCAGTCATCTTCTTAAGGTAATGGGAGACATCTACTAATATCACAGTTATACTATCAACTAATACAAAATAAAAAAAACAGACCATGGGTGCATTACCTACTGTCCTACACCAACTGTGGCCAAGGCTACCTGCAAGGAATGATGGTCATTACTGGAAGTCCTCTGCCAGGTGTTTCACTCTCTCTCCCAGTCATTATTTTCCCGCTGTAGCTTCTATGTCCTTTTCCTTTTTTCCCCTCTCATGTGTCACTACCAATCATTTGGGGGTTTTTCCCATAGTTTATTTCTCTTTACTTCTCTGTCCTTCTTGGAAGGCAATTTAGTTTATATAATAGATGGACTGGAACCCAAGCAACTCCAAGGGAAGAATCAAGAGCAGCTGCAACAGGCAGATACCAAGGAAACAGTATAAGAACAAAGCAAGCACATAGTTACTTCCTAAGAATGTTTCCCCAGCATCCATTTGCAGCTCTGAGACTCCCTGAGCCAAAGGTAACTTTAAGTTTTTAATGCCTTTTTTTTCTTGTGTTTCATCCAGTTGCTTATTAAATTTCTGCAGACTTCCACCATCTACAACATCTAACAATACAGGTGTCCAGAGCTCAATTGCACATGGTCTGATGTTTGGTTTATATCGCAAAAATGCAATGGCAGTTTGATTCCTGGGGGGAAAATGTATGCAATGAACTCTTTCTGCCAGGAACGTCTCTTTTTTCTTATTAGATTTTTGAGCGTTTCATTGGAATAGTTCATTGGAATTAGTATTAACTAATTTAAGCAGAGTGTCTTATACTTTGCACACAGAACTTCTCATCTATGTTTTGCATTTCACTGTACAAAATGCTTCTTTGTGATAAAAAGCAGCAGTTCACATCTTTGATGGCTGGTACCTTCTTATGACAGCATGATATTAGCTCCTTTTGGTTTCAGTGAATCTTCAAGCTATAAGGTTATTTACTTTTTTTTTAAAAATAATTTTGAAATCTACAAAACCTTGTTCCAGTAGGAGAGTCTACAAAACATATCCAATATATATGTAAAATACACACCACAGATGTTTGTAGTTTGGTCCGTAGACTGATAACTTTATACTGCAGTTCTTCTATTTCACTTCTGTGCATTGTAGACTGAAGTGCCACTTGATTTATAAAAAAAAATAAAAAGAACATGTATTAATGAACGAGTAACATGAACAGAGATAGAAGTTATAGATAGTAACATTACTGTTTTTAAAAACACTTCCACTGGAAATTATCTCAGAACAAAGACAGCAAGATGTTGGGTTTTTTTTTTTTTTTAAAGAAGTACTATTGATTGTTTCTAAAGGAGCAGTAGTGGTGTTAGTGAAGGACCATTTAATTTTTAATATATTTTTAAAATCTATTTCAAAAGAAAAAGTTGTAATTCTCATCTTTGGAAACATAAGGGAAAATGACCCTTTCTAGGGCCATGAAAATTATATCCTTATGGGCCGTTAAAGTGGTTATCAGACTGAATGGAACACCCCCTTCCCTCCCAAACACACATCTCCTACTATGAAGGATACTACTTGATAGAGCTGAAGAAAATAAAGTATCTTTACATTAAATAATAGTCTCCTTTAAAAGAATGTTCTTTTTTCAATTTCACATATATTTTGGCCTCTGAGTAAGGAATGGAATTGGTAATTTGGCTTAGCTTCACTGTATTTTCTTTTACTGTTGAGCAACTAATGAGTTCCAAATATTTATATTTAGGCCACAGTACCAGAAATGGTTGCTCCCAGGCAGGCTCCTGGTTCCAAACAAAACTCACTAAAATCCATGGAGGACCAAGTGATAAAGGGTTCACTGGGCACTGTCTGCCAATTAGAGTCACAAATATTCCTAAATGACTGACCCTGCTAGTCATTTTTCCTTTGTTTCTGGAACTTGTACTCTTGCAAGAAACTTTGTAAAGTTTCTGGCTAAGATGGAAAAAACCCCACACACTTAAAATGGGATCCTAAAGGTTTCAAGAGACAAAGCAAGTGAACGGAAACTAAAATCTACAAAAATGAAAAATAAGGTTCTTAAGATTTAAAGCAAATTTCATGGATTAAGTGACTGAAACCTCAAGGTTAGGACTCCAGTAGCCTGTATACAGCTCATTAATGTGATTAAAATGAAATTAAAGGGAATATTTATATTTATTAAATAAATTAATGGTTAATTCTCCTCATAACCTCTAGCTTTTATATATTGTTTCTAAAAGGGCATACCTGTCTTCCAAGTTATTCAATAAAAATTATTAAAAATACCCAGCACGGAAACTAAGGCTTGCAACATACTTACTGATATTTAAATGGTATTTAATATCATTTACTCAAGCTTGAGACCTAACAAACTGAAGTAAATCCAAGCACGCACTCGGTTTTCTCCAGAACTCATCGGGAGCCGTTTCTGTGCATGTGTGAACGGGCACCGGCCGCAGCCCCGGCCCTGCTACTTCGGCGTTTATTTCTCCCTTAAGCAGTCATTTCAAACAGCCTTTCGGGCAGGGCCTGGGAAATGATATGTTAAAGCCGTACGGGAGCAAGGCTTACACCCCGATGGCCGAGCAGGCGCTCCCGCACAGCTCCGCGGGCTCGGCCGCACCTCGGTCCCTCAGCCCAGGGGCACGGGCCGGCGGTGGCGGCGCGCTGAGGGAGCCCCCGAGGTGCCCCGCGCCGCCCGCTCCCCGTCAGCTCCTCCGCCCTCACAGACGGCTTGTAGGGGCAAAAGCGGGCACCTCCTCAGGCGAGGCAAGAGAGACCGCCTCTGTGCAAAGCCCGAGGGTTACGTGGGTGCGGACGGACCCCAGACAAGCGCCATTTCCACGCGCGGTGCAGCGCGCCCCGGCGCCGCGCACTCCTCTCCCGCCTGAGCGGCTGCGCAGAACCGAGCGGCGCGGGATGGCGGCTCTCCCCGCCCCCATTGGCCGGGCCGCGGGGCGGAGCTGCGGAAAGCGGCCGCCGCTGCCGCCCCGGACTGCCTCGGTGCTGGGCTGCTAGTAAAGGGCGGCTGAGGGCGGCCGCGGCCCCGCACCACAGGCGTTCTGCTTCTCGCCACCCGGCGCGGCCGCGGTGCCGGGGGCCGGAGCGGCACAGCCCGCTCCGCCCTCCCCTCGCGGCGGTGCGGGGCATGAAGCTCACCAAAGCCCAGTACGATGAAATAGCCCAGTTCCTGGGGCACGTGCAGCCCACCCGGCAGAGCCTGAGGAAGCTGAAGGAGAAGTTCCCTAGGTAAGTGCTTCCTGCTCTTCGGGGCCGCTGCCCGGCGCGGGGCGGGCGGCTCGGGCCCCCGGTGGCGGCCTGCGAGCTCTCTGCGGGCGGCCGAGGGGCCGCAGGGGCCACTCCGCCAGCTCCCGCTGGAACGCCAAGTTCCAGGCCCCACACGGTACAGAATCACCTGGACAGGCACACAGTCGTCGACGGCACGCGACAGGTCGCTGAAGCCACCGCTGGCAGCACGGTGCTGCGGCCCGAGGAGTTGGCACAAAATAAAGAGCACTTCCCCCTTTCCACCACACATCCAAATAAAAGCTCTCAGGTCCCTCACGAACGTCTTCACCACCAAGCAGATCACGTTTTGTGAATGAAGCCTTGAGGCCGTTCCTCATGGCTGAGACCAAGGGTGGGGTCTGGCCTGCCCCGTGGCTCGAAGAAGAGGGGCTTTCCGGACCCATAACTCTGCTTGCTGCTTCTTGCCAGTTGAAGGCACCAGTTGTGAGCATTCATCTGCCTCCTCGCCTGAGCTGCGTTCCAAACTGTCAAAGTCATTTGCAGATGACCGTAGACTGGCACGGAAAGGTGTACATGGCAGGGTGTGCTCCATGCACTGCTCTTCATTGCCGGAAATTGCTTATTGGCAACCACAGTTGTAAAGGATGTGCTGCAAGATATGTCTCTTTTTTTAGGTTTGGGGGAAGGTTTAGTAGTGCTAAATTGGGCAGGAGACCAAATTGGGTTCTGTGGGGAAAGGAGTGGTGCTGTCTGTAAAGTGCTGGTCTTTAAGTGCTGTGCTTACTTCAGTGAAAGAGAGAAATAAGTAAAACAGAAAATTGTTCCCGTGCTTCCTGAGCAAGCCTTGCTAGTCTTATCGCAGGCATGGGTGAGGAAACTGACCAAAGCTGTGTGTAACTTACAGTAAGTGGATGAAGAGCCAACATTAACTTAGGCTTTTTAAACAGTCTAGTGAAATCTTGTCCTTTTCAGGAAAGTGTGTAATATAGTTAAAAATCAAGCTGAGGGAAGAGCCCTGTGATGCTAAATCGATATGGTTGGTTCAATAAGTTGTATTGTTGGGAACCCAGCTCACCTTGCACAGTACTTCTGCAACTTGGGAAACCACTTACTGTGACAGCAAATGCCTCAGGAGCTTAGACTTGGCTTTATCACTTTGGTGCTAATGAAATTGGAAGAGAGTGTTTGTGTGTGTACTTGTGTGGATGCATACGTGCACGTGTTCTTTTCTAGTCTCCTTATAAAGCTGTCTCGAGAGGTTAGAATTTGGGTTGGTTTGCCAGGTCAGTTACTGTGCGTAGGTACCTGATTCAAAGACAGATCCATAGGCACATGAGCGTCTGTAATAGGAAAAAAAGAATTGTCAGAAAACTACTAGGCCTTTCTGCTGATGCATGTGACTTCCTAGTCTGCTCTTTGATGCTGCAGAAGATCCATTGACTCCTCATTTTCTGAACTTGATGACTCTTGAAAGACTACGTACTAATAACAGTGTAGAGTTATATCAGGAAAAAAATAAAGAGGCTGGCTCAGGTATGGCAAACGCTCAAAAGCAGAGATTAGCTATAGTAGTTGCTTCCATTTGCTGGCTTACACTGTTACCTTGTTATCCACGTGATGAGATGGGAATGTCCTCTTCTGAATTCTGCTTGTATGCCTTTCCTGAATTTTGTTTGTCCATTCGGGGAGAAAGCTAAAATCTTCTATTTGAATGATTTGATACCTTTTTTAAAAAAATGTCTCTCTTAAGTATACTTTGAAGAGGTCTGCACATCTCCTTTCAGCGAATGGCTCAGCAAGTGATGTTTCTTTGTTGTTCTTTTGTTTATTTCTCGTAGCAGGGCAGTTGCAGAAGACCCTCAGAGAAAAAGTTCAAAGTAGCAAAATATTTTTGGCTTATGATTTTGAGATGCAGTTAAAAAAAATAAAATAGTGCATTTCAAGGGCACTGCTTGCTTTAGCAGCAAGGGAGATGTATTGAAATAGATACATGTTATAACATGTAAAACAGGCAGTCTCTGTAACTGTTATCTTGTAAAAGAGGCCAGCTGCAGAGATTTGTAAATTTGTGTGCCATTTTAAGTGCTAAAGGGGAGGCTTTTTCAGTGGTGGGTTTTGTAACTGTGGAGTAAGTTTCTTATAATCTAGAACCTGTGTCCTTCCCTTCTAGGAGGAGAAGGGTCTGTTTGAACTTGTTGGCCACTTTGTTTCTTTATGAAAACCAAAATCAAAGAACCCTCCCACCCCAACTTTCTAGTTCAGTCTTTTTAAGAAAATATTCCGGAATCTGTCATGGCACTTGCAATGTGATGGTGTCCATAACCAGTTTGTCATTATTAAATGGTTAACAGTTGCTGATTCAAGCTGGAAAGTGCTGGCATCCGTAATAGCTGCTTTCATCTTGCTGATTCCATCAGTATTCCAGTAGCAATGCAATGCATAAATAGACAGTTTTTCAGGTTTCTATTGCCGTGTGGATCTGGAGAGTCTTGGGATTTCTGCATTAATCTGCTCAGGTTTTTTTTCTAATACTGTTTTATCTGTTAGTTCCTCCTTTATCTGTTGTGTTTCTTGAAGACTCTCAATTTATGCTCCTAATTTGTATAAAGTATCTTTCACACTTTGTTATGGGCCTGCTCTTGTTCTGCAATTTCTCCCTAAGAGTAATTTGTAATTTCCATAAAACTCTCCACCATTTCATGTGTGTAGGTATGCTACACTTTCTGGTGGCTGCCAACATGACTTGTGAATCTAATTTTTAGAGTAGTTTGTTCTTTACTGTTATTGAACTACTTCAGCAGGTGAGCTGCTTCAAAAAGGTGTTGCCTTGTGATTTATTAATCTCAAATAGTCACAATTAGACTGCTTCTGATACTGTTTGTATCTTTGTACAAGCATGGAGGCTATTATTTTTTTTTTCTGTAATGTAATGTAATCCTGTAACATTACAGACAACACGGATTTAATCTATTTTGCTTAAAATCCAGTTATTTTGTGATAGTAGAAACTCGGGAATCAAATTGCTGTTCTTTTTCTGTTAGTGCTGCACTTTGTGGTCCATGCCTGGCAATTACCAATGCATTTATTTATTTATTCCTAAGGTATTTGTTACATGCTTAGCAGTTGTCTTCTAATGTGATTGTGTTTAACAGCAGGATTTTTGGATGACCTGAGGATTATCAAAATGTGATTTTGAGCCCTAAGCACAATAAATATCTGCCAGTATTGGATCATGGATGCGTAGTTCCTTTGAGCTTCTTAATGTATACACCACTGGACTGATAATTCTGCATGTTCTGCATTGTGCTCTCCTGAAGGGTACCACCTTTTCTGTTTTTTTTCTCAACTGAATTTATTTGCTTGCTAATACTTTGTGTTTTTCTTTATAACTTCTGTATTTTTTTCTTCTGCTTTCTCTTTAACCATGGGCTCATGTTCTTCCATGATATTAGGTCTCCTTGAGAAGAACAGTGTCTAAATTGGATTACACATTTTAGGGCTGCTTGTAGGGAATGTAGGGTATTGCAGGAAATGCTCTGAGGAAGTTACAATCTCTTTATTTTCAGTGCTTGTTAGTGGTTAGAGTGGCCTACAAGTAGAATCTTCTGCATAAGAATCACCTTAGCATTACCTATTTATGGTGACAAGACATAGATTAGACCTTTAAACTTTTAACTGTATTCAAAGACTATTTTAACTTGTGCAGAAAAGTCCAGCTTCTAAGGGTGTGATTCATACCCAGGTTGATATTCTAGTACTTCAGTTTACTTGTTTCCAGGGGGAAAAAACCCCAAACAACTCAGTTCTTCTGTATATTGGAGAATACGTAGTTTCTCTTCAGAAACTTTTCCTGAAGCTTCTTACCAATAGAACATGATTGACAAATGACTGGACGCTTCTCAAATCTATACCTTTTATGTATTTTGCCATTCTTCGTATCTAATTCTGATTGAATATTATGGTTTTCTGGATTGACTCTTCCTCTGGTCTCTACCAAGCTTTCTAAGGGTGTAAGGTTTGCTGACCCAATTCATTATGGTACTCCCTTGTTTTTTCTTCTGCAAAGTTTTTCCTGGTTTGGTTCTTTTCCGAGTCTTTGAGTTTTTTACACTATGTTGTGCTTGATTTCGGGATTCCAGAAATTTTCTGACAGTGGAGGCTGGCTTGGTAGCCTTGCATCTTTTAGAGACTCCAAAAAACGTGCTTTTCGAGTTCTTGCACTGAACTACTGTGAAACGTGTTTCATTCCATGTAGGAGTGCTATTTTCTTCCATAGCTTGATTAGTGCTGTGTGTATTGTTTCTCTTCCTTACTTAAACTTGGAAGTTAAACAAACTTGGTGCCTCTGCCTTTCAGTACCTCCACTTTTATTCATGTAAAAGAATCATTCTTTTTTGTGTCCAGTTCTGGGCCCCCCAGTTCAAGAAGGACAGGGAACTGCTTGAGAGAGTCCAGTGCAGAGCCACAAAGATGATTAAGGGAGTGGAACATCTCCCTTATGAGGAAAGGCTGAGGGAGCTGGGACTCTTTAGCTTGGAGAAAAGAGGAGACTGAGGGGTGACCTCATTAATGTTTATAAATATGTAAAGGGTGAGTGTCATGAGGATGGAGCCAGGCTCTTCTCAGTGACATCCAATGATAGGACAAGGGGCAATGGGTGTAAGCTGGAACATAGGAGGTTCCGCATAAATGTGAGGAAGAATTTCTTCACAGTGAGGGTAACAGAACACTGGAACAGGCTGCCCAGAGAGGTTGTGGAGTCTCCTTCTCTGGAGACATTCAAAACCCGCCTGGACATGTTCCTGTGTGACCTGATCTAGGCATTCCTGCTCTGGCAGGGGGATTGGACTAGATGATCTTTTAAGGTCCCTTCCAATCCCTAACATTCTGTGATTCTGTGATTCTGTGAACCTGTCTGTGTACAAACTGTGTTTATAGAGAGTTTCAAAGTACTAGGATTTCAAAATATTAGAATTGATAGCAGCTGCTCTGTGCAGATCTTCACTTTTCTTCCGTGCATCTATTCCAAGAAGTATTGTCCTGTTTGTGTCCCTTCTGTGAAAGCTTCCTTCATAGTGATCAGGAAGAGCTTTTCTTACAGCAGAAAGGCAGGGCAAGCTGACAGAAATATGACAGAAGAGCTCTCCCTCACCCCCCTTTTTTTCCCCAATGAACAAGAGAAAAAGTGATACGTAGGTGCAGGTACGTGGTAATGCCTCACAATGTTAATTGGAAAATGTAATCTGTTTATTTGCCCATTTTTGTCGCTTTCTCAGTGATGGTTCATACTGAAACAAAGGCCCTCATGAAATTTAAATTTGTGGCACCAATGTTATTTCTTTTACCAGCCATTTAAGCCTGAGTTAACTTTTTTTCAATCCTCTTTTCCAGTGTCATTGTTGCCTCTCTTTTTGGTTTTTATTTACAAGGAAATACATTGCTTTTTCATGAATAATTTCATTCTGCCTTTGTGCTGTTGCTTAGATTGTCAAGCAGTACTGATAAGCCCAAAATGGTTGTGGTGGGAAATAGGAAGGTAGAACTGCTTCTCTTTCATTTCCCTCTTTTTCTTTTTTATATTTTTTCTCCATCTTTTTTTTCTTTTCCCCCCTATTCATTTCTGTGTTCTCTTACCAGCTCCTAATGGAGCCTGGAGATTGAGTCAAGGAAGAAGGAGAACTTTCTGTCCTCTGTTCTAGTGTGCCTTGGAGCTGCTGTTACTCAGGAAGGACAGCAAAGCTCAGGAGCAGAAGGCAGCTAGCTTTCTGTGTGGATTTCAGAGCTCTCAGCTCAGGACTCAAGCACAGGTATATTAGGGAAATCTTATCTATAAGCAGGCAGCCTACTGGTGTGTGACACTTTAGTTGCACTCTGTTCTGCCTGGAAAGGCTCTTGTCATGGCAAAACTCAGATAATTCTTGCAACTTCTCCTGTTCTCCCTTCTCTTCTGAGTAGTTGGTTAATTAGTTTGGAAAGCAGAGAAACTAGGTTGTTTTTCTTTATTCTGCAGACACCGATTGAGCAAATCTCATTTAGAAAGTTGCCTTTGTGCCTATGAGTGCTAGAAATTTATTTATTTTACAAAAAAAGAAGGAAGTACAAAGTCATGTTTTAAGCTCCCTCTGCTTTTCTATTTTCTCACTACTTAAGAAATAGAATTCATCTAATTCAGTAGACTGACTCATGAGAGAAAAGAAAGTGGACATTAGTAGAAGATGCAGAGACTTGGAGGGAGTTACTAAAAGGCCATTGAGGTATTTCCACCCTGTCTATTTTGAAATGGCAAATACTTTACACTAGTGTACCATGTTTAAATGATCTGAAGCATACAGCTAGAGCAGCTATGAAAAAGTAGATTTTTTTAAGTTTTGTATTTCTTTTTTCTTCTGTTATATTAGACTTCAGAGTAAACGAAGTTTTACAATACTGTTTGGTTTTGTTTATTATATCTAGCAAAAGCCTAATACAATTTAAAATTTGTTATGTACTTTAAGCTGCATTTACCCTCACAGGTAAACAGATTGATAAGAAATGAAAAAGAGGTCTTGGCTTATTATTTGAAAAGAAAATTAACAATAATCAAATGACTGACAGTAAAATGTCGCATATGCAAAATAATCTTTAAATGAAATAACATTTTACTATAAACAGTAATCATGTGAGCTCCGAACTGATATTGTTCCTTTTGGAAAGATGTTCTTGCTATTTGAGCCCTTGGTAGGATATCTGCTGTAAGATATTACATCTTTGATAGGCTAAACCAGAAGGTGGTACAGGTTTTCTCTTTTCACTGTTAATGCCAGTGTTGGATTTGATATGTCTTGCTAAAAACCTGTTCGCTTATGCTACGACCCTAAATAGGAAGGATACTAATACTCCCCTGTAATACAAAGTATTGCGTGACAGAAATTAACTAAGTCAGCATATAACTCAGAAGAACTTTGTCTCCTCCATTATTTGTTAGATTAAACATAAGATACTTCTTATTTAAAAGCTAGCTATTGATTGCAGTGGAAGCTTTCAGAGTAGAATGGGAGATACAGTTTTGCTCAGTTTTGTGGCTCTCCAATATCGACAGGATTTAGACAGAAAATTTGTACATTGGTACATGTCCTGAAGAATTAAGAATTTACATGAGTCCCTTCCAGATTTCTTTAGAAAGAGATGGAAAGGATTTTTTTTGAGTTGCTTGTATGTTATCTATTAACTAAAAAGTAGATGACATGTATAAGCCTGTGTAAACACGAGAGTTAATTTTAAGGGAAGTCCCTTACACTTTTCTGTTACATCAATTTTTGTAAGTGTAATCATCCTCTTTCTTACAAGCATTCCCACATATGTTGTCCATTCTAGCAAAATGCAAAGTTATTTTAAAGGTTGGTCTTGAAATTTTGCTTGAAATATGCAACCAAAATTAAGGTTGTACTTTCTGAATTCTTCAGTACTGATAAGTCTCTTCCTTTTCTCTTAACCTTTTCCCCTTTCAGTATGGGAAGTGCTACCATATGGGAGTACAGTTCATTTTATTAAAAAAATAATCACACAGAACAGGACTTATTACACTTGTGAAATTCATTTTGGCTGAGTAAAGGGAAAGCCTTTTTGGCCTTGAGGAATTTATACAAACCACTTAGAAGCCAATCCTATATCCTTTGAAGATTTGATGGTGAAATACAGTGATTGGAGGGGGCCTCTTAAAGCAGACGTGGAAATTAGTTCCCTATAATTTGAAAACGCATTCTGAGTCTGTTGAGGCTGTGTTAGATGCTCTTGTTTAATACTGAACAACAGAAAAAAAAAGATAGAGAAAAAGAAAGAGAAAAAAAGAAAAAGAAAAAAGGGCAAAAAGAAAGAAAAAGAAAAACGTAGGCAAGAGGGAAAAGAGAAAATGCAAGAGAAAAAAAAATAAAGGACAGAAAAAGAAATGTAAAGGTAGAAAGAAGTGAGAGAAAAGGAAAGTAAGGAAAATAGGAAAAGAAAAAGAAGGACAAAAAATAAAAAGGGAAAGAAAAAAAAAGAGGGAAAGAAGGAGAGGAAGAAAAAGAAAGAAGAAAATCCTTTTATATGTCAAAGCTGGGGGTGTTGTCTTGGTCTCAGTGTTGCTTCATGAAGTTTAATTTGGTTGTACTTTTTGCCACTTCACAAATTCCATGGTTGTGATAATCACAAGTGGGATAGGAATATGAGTCTTGTGGCCATGGGGTTTTTTTAAGTATTTCATTCTGTAGCAAGCTTGGTGTCATCAGACAGACTAACAGATGTCTGTAGATTTAAGGGCCAGATTATACTGGTTGTTAAGGAAGGATGAAGTGGAGGTTTTAACACTGACCATATGTACATTTTAATTGACTTGTGGATTTTAGGATACCATTATATTTATGTCGCTTGTACTTAAGATCAGTGATGATAAAAATGGTAATTCTTGATTGTATTTCAGAAACAGCTCCATATTGTATCATTCTTCTGAAGCCTGCAAACAAGTCTAGGCTAGAGTTTTATGAGCAGAGGGGATTTGCTACATCAGAGGGGAAAATATTTTATTCATGTGTTGGTTTTTTGGACAGTCATATTCTGGGCTATATTACAATGGCACAATAAATTGCTGAATACACTGTCTGCTGAATATGACCTCACCATGAAAAATTTGATGCATTAGAGTAGGAAAGGTTGGAATATATCAACCTTAGCTGACAAGGGACTTTGAATTTTGACCTAACACAGATGACCTTTGTGTGCAATAAAAGTGAGTTTAATCTCCAGGTCAAGGTTGAGGTGAACGGTAGGGCAATGTGGATTGGTTTGTGCTGGCTATGGCTGGATCACACCTAGCAAGCAAAGAAATCCAAGGTCTCTGCATTTCAGAGTAACCAAATTCTTATTTACCTAAAGTTCACTCAGATCTGTGATACCACCTTCAAAAACTGTGCTGTACTGTAGACAGCGAACTCTTCAGCAGCTGCAGACTAATTCATTTGAAGCTCAGTGTTTCAGAATAAGAAGTGTGAGGTATGTGTATTCTACTCCTATAGATCATTGAATAGGTAAGCTAAATAAAATTTCTCCTCTAGCATGTAGAAGAAAGACTGTCAAGTATATTGCTTTGCTATGAAAAGGGTGAAATCTAGAAGCTTTATTTCTTTGACAGCTAACCTGTCTTTGGAACATCGGAAGTTTATTCCTAAGTGGCTTATGCTTTTAGGAGGAACACAATTAAGAGAGCTCTGATATGTTTCACTAGGCAAATACAAAGAAAATGAGTCCTTTTCAGCACTCCCTTGCTGTAAAAGGTATTTGATCAAAGAAGCTAAGTTACAAAGTGTTTTGGGGGTTGTCTAGGTTACATAATAAAGACGTATAGATGAATTTAAATAAAAGATTGTCGTGTTTTATAGTAGTCACCAACAAAATCTGTCTTTTAAACTGGCTGGTGTTCCAGGAGTGATATTTTACTAGCACACTAACGCTACATGCCCTGAATACTTTACACAGATAAGAGTGGTAGCAGTGGTGCTGTTGGAAGGGGGGGGAAGGAGGGAGTTCTCTTTAAATCAGCCAGGGGGAAAAAAAAAAGTTTGAGACTAATGGAAAGAACCTCTACTCCTTTAATAGAGCCTGCAAAATATATTCTCCAGGACTGATCAGCTCTGAAGGCTCTAGAGGTTTGATGATTGGAATGGCAGGAAATCACGCTTTCAGGACATAACGAATTGACTAGGCCATCCATCATTTGTTAGCATGCGCTGAAACGCTGGGTTTGTGTGCAGAGGTCTGTGATTTAGTAAATACTTGGGAGATGAATAGAGCTTACACACAAGGGAAGATATTGCTGTCCTTCAGCAGCCTTAGACACAGATCCCTGCTGAGAAGGCCGTCTGACAGCAGCTCATCAGTAACTGGCCTGTCACAGTCAGTGATGCCCACCAGCCATCCCCAGTATATTAAATGCATTTTTAATATCTGCTTCAGTAGATTTAATGAAGAAAATTTAGTTTCCATACTCTGATCACTGCTTCCTCGAGTGTTTTAAAGCATTGAGTGAAGCACTTCCAAGAAAGGAACTGTGCTGATACCTGGAGGAGTTGATTGAAAATGAAAGTGAAACAGAATGCAAACAGGCGTGTTATTATCCAAACAGTTTCCTTAAAGCAAAACAAAAATGTTTGGAAAAAGCAGTGATCTTCTTAGAAACAATTGACCCTTCTGCAGAGGGACCTTTTGCAGCAGGCTGTACAGCAGCAGAGATGCAAGGCAGGGAAAGGTGCATGCACAGTGGTTCTGTTTAGTGTGGCTGGGCTTGCCAAAAGGAACAGTTGCATTTCCTAGGCTTTTAGATGTCAGTACTTGACTTAGATCATCGTTCTGTCCAGCTTTCAGAGTCCTGAGAGGATGGTGCCTATGAATGGACTAGCTCATGTTTTTAATAACTAACATAGATTTTGGTTTGGTTTTGGCATTTTTGCGAGGGATGCAGTTGGTGAAAATCATAGTAGCATTCAATGGTATTATTTAAACTGATGTAGGAAATAATAAGAAATAGAAAATAATACTTCTGCTATTTTTATGACTTAGCAGGCTCATTGAGAGTTATTCAGTACTAACATTCTGCTTGCAAGGATTGTATGAAATTATTTTTTTAGCTTTGTAGCAAAATATAATATCTTTTGCTGTCCATATATATAGATAACCTTCCTAGTTGTTTGACTTTCCTGGGAACTTTCAAGGAAAGCTTCTATTTACATAAAGACAAGTATGTTGATTTTCATTTTCTAACCAGATTCAGTGCTTATGATATTTATGTGAAGACAGCAAGACAAACAACTCGATTTTTGTTGCAAACATCCATTTGAAACATTCACTTCTTGAGCTTTTTTCCCTCAGGAATCCATTCTGTGTTCACAGAAGAGAAAGCAAGTGCCGAATGAGACCTATAAATTTGATTCTTCTATGTGTCAAAACAGTAATGTATTAAATGCATATTATTATAAAAATTTAAGACGTGTCCTAAACACTTACATTTTTATAACACATGACAGTATTAAATAATACATTTTCTTGTTAGCATCTGTTTGCTGTCATTGTTGGCAGGACCTATGATTTATTACTTAAATTAATGACTACAACCATTTTGGTCCTGATATATGCCCCAAAGCTTATCACATCACTTAATAAAATAACATACATGCTTCTATGAGAGTCATTTTTTAATTGTATAGTCCTTTAAGTTCCCGGTGAAAATACTGTACCTGTTTGCAATGTGAAAGTCTCAGAAGCTTCTATTATACATCAAACTGACTGGACTAATGGTAAGGATTAATTTCTATAAGAATATGGAATACAGTAACTGATCCTACTAAAATTGTCTTCTAAGACAAGCCTGGTAGAGTATGGTTGCCAAAAAAAAAAAAGAGGCGTGAAAAAACCTGCTCTGTTTTCTTCAGATCCAGTGATGGTTAAAAGCCTTGTTCATCTGTTTGTTTGACTCATTGGTACCATACAAGTAGATTTCAAACTCCCATTGTCATGCTATGATTTCATGCTCTATCATTAGTTTTTAACTCATACTTCATGAAGTCCTTGTTGTCCATGGACTTCAAATGAAGAATTTAAAGTAAATGAACTCTGCGTTCAGCAGGCTTAAATTTGCCAAACAGGAATCTGTGCCTGTTGTGGGGAAAACATTTTGGTTTGTGAACTCCTTAGGTTGAAAACTTCTGTTTTGTCAGCAACTAAACATTTTTATCTATCTTATGGTTTCTTTTCATACATCTTTTTTTAAATTCTAGTGTCCACAATGTTTTGCATGTGGTAGTGATATAAATGGGATATGCTATCCCTTCCGGGATATGCTATCCCTTCCAGTGTACACTCCAGGATATCCAGTAGCCTGATCGATAGCGACAGTCTCGTTGCTTTATGCTGGACAGTTCTTGAACTTCAGTCCTCTGCTTTATCCTTCTCATCTGAATAGGGTATTTAAGCAAGTGTTGCTGTCCATCCAGACTGGCATCCTGACTTCAGGTCAGGATGTGGTGCTGAAGAGGACTTTATTGTTTGCGTGAATGTCCTCTATATGCATATCTGTATCTGGAAGCATTTGGATAGCGTTGATTCCCAGATACCTTCAGAAGCTTCAACACTGAATAAAAATGTGCTAAGGTAGCACACATTCTTCTTCCAGAGAAAGCAGAATGTTATCAAATATTTCTTTGAGTAAGGCCCATGTGATAGCTAAGGTAGTCTCTTGTGTAATGCAGCTCATCTGAAACTGTTTCAAAGACAACACAAAAACTATTACTAAAATAGAGGTAATACTCCCTTCTGTGACTGAATTAATATAAAGGGACTTTTGGAGTTCTTCATTGTTAATTGAGCACCCAGATAGCATTAAGAACACCATATATCTCTATTTCCATTTGTGGTTGGCTAGGAGATGGCAGAACTTATTAGTTCACTATTGATACTGATAAAGTCCAGTTCTTTGTTGCACTTCCTTGGAATGTAGATGTGTATTGTGAGGCTACAACTGGTGCAAAGTATGGTAACTAATAGCCAGGGAGTGAGTGTGGGTTCCTAGAGATGAAAAGGCTCTTGAACATTAGCCATTTCCAGCATTAATATAAAATGCATGTTGTCAGTGCAGCTGCTCTTCAGTTTTCAACACAGCTGAGCAATGTGTCTTCCTAGGCAAACGCATTATCTTGGATACAAAAATTATAAAAAGTAAAAATAACTACTAAGATAGATTTCTGATTCTTACAGAGCTTCAAAAGGAAGATTTGCTTTGACCAGTTGGCAGGTACTCCCATAGGCCAAGCAAGTTCCATTCCAAATAGTGTTTAATGACCTCATTGCAGTGAGTAATCTGACACAGGAATATGTTTTTCTTTATCCTGTTATTAGAAACAGGAGAATTTAATTATTGACCAAAAAGAGAAGTCAGACAACGTTTTTTTATCTCATTTGTATTGTGTTCTTTTGACATCAGTGGTCTGAGAGAGAAAAAGGAAAATGATCCTTTATGGAATAAATGCATGATTTCTGTCTAAATATTTTTCTAGCTGTATCTGTCTGTGTGGTATGTCTTCTAAGTGTGGAGGGTTTTTTTCCAAACAAATCCCATTGGTTACCCAACAACTATTATCCACAAGCTTCCTGCTTACACTTTTTGTTTTAATTTACTATTTAGACACAGACCTCGCCAGTGACAGTCAATCATTCTTACACAGTATTATTTTTGTGGTTTTGAGGTTTCTGGATAGAGAATTTTGTCCATTTATCTGGGCTTGCCATTCTAACTTTTAAAATCGCAATAACTTAAAAATATTATTCAAATGTTTCAGCTACTGTGTAAAAATCAATAGATTTCCATGTAGACAGATTTGGGCTGGTCAGCATGTATCACATGTTAATTGTTTGCTTTATTTTGTAATTCTTAGCTATTTAGTCACTATATCAGGAAGATATATATATGTATCTCAATGGAACTTTGCATTAGAGAATCAGGATGTTTCTGAAATAACCAGTTAAAATTATTAAAATATGCAGTTGAAAGCAATGTGTGTAGTTTAATATGCTTCTGAATATTAAATGCAAGTAAAATGGTATATAGACATGAAGCCATTTGTTACATTTTAGTATATGAAGCAATAGCTGTGTAAACCTTAACCTCGTAATTTTGCAAGTTCCACTTTATCATGTAGCTGTAAAAGGTAATCAAAATAAATCATGGAAGATGAAGAAATATTTTCTAAGGCTTTCTGTATGCTTTTAGAAGTGGCGCTTGATCCATGAAATTTTAGTAAGCATATTAAATAATACAATATGATGTGCAACGTGTCAGGTCTGATAAATTATTTTGTATAGGACATTTATACAACATATGGTGAGCTGCTATGTGAACAGCTTAATGACTAAATTATGTTAATCTTTCTTGCCATATTTACTTTTCATTTAAAAAAACAGGGTTTTCAAATTATTTTTTTTACTTTTTTGGTCATGGGTAGATACAAGAAAGGTGTAGGTCATCTCCGAGAAGCCGTGACAGTGATCCAAGGTTCCTCAGCTGTGCAGTGTATATAACACAGATGTTGGGAGAGTCATCTGTCAGCTATGCCTCTCCTATGGAGTTAAAGTTCTAGGGGGAAAAGAATTCGACACAGTGCTGTCACTGTTACATTTTCACAATAGAAGAGCATGCAAATATTCAACCTCCTGCTTAGCAGTAGTGCCCTGTCTAATGTCTGTGCTGGTTAGAATAAAAAAATAGTGGGTGCATCTAGGGCTCATAGATCTGACAAAGGTCATGCTATGCTGGGCATTTGAATTGGAAATTGTCTGGACTTAGATTTTATAAAGCTCCCACTGTTGTCGGGGAAAATTTCAGCAGGGTTTTGTCCCTGGAGAGGCCTCTTAGGCCCTTTTCTGTCCTATGAATGAATTTAGATGTGAGGGTTTCTTCTGCCTTAAAACTGTTAAGTTCATTTTGCATACATCCCCAGAGAGAAAAACTGGCAGATGCTTTTGTCTTGGAAGTGTTTAAAAGAAAACTGCAGAACAGGAACAAGGGAGAGAAGGGGCCCTGTGTGGAGTCCCAGAACATTTTGGAAATGGCCAATATGCAGTTTTCATCAGTACTAAGGCGGGGCGCAATATGGTGCCTGTAGCTCACTGGGGAATATGAATGTTGATTAAGCATACTCCCAGGCTTTGAAATCCTAAAAGCAGTGTCAGAATAATGGATGTTGAGCAAATGTCAAGCATTTGTTAATTTCTCTGTTATTTGGAGTTTATCTACCATGATCAATCAAATAAACTAGTGCTTCTCTGTTGTGGCATTTGTCATTGATATGGTGATTAGGTGGCTAGAGAGGCCTTCTGCCTTTTTTTTTTTTTTTTTTTTTTTAATCCAGGTAACAGATAACATATGAACAGCCATAACTTTAAGATTTGTTTGCAGTTGGTTTAGTGGAAAGTGGTGCATTAACAAAGTATGTTGGGGTACTGAGAGAAAAAAGTGTTTGCATATCTGCTATGCTAAAAATTGCATTCATTTGGCCTTAAAGCTTTACTGTTGTGGGGAAGGAGAAATTACTTCTGAATGGAAGTTGATAGAAGAAACTTTTACTTATCCTTAAAAGGAGAAGTTTGAAAGCAAAGGATATCCCCCCAAAATTAGTATTAATTTATGGCTTAGCCCCTTCTTCCATCTAAATCTTTTGGTTTCTCTAAAATAGCTCTCGTCATCCCTGTTGTTGATTGGGAACCGTGTTGAGATGCCCTTTGGTTAAAAGTGAAGGGAGTGACTCTGACTTTTATAAGAATACACACTCTTTTGTAAGCATATATCTGAGAAGTTGTTAGTTACTGACTAACATGCAGAAATGTAAGCAGTCCAGTTCAGAACACTTTTTTCTCCATCTTCTCAATTTCCATTGTTTTCTGATGTCCTAGTTCTGCTAATTTGCCCCTCTTAGAAGTTAGGTAACATTCAAAGATCTGATACTTACATGTGAAGAACAAATTAAAAATAATCTGAAGGAGCAAAAGGGTCTGTGGCCTTTGCTTTGCTATAATATATAAAGACTTTAAAATGGGGGAGGATAGAGTTGGAATGTTTTGTGTGAGACCTTTTTGAAAGCTGCGTGAAGGATGTTAACAGTCAAATTTCACTGAATTCCAGTGAAGTTTAGTTACCCCCTTCTCATGACTTTTTTTTCCCCCCCGTCTAGTCCTTATGTGCTTAATGTAAAGACAGCAATGTATATTTTTAGTATGTTTTTGACAACTCCCAGAAATTTAAGAAGTGTCAGTGAGTCATGCCATATGACCTGTTGTATGTTGAGGTCATCTTCAGTTTGTTTTAAAATAGAACAAATGTTTGATGATGAACTAGTGTTCCTTCTTCCTTGGCTTCCACATTTATTTACCAAGGCCTTCAGGCCTGTTCTACTAAGACTAGTCAAATTTTGGTGCTTAATGAAGGTGATGCTATATGGTGAATCTATTGACTGTTTGTTGGAGGTGATTCTGTTCAGTTAGTGCATAGAATAAGAGTTCTTCTGGAAAGCCAGCCTTTTCTGCGGCACTGCAGGAAGCAAAGCATGTAGCCATTGTATGGATTTTCACAGCAGTGCAAAGAACACCAAAAAATAAATCCTCTGGAGAGAGGAGGAAGGGAAAGGAAAATCCTGTTGGTAGGAGTGGAAAAGAAGGTTAGAGAAGTTTTAGGGTAGAATAATACCATATCGTGATCACCTCTTGTCGGATGTTCCATTCATAGTGCCTGCCAGTTGTACGTAGGCAGCTTTTTAAAAAGGAATGCTGAAAGACCACTAGTAAAAAGTAACAGCTGGGTTTCTGTCGTAATGTGTTTCTGCCATCTTTCCAATGGCAAGTAAATAGTGGAATTTAATTACTTTATTCCCTCTATAGCACAGTAAGCTATACCCCTGGGGCTGAAAGTAGACTTTGTAAATATCTACATATATGAAACAATAACTTATAGATACAAGGCAAAGTACTGTACTGTCACCTAGACAGTTAGACAAGAATTATTATTTTTTTCTTTCTTTTGTTTTGTTTTCTAATTATGAGTAGCTTGAAAATTATAAACCTTTAAATAGTAGACACTGTTTAGGGCTAAAGACTAAAAATCTCAAGGCCACTAGCTATAAATGGTTTCATTTGCCTTAAATCTGTATCGTTCTCAAAATTGGAATTTACTTAAAACTACTTTTCTGTATCATCCATGTTTGATAGAGCTAAAATTCTTTAAGTTATATCCTGTATGGAAAACGTTATTAAGATCCTGACTTGTTTAAGGAATTAACAATTTTGATTGGATTACTGAAAGCTTTTTTGTCTTAAGGTGTTCACTTTTTACCCTGGAGATAGCTATGCAACAGTGTGTGTGCTTGACATGTGATGCATGCAAATGCTAACTACAGTAGCAGCATGAGGCAAGTGTCATTAACAGTAATTTATGTAATGAAAGCCACCTGGCTGTCTTCGTAATTAATTGCTTGTAAATAATAAATTTAAATATAATTTATAGTTTTCTAAATTTGATTATATATTTTTAGGAGCAAATTGTTTAAGGGTGTTTGGGGATTTATTTAGTTTCAAATTGGCACAGATATGCTTTTTACATACAGGCTAATTTTTTAACATAAAATGAACAGTCTAATTAGGTACAAATTGCCATTCACTCATAAAAATAGTTTTCTAAAATTAAATTTAAATATCTAATTTGTACAGGAAAATATAGGTTTGAATTTTTTTTAAAAAAAGTATAAAGTAGAATGATTTTTCCCCTTTCTTCACAATCAGGAAATTTAAGATTGGAGTCTGAAAAAACTTCTCTTGACAAGGTGTTCTATAATCTGATTCTTTTCCTGGGAGGAAGGGGAAGTAGCACAACAGAGTTATCCAAACAAAATGAGGAAGGTGAACACAAAATGAATACATCAAATATTTCTTTCCCGTAATAGCCTACTAAGCAAATGTTTCTTCAGTATTGTATGGACCTTGGCCCTATCAAGAGGGCAGATAGGAAAGGTGAGGGATGAATTCCTGGTTTAAATTGTAGCGTCTTTACCTTAACTGCCTGTGGAGGTCCATTGCTGTTGCAGCTTAGGAGCATCTTTCTTTGCACAGCTGTCATCAACTAACTACAACTTCTGTGTATTTTTATCTAACTAACTGTTCAACATTTAGATAGTGGTAGTAAGAGAAAGAGTTCAAACTTGCAAACATTTTTGCTGTATAATCTTAACTGAAGTAAATTAAAATAAAGCATGGATGATGTATAGTTAAGTGCAAACAAAGAATTTGCAGAGGTTTTGTATTTTTCTCTCAGTCTCTGGTATGCAGCTCCATTATGTCTCTGCTTTGGGGTGTGTTCACTGATTCTTTCCTGTATGTTAAGAAATTTTCCTTCTTGCTAGGTACCTTCATGTAGCTGAGGAAAAGGACATTGCAAATCATCTGCTTATGTTAGTATCAAGCTTTGCTGGTTTTTGTTTTGTTTTGTTTTTTAAGTTTTCTTTGAAATTTTATTGGTAGAGTTAAATGGAGAATTTCAGAGAATACCAGGAGATGGAGATGTGGAGGGCAAGTACCATGATTATCAATGTATATGTGGAAGGCAAACTCTATTTGACTCCTATCAGTTTCTTTTTTTATCAGTGGACTCCCTGACTAGATGATCAAAGGGTACCAGAGAAGTTCTGGTATGTGTAAGGTGAAAAGATTTGATAGTCAGTGAAGCCTGATGTCAGAATATTTGAGAGTTCTAATTCCATGTTTTAGCACTGGCATTGTATTCTTTAAACCTATGTTGTGAATATATTTTGGTTCTGTATTGCATCTGAAAATATTTTTCAGCTTGAAAATTGAACCTTACAAAAGAGTTTTGTGATGTTATGGAAGAGACTTTACTTGAAACATTAGAGAAAGAGTATTTACTCACAAAAGTCTCTGTGTAGGTTTGGCACTTAAGGAGGTTTCAAACATTCATGCAGCAAGCACTGTGCTGTTTAACTCTGGAAATAAAAAAATATCAGAACAATATCTTGGGCAAATTACTATCTATTTTCTCTACTTGCTTACCGAGATAATAAAACCAAAAAGTAGTTTCTTTTCATTTGGAAATACAACTCTTCTGTTCCTGTGTTTTCAAAATTCCATTTTTTACCATAATATCTGTCAATGTTTATCCACTGTTAAAGCATAATGTTGTTCTTCTCATCATAAGCATATATATGTGAATAGGAAAATTGCATCTTTATTCTGATTTCTCGTTCTATTTTGGGGGCTTGATCAGAAATACTTTAAATCATTTGAATACGACCTCTTTTGAGTTATGTTTGTATTACTACTGTTGAAAGATTTTTGTGGTGTGGGTGAAAGAAGATGGAATTTACCACTGCAAAGAGCTAGCATGATTTTGTCATCATTGCCTGTACTGATAATTTTTATTTATATGTGCATTTTATTTTTTTTCATATCTGATACAGATTGTTCATAGTTTGCAGTTGTTTTAAAATACATTGGCTGTTACAACAGCCACCAAAAAATGAGGTCTCTACAGGAAGAATTGGTGCTCTGTTCTTAAAGGAACTTCTAAGTCTTTCTAAATGAAAAATCATTCAAACAGTATCTAATACTGGCAATTTTCCTCTGTCTGCTGCTAGAACTTATTGGCCAACTAGGTCAGACATTATTAAAGTTCAAGTGGCCCAGTGGGAAAAGTAATGGCCTTATGCTACTATGAATTTTAAATGCTGCCATTTCTATGTATTGCACCATCATCTGTTCTCGCACATCACTAAATTGTATAGAAGTTGCAGGACCAACCAGTGTCAAGGTCATAGAAGTGATGACTCTTCTCAAGTAGCCTTCTCAGAGCTTTGTCATACAGTTATTCTCATAACCCTGTCTATAGGCAGCAAAGTTGTATGCACATGCCTTCATTTAACCTTTTTATTATCATTGGATAGTGTAAGCCTGCAATGCAGGATGTGTTTTTCCTTGGACTCTTTACTTTTGGTTTTTATTTTTGTACCTACCAAAGGTATGAAATCAGCTCTACTGCAGAGGCAATTTTTAGTAAGCGATTTGTCTTTAAACCTTTTGAGTTGAGCTGTTGTACAGTTTATTGAACTGGTTATTGGAGAATTTCAAAATTGATTAGTGCTATAGCTCTCCAGATGAGCTTGAATTTTTTTCTTGATTTTCAATGTGATGGTACTAAGTCTGAAATGAGCATGTCAGCAGGTACTTCTTGTCATATATATGTATTTATTGAGTTTTTATGATATGAATATATTTGTAATGGGAGTATTTCCCCAACAGCACTGTATTGGCTTTGTAGTTCCCCAAGTAGTAGCTACTGACAACGTTTCATTGTATGGAAGGCTTCTTTGCAGAGATAATAAAACTGGTTTTGTATCCCAGACTTGAACTGATGTCGCTGTAAAGCTGTAACATTGGAAGATAGCCACTTTACAGAAGTTACCGTGTTGCAACTAAAGACATGTATATAATGTAATATAAACCTAGCAGTTCTCAAGCTTTTGTAGGCCTTTGTTATTCTTGAGCCTTCCTGGATCCTCATGTGAAATCATTCAGACTGCTAAGAAGCTTTTTCCTGTCTGGACAATCCTGACACATAGAAGAAATTCTGAGAATCCAGTAGTTGTCACCTCCTTTCAGGTGGTAAGTTCACCATCAGACTGACTGTGCTTGATGTACAGGTGTAACTGTGGTGCTTGCAAACTGACACAATAGTAGCCCTTAGTTGTATGTATTACTGTTATTTTAAAGCTCAATATTGCATTAGTAAAAATGTTCTAAAACTTATTATACATGGAAGGGGGAAGTTCTTTTCCAGTTATTAGAAATGAGAAACTCTTGCTGTCTGCTTCAGAACACTTCATGAAGGGAGATGACTAGCACTACATACTCAGGCTGGAGACTGTGGAAGGAAAGAAAAAATTTCTGCCCCTACCTGAATTCCTACAGTAGCTGGGTGCAGTGTTGTATATGCTTCCAAGAGAAGGTTTGACACTGCTGCTTTGGGATTTCACACCTAAGAGCTTCTCAATTTTGGAAATGCAGCTCCATGCCCCCACACTCAGTCTTTAACCAATATATTTATCATCTTAATGAAGTGGAATGTTTCATTTTGTGAAAGGAAAGCAATGTTCTTTGTAGATGTCATTAGTTTTCAAAAAAAAAAAAAAAAGGATATTCTATATATAATATGTATATTTGTCTCACACTGGACTTTGCTTTCCCCTGCTTATCTGCTCTGGTGTGAATAGTTACTGGATTAAATACTGCAGTTTATATTTATTCTTGATTTTATTTTTTTTACAGATCTCTCTAGATAAACTTCCTTTGTTCCATGGTAAAATAATGAAATGTAAAGCTGAATTTTGAGTCTTTCTATTTTAGGCAAAAAATGTGGAGTTAAAGATGAGGGAAAGGAAACTTATTTTGAAATGCATAGGTGAAACGAGTGGAAACTTGGTTTTGTACCTAGAATTTCATGTTTTCATTAATCTCGGAAAATAAACTAGAAAAGTGTAACTTTTATCCCTAAGGGATTAATTATTTGCAAGGACTGATAATATAACATTTGCAGAAGTTGTCATGTTTGGATCTTCTCCTGGTGAGGCTGTAGTAAATAGCAAATATTAAGTTGGACAGGACCCCAAATCTTGGTTAGATCTGCAGGCCTGCTTTGTTGAAAAGACAATCCGATCCAATTAAATTCTTCTCATCCTTACTAGCTGCTTCTTGGCCAGTTTTATATCAGCTCTAGTTATGAAGCACTGATCTGCATCAGCATATTATTTGGTATTAGTTTATATTTCAATGCTAATTGCAAAACAAAACATTTCTGAAATATTCTCCAGGGATGAGAGCATCCCTCCTCTACCTAGGATTCATTAGAAGAGAATGGTCTAAATTTTTTTCTTACATATTAAAAGACAAAAAGGCATATGTTCTTTTTCAACCACCAGACGTGCAGTTGTCTTCTTAGCTTGACTGATGTCTAAGATCTTAGAGATAATTTCACTTACCTCTTGTTCTGATGTGACTTGGGCATCCCATTCTAAATGTGGATAGACTTTGGTATCTTTGATACCTTCTTTTTTATGATAAGAAAATTTTTGTCTCTCTATACCATTTGGACCCTAGAAATGACATTTCATTTTTTAAAAATAAAAGTTCTTTTCTTTAAAAAAACACAGGCATTTTGTAGCAGATTTTAAATTTCACAGTTTTCTGCCTAAATCCAGTTGACAAAAGCATCAGGTATTCAGATGGAAGTATGCCACCGACATCAACACAGAATAACAATAGGTAAATTGGTTCATTATGGATGCTGATGTACAAGAAAAAGAGGATATTTGAAGAGCAAGGGTGGTTACTTTGAACAGAGCTCTGGGAGTTAGATCTGTTTCCATCTGGAATTGCAGAAGAAAATGTTTCCATGAAAGTGGCTGTTACAAAACTGAAGAGGAAACGTGCTTGTTTTCTTGGAAAGTAGGTTTAGTTCTACAAGATCACAGAATCATAGAATAGCCTTGGTTGGAAAAGGCCTCTAGAATCATCAAGTCCAACCATTAACCTAACACTGCCAATTCACCACTAAACCATGTCCCTCAGCACCATGGACAACAAGTTAATTTATTAATTATTTAAACTAAATAGTACTCAGAATTATGAGTTTGAGGTTTTTTGTTTGTTTCCGAAAATCAGCAAATCTGTACCTTGGCTCTGCAATTGGTTCTTGATAAAAGAGGTTGCTTGACACAAACATGTCTGTATCCTTAGCCTTCCAGTAAGTCATGGGACTTACTATAAAGGTTATTCTGTAAGAGGCAATAATGCAGCACTGAAATGCTATTTTGAGTAAAAGATCCTTTCAGTGTTGTGTTTGTTTTCCGGTTATCTCAGCTGTATTAATTTGTCTGCTCATTTGCTGCTCCAAAATCCTGTATAGAAGCATCAGAGGATGGATGGAGCCCTAGGAATTTGGCTGCTCCTGTAGAAGTAATGATAACTTACATGGCAGTATCCCTGCTGCCAGTATCAGCAGTTGTGATTGTGCTGTCTTACAATGCAAATACGTGTTCGTGACTTCTGTCCCCTCTCCAAGTACACAGTACCGTCTTTTTCAGCACTTTCCAGAACCATGGTGTTTCAGTTTTCTGTCAATGGCATCGTGCAGTAGGTACTCCAGCCATATTTTGAGGAGCTATTTGTTTTGCCAGGGAGTTGTGGCAATGGAATTGTGGCCAGGAAATGCTGAGTGGCAAATGAGTGGTTTTAGTGTTTAAGAGGGGAACCACGTTAACCAGAAGAAACATGGAAGCAGCCATGTGGAGACATAAATCCACTTCTGGGGAAGGAGAAAGATCTCCTGGTAATAAGGGAGATAATTATCTTTGTCACAGTCATAATGTTTTTATTCTGCAATCCAGAATATATCCAACTAGTTCAGTTATTGTACTGAATTTTTTTGGTGTTCATGGTAAGTCATTAATGATATGAATGGTTGGAAGCATAGGAGAGGAATGTTGGACTAAACTGAAGTAGAAGGGCAAAATCCAAGGACACCAAGGGAACAAATAAAATGGACAAGAGTCAGGAGTGTGAAGAGAGGCATAATGGTTTTAATTCTTTTTGATATGTCAGTGGACATAATAGGATAATGGTACAAAAAGTACAGTAATTGTACTGGGAATAGACTAAAAATACAAAAATTGGTATGTCGGTGGGAGAGAACTCAAACCAGAAATCCATTTAAATGCTGTCCTGTTTTGGTGTGGTGTTTTACACATCTTCCCTCTTTTTCCTACGCATCTTTCCTCAGATCTTCCATTATGACCATGTAAATCTGCCAGATAATAATAGTTATATGGAGAACCATTAGGGGGCCATATATATCCAACTTATTTATAGCCTGCAGGGTTTTTTTTTAAATAAATCAACTTGAAATACCTTAGCTTTGCATATGTATATAGCCTATGCAAATATGTAATCTTAATTTCTTTCCTTTATTCACCTTCTAATGATTACATGTGCATGTTGAAGGTTGCCATAATTGGATGGTGCACCTTTTGGGAAGGCATTGTGGTACATATCTTCTGGCCTCTATGTCAAATAATGTATATTTAGGAATATTTAAATTCTTGACTGTATTTTAATTCATTTTCTCTGTAATCCATTAATTTCATAAATCTGTATATGAGTTTATGTTGCTGTCATTTTTCTACAGTTTTAACGTTCAGTCAGTGAGTGCTCAGGGTGAACATTCTCATGTGTACAATACTGGAGATCAAGGGTCAGCTTACTGCTGTCACACAGATGTTGCGCTGGGACGACAAGCCCAAAATACAGTGTTATGGCAAAGATGCTGAAAGCACAGATATGGATAAGACAAACTAGTAAGCTCTTTATATAGCACCACATTAATCTACTTGCTTTGTTGCTAATGCTTTAACTGGTTGGTTTAGAGGTAACATTTTCTTTTGTGCTTCATGGACATACTGTCTGTTTAAACCTGAGCAAACCTTTTAGACATTCTGTGCCTCAGTTTTCCCTTCTGAAAATGGGAGTGAGACTTCCTTATCTTGAATTAGTATTTCTGAGGTGTCAAAATTGCAAGGCAGAGGGCCATTTAAGAGTGGAGAGAACATTTACGTTTAATGTACATATGATGTGATACAGGTGTTAAATTCACATACAAGAAATCTGGCAGAAAAGCAGGATTTTAGACGTTGCTGAATCTTTGAACAATCTATGCTATGCCTTAGTAGGTAAGTTCACAAAAGGAAAAATGTTAATTATTCATAATGCTTTGCTGTACCATAAAACTCGATTTATTGAGACTATAATTTGTTCGAGTTGCATGTAGTAGGAAAATATATCAGGAGTAATTAATTGTATTCAGGATGTGATGAGGTAGATATATCCACAGAGGACAATTGAAAACAGTAGCGGTGTGGTATTGATTGCCTTTCAGAGGGGAAAAAAAAGTCTTGTCCCATTTCTAAATGTTAACAATTCAGAGAGAAAAATTCCCACTTGGGAAGAATGCTTTCCAGGTTGCTTCATTGCCAGGTGTTTGACATTGAGTGGAGCCTTAGATGAATGAAGCTTATGGCAGCTTTTGGAAATGACCGGCTCCGGGGAATCTCGGCTTCCTGATGTGAAAGTTTCTACTTTCAAAGCACATCAGTTTCAGTGGGAATGTTCCAGTGGTCCCATATGCTACTTCTGACAGAGGGGGAAGTTTTTAACCTGAATATGAGACAGCTACTGAAGAGGTTCCCTTGCTGCTAACAAAATGAATTTCAATATGTTGCCAATGAACAAGCGGTGTGTTCCCAACTGCTGATGGAATTTAACTCCATCAATTATTAATGGAAATGTTGCTTTGTTTTCCTTTTTGCCTGTTCCCTTTTAACTCCGCTACCTGCCTCTGATAGGACTTTGTGGGTTCTGAAGCTGAAAAAGGAATCACCCACACAATATGCTCGTTTGCTTTGAAACTCTTGCTATATTTTTCTCCCCTCCCTCATACGCTCTCTCCTTGACCTAGCAGCAGGAAGCCTTTGTCTGAGGTGTTCATCTGGAACAACTTTTCCACACTTGTTTTCATGTTCTGTTAGATTACAGGGCAGCAGGCCTACCTTTGAAGCTCCCTTCTCTTTTGTTTCTTTGCAGTGCACTCCAGTAATTAACTTTGTCCTTCTTTTATTTGTTCCAGTCAATCGCAGTCCACTCTGCTGAGCATCTTCTCCCAGGAGTACCAGGTTAGAAGTTTTCTCCTTTGTGAGGGTTGACAGGTGCCTAATTGAATGATGAATGTCCCTTTATTTCTTTGTAATTGAACTGCCAGCTTTCTGATTGGTTTGGAGGATGTTCCCTTTTCCACATCAAGCACCGCCTGAGTCTCAGTGGATGGCTGCCAAGCCTACCCATCCATCTGTCTAATAACATCTAGCCTTTGCTTATTTGGTGGACCTGTAATAAATTATGCTAAACCATTATTATTCTGACAATAATAATTTCCCTGTGTTGCGTGGTTCCATGTGCTAAATGTTTGCTGACTTGCACTGTCAGTGCTGCTTTCCATTGCTGACAGAGATGATGATAAATGACCATTGCCGGAGTGGCAGAAGGCAAGAGAGGCAGAAAATGGAGTCATTTATCATGAGATGACAGGTGTCAGTCAAGTGGCAAGTCTCTATGGAATTACTTTTTGTAGTTTTTCAAATAAGTTGTTTTTAAGCAATGTTCTTCCTGGTTAAAAATGCCAATTGAATTGTAAAACTAGAGTGCACCAGACTTGGATGGAATTGAATTGAGGGAAAATTAATACAAAGGTTGAAAGAGAGAACAAGTTTTTCTTTGCCCTTTGCAGCCTTTAGTAAACTTATTTAGATTCAATTATGGTGACCTTACTGGCTTTTACATATATGGTACATTGCAGTACAGTCTGAAGACGTTCAGTTCAATAGGTAGATTGAATGTCATTTCTGTACGGAATCTGAAAACATAGTTCAGTTTATATATCAAAGTGTAGCCAAGAAACATGTGTTTGGGCAGTCATGATTTCTGTGTTTTGATCTATGACACTTGTAAGACTCTGTTTTTTCATTTTTCTAGAAACAAATCAAAAAAACACATGCCAAGCATCACACTTCTGAAGCTATTGAAACTTATTACCAAAGGTATGACCTCCCCACCCCGGTTAGAGTATCATCATAACTACTAATTGTTATGGCAATTATCAGTAAATTAGCTTATGAAGTTAATTTTCTATAAAAATAAATTTAAAATCTGGGGTGAATAATACAGACCTGTTCGCCTAAAAAATGTTTTTTAGTGAAATTGCAGAAATTTGCAGCTTTTGGTCAGTCTAATGAAGAAAGGATTTACTTCCTTGGCTCTAAGTCAGGATAAGCAAATATTTTTTACAGTGTACGCAATAGCATTTATTATATATTGCCCATAGTAATTACAGGATTTCTGTGTCAAGAATGATATTGATGATAGCTTCCTTGCAACAAGGGAGCTAGTTCTGTTACAGTTGTTTGTACTTTTAAAGCAATATTTGTGTTACATTACAAAAAGTTACATATTAAATTCATGTATTGCCAGTTGAAGCACTAATTTTTAGATCACTCCTGTTTTATCAACAGAAGTGTCAGAAATAGCTGCTAAGGGAGGATGAAAACCTTTATGTCATTTTATGATATTTCACAATTGTTTGTATCTTAAGCTAATAAATTGAATTTGCTACACCTTATAGTTTGTCTGTTACTTCTATAAGCTTTACTAAAAATATTGCAATGACATAATTGGGACATACTGATAACTGGTAAAGATACCCAATTAAAATATTACTTTGTAGACTGGCATATCTGAGGAGCTTGCATGGCAAGTGAGTTCGTACTTGTGATTATAGATGTTTGATATTTATGCTTAATATTAATCTGTATGAATCGGGAAAATAAACAAAAAGCCTTCATTTGTATACAATTAACTGTGCTTCTGCAGAGTCGTATATTTAAAACCTAAGCACAGCCTTGATTATATCAGACACTGGTTTAGAATATCTAGTGTGAATCATACTGGTTTGGGTATTTAATTTTCTTTTTTTGTAGTTGTATTGTTCTGTAAAAATTTGTACTGGATCTCATTGCACTTTTCCTAGTGTTTTTAGGAAGAATATAGGCTTAAAATTGTATTGTATTAATAACTATGTATGTACAATACTATTTTTAATTACTTTTCACTAGCACAGTTTTAGTGAAGTTCACTGTGTTAATTGCAACTGCTGTGTAAATAACCCTTTTTCTAAGAACACATGTAAATTATTTAAATCACTTTTATAATGATTGTGTTACTAGTTCCAACAACTTAAACCTGAAACATGGGACAAAATTTTGCTTTATGCAAATCAGCAGTTGTATTGGTGTCAGTAAGGTTGTAGGTGTGATTATGTTTGGCTCACATCCGGTAGGACGATTTGGTCTCCTGTCCCCTTCTCTACTGTCTGGAGTATGATAGAAGTACATAACTAATGCATTATGGATGAAGCTATATGGTAGCAGTAGAGAAAATCATTCTTTATGCTGTTTCTGGGTATTTCATATTGCAAATGTATTAACATGGCCGAATAAAATACACGTTTTAAAATCAGAGATGTTCTGGTTAATAGTTAGAAAACTCATCTCAATCCTGTTTTAGTAGATTTACTGTTTTGTAAGCTGCAGGGGCAGACTGCTTGAGTGAGAAGCCAGTTTGAAATGCTTCAAGCATAAACATGACAAACATGTCTTCTCCTCTACTCTTTTGTAGCATCCATCTTACTGCTGTAAACCCCAGTCCGTGTGGTATGATCCTTCCTATTCCCACCCACATACAAGCAAATAATTATGCTCCTATTGCTTTCCTAGGTCAGAAACTACCAATTTTTGAAGGTAGTATTTTCTGGTGGTCCCTATTGGGAACAAGTAGAAGTACACTTGAGTAATTTCTGCTGCTCTGCTGAGACTTACTAGTCTTAAATTTAGGCAAACACGAAGGCAAATTATAAGAAGGATCATCAAGCTTTTCAGAACAGTATTGTCATCAACATGTGAGACCTGTTAGTCCATAATGGAATTGCCAGTAGCATTCGAAGTATCTGACAGAAAATTACTCCATTGTCAGCTGTAGTTTTGCTGTTTGACCAACTTATGCAGGTTTTAGAACATTAACCTCAAGTAAATCTTCCTGGTTAGGTATTCTGTTTATGATCTCTCCTTTTTTTCTTCTATTATAAACTTTCAGTATTTAACTATGCACGAGGCATCTTGTTTTGTGGTTTTTTGAAAGTAAAGTTGAAACAGGTTGCAGCCAGAAGCTTTGATCATTTCCTTTATTCATTACGCCTCAGAATCACTTGCAAACAAAAAGCCCTCTAATACTCTTTGAAGAGGTTTATGTAAAGGTGTTACACCCATTCCACAGAAAGGTAAAATGATAAAGAATTTTAATGTCTCTAACGAGCAGAAGAGTGGCTTCTGATGGGTAGATACTGATAGAGCTGGAAAGGCTGTGGCTTTCTAATGATGTCAGTAATGACGTGCTATACGAATACAGATAGGATAAATGAGCAGGTTCAAATGTTGGTAACTATTGTTCTTTTCCACATGGCTGCAAAGCACAAAGTGGCTTCCAATAATACCGTTTATTCCTATCAACTCATGAGAACATGTTTTAGGCATTATTGAAATGTAAGTGTCAAACAGTGAAAGTAACAGAGGTGAGGAAGGTGATATTGTGTGATGCAATGGTCAGACACTGGTCTAGTACCTTTAACTGGAAAAGTTAAGCCTTTGCCATTGATAAGATCATGACTTTCTCTCACCCTTTATTGGATCCTAAAGATTTCTTCTTTTATTTTCTCTTTAGAATATTAATTTGATTGTTAGACTCTGGTTTCACTAAAGTAAACCTTAATTTAGTAGCCTTGGTGTTTAAACTACTGCCCAGTTGATAAAATCTGGATAAAATTTGAGAATTTATGTTTTTACGTGAAGTAAATTGAGTAAGATCTACCATGTGCCATCTTAGTTGAAGGTCATGTGGAACCCAAAATCTTTACTGTGACTAGTAGAGCATTATTTATCTGTGATGCATCCTCAAGTAGTACAGATGTAATTTATTTGTATGCCATTAAGCCTTTTTTTAATTTAAATTTCTTGATTTATTGTGGTTTTTACCAGTGACTTAATTGAGATTGATGTATCTTATGGATGAATAGGAGACAACTCTGGAGAGTTTGTGATTGTTTAAAATACTTATTTCTTAAAAGATTTCTCATTAAATAGTCTGTACTAGGATATTTCCCCTCAAATGAGAGAGGTTCACAAGGGATAGTGACATGTATAAACTGGCCTTTTTTTCCACTGCAGAATTATCTGGCTTTGTCTTGTCTAGGTACTTGAATGGGGTGATGAAAAATGCAGCTGCCCCTGTATTACTGGAGCTGGCCAATGAGGTAATCATCTTGACTTTTTTCTTTAATCTTCCAGTATAAAACCTAAGGGGCATATCTATAGTGACTTTAGTGAGAAATGTAATTAACCTAAAAAAAATGGTTTCAAGGCACATTAGACATTTAAAATGGTTCCCTAGTCTGTTAGTACTTACAATAATTAGACAAAAAGCCTCATTTATTAATAAATCAGTTAATGTAATTAGTCTCTTAACTTCAAGGCGAATATGTAAGAAATTCTGAATTTGTATTTTGCTGGAAATTTCAGATAGACAATAGGTCTTTAATGCTTCCTAAAAATTCCGACATTGATTAAAGGGAGTTGCATCAGTTATATTTGATTCCTTGTTTTTAATAACAAAAGTCATCTAAGATTATTTTTTTTTTTAATAAGAAGAAGGTTTAAAACAGTTCTGGCTCCGTTTATTTCTGCTCATATGAATTAGAGGATGGCTAATGAAAACTACTTAATATAAAGCAATTAAGCAGAATAAATTCCTCACTATGGCCATTTCCTAGATAAGCTAGTATATGAAAAGTTCAGTACGGTTACTGTGAAAGTCTTGACAAATTTATTGATGCTGTTTATGAACTAGAATATGAATTTGCTTTGGGATGCAAGGTGTTATCTGCATTGAAAACTGCTGTCTAAAGCACTATCTTAAAGAAGATGTAAAAAGTTTGAAAGAGTGGCAGTGAGCCTCCTAGAAAAAAAATGGATGAGGGATTTACTCGTTAAAGTCTAAAATATTTATTTACTATAATAATAGCAATACGATAGCTGATACTCCTTGGAACTGCTTGTGCAACCCTCAAAGGGATAGAATGAAATGTATACTGTTTTGTGTTGCATTTTAATAGAAAATGTAAGAAGGAGGCAGAAAATGAGTGTTTGCATTAAAAATTATATGGCACTACGAACATTAAGTGTTGCAATAGCAGCAAGTTCTACGTGTTACATTAGTAAGGGAGAATGGTTTCTCTCTGATTTACATTGCTGCAGCCAGCAAATGAGCGATTACCTATCAATTACTAGAAGGTTTTAATGGTCTGTGAAGTGTCCACGTATCCTGATCATACAGTTAGCATAGAATAAAGGATTTATTTCGTATTAGTGGTAATTTGTAGCTTCTTACCGTTTCTGGAAAAGACAAGTCTTAAAGTACTGAGAATAGAACATACTTCACATAAATAAGTACAATCTTATTAAGAATTTAGGTAAACAACTCAATTCATGATATATTGCACCCATATTATATGGGAACTGTCATAAAAATATTTCAAGCACAAAGTAATATATCTGTTACTGGTTCTTTGTATATTTTTTCCCATTGATTTAGAGATGATGCATATAATTTCTGACTCTAGTGAGCATATCTTTGTTTATATTATACTAATGCATTTTTGCAATTCAGATCAAAGATATCTGCAGTTCAAAAATAAATAAAAATTAAATCTAAGAGAAAGGGAAGATACACAAAGAACTTATCTGCTTCTGATTTCATAGTAGCAGGTATATAAGAAAGGCAATGCATTTTGTGACTGCTGCCTAATGCATTAGGGAAATGTGGCAATAACCAGCACCAGATTACTGCTTCCAAACAATCAAGCTGCCATTTTTATATGATAGTTAATATTTAAATGACATACTCTTGCATCTGCTGACAATTGATGTAATGGTAATACTTTATGAGTCAATATATATTTAATCAGTGGAAACTGTAAAAATTGATGAGAAATATATAACATAGGTGCATTACAGTGTGTAGCAGCTCTGTTAAATAGGAAAAGCTCCATATTATTATCTTTTGGCTGTGCTTTTTTGAGGGTTTGGGAAACTACTTGTGTTTTTTTTTAATTTTATTTCCCAACTACTTCATATTGTATATGTAGTGCAAAAGGACTAAAATAAATCTCATTTTTGTTAGATAGGAATAATAAAATTAGTCACTGTTCTCTTCATACAAATATTTTCAAGTGAGATTTGAAGCACTATGAATTTTACTTACATGCTAAATTCTGACATGAAGCATGATGGCCCTATTTCAAAGAAAGATAGACACATGATTAATATGAAAATTAGGGAGATGCAAGTCCCTTAACTAATAAGGTAGTCCTTATTCAGGCTGGACTACCTTCAGTAATTTCACCATTTTTCATGTGTCAGCTCTGATGTGGGTTACTGGAAATAAGCAGCCCCGTGGAAAGCATTTCTCTCTTCTTGAGGAATTTAAGGGCATCCAAGTACATACATATTTGGGAAAAAATGTATGCACAAATGAAGCCACCTTTTTTTGTATAGTTACTAAGTCAAGAAAAAATTTTTGTATTAATAT